>JAPMUY010006347.1:27500-45811 GCA_026901105.3 Galaxias olidus
GCAATTCCCAATTCCAGATGTACTACACAAAACTCACCTAAGGTGATTTACATTTTAGACTTAGACTGTACACTGGTGTCTTTGTGTTTAGTAATTTGTTAGCTCTACATTTGGCGTGCTACGGTGAGCAACAAGTCATGTGACTAACCTGGGGAGGGGGTCGAAAAGGTCACAGCAGTCATCGCCCAATTATGTGGAAAAGTTAAATTACACTCCCTGCTGAAAAATAATTAACAGAACGGATTCCAATTTTTTTTTGGTTGAATGGAGCTTTAAAATTACATATTTAATTTAATATTTTTTTTTTTTACAATAAATACATTTCTGTTTTATGGGGAATTGTATTGAATAACATAGTGCAGGAAATCTATTAAAGATTTACAATATGTAAGGAAAAAGGTCCAATCCAACACTTAAATCAATTAGTTGGAAAAAAAATTATGATGTGTTTTATACAGACAGTCTTAGTCCTGACACCATGACGTACAGTTAATAAACATCCAAAACAATGCATGAAAAAGCAGGAAGTGTTATATTCTTTCCAGGCAAAAATACAAATGTATGCAAAAATATGGATTGTATGACCTAAAGTCCCTTAAAACCCTGAAAGCCCCATTATAAAACAGGATTCCATTCCTCACCAAAACATTATCCGGTAAGAGTTTGCCTGTCTATGAGTTTCTGTATTGAAGGACTGCTGTAGAGTAGTATTATTAAAGTATGCACAATGAAACTGAACACTAAGGTGTTCAGAAGGCCATGTTGAGTGAAGCCCTACACACTGGCTCCCCATTGTCTCAGTGACAGTAGCTACTTCCCAGTGGTCTCAGTCACAGCTGCCAATGGTCCCTTCTCATGTATTATTCACCTGGGGTGCCTCAAGCATTCTGCACTGCTGGGAGGCCATGTTCTGTTTGCAGTCTGTTGTTAAAAAGGCTGAATAATGAATGACACCGGCATCCTTTCCAAAGACATACAGTACTGTCTATTCATGCACCTTACATTGTCATTATCAACAAAAAAAACAGGCAGGTTGCCAGGCAGAACTTCCAGAAAGAAAAAGGTCAAATGCAGAACAAACAAAATATATATATACTGTATATTCACTCTCTTTTATTGAAATCAAATTGCTTTGACGAAGAATGAAAATAACTTCATCCTAACTTTTCTTGCGTTGATCAGAGCCAGATGTGGCTCTCTCTGTCAAAATACTTTTTGATTTTGCAGCAGTGTTTGTGTCTCGTTGCTTAGTCAGGTCAGATCAACAGTGCTCCATGTTGACTGCTAAACCCCATGCTAGAAAGGGTGGAACAGGATGGTGATGTCACTAATAGCTTTGGAGGAGCCTCTTCCCCACCCCCGTTGACCCTGTTATGGAGATACCACTGGAAACACTATCAAATTCCTCAGTGGAGACCTTAGCGAAGCTACAGCAGCTGTGCCTCAGTGGTCAAATCTAAGGCTAAAACATTCTGAAAACAGTACTAACGTTGCAGCAATAGATTGCGTAATGTTATTGGACATGTAATGAATCTTGAGGATAAACGGAGATTAGCGAGTGCAGTATAAATCTCACTTTATGATGTTATTTTCAAATTTGATTTACTTGTATTATGTATTGCCTCGTTCCTTTGAGTTTCCCTATGGCATAATGAATACTTGTGGCTACACACTGGCACCTTTTTTAAAATAAAATAACACCATTTTGAACTAGCCTAATCCTTATACTCTTTCTGCTTAACCTTTAGCTTCTAAAGAGAGTCTACAGGCAAGTGAAGAGAAGAACACACAGGAATACCTGCTGGCTAATGAACAACTCCCTGGTAGCTGTTCTTAACTGCCCAAGAGGTTGGTATATTACGGTGAAGAAAAAATGAAGTAAAGTAATGGCAGACGATAGCAACATGAAAGGCCTTAACGTTTTGACCACTGTCTGTTTCTCTTGTTTGAAGTGAAGTTAAAGCCCAAAAGTTACTTTCCAGGTGTTTGACATTTACATGTTGAGGGACATGTATCAGGGGACCTGCATGTACACACTCACAGACCTAACAAGACCTACCAAACCACCATCTCCTTCACCATTGGGTTGAAGGGAGTTTAGTGCAGTGTTATGCTTGCCTGATGTAAGACTATGAATTACTGAACCAGCAAATATAAGTAACAACCTTATGTTATTAAGCCGTGTGCTGTTGCTAGGTGAAGCCTAGCTGGCCTACCAGCTGGATTGGATGTTTACTTTGAGGTACTGGCATAGACATTCTTATTTGTGAACATCTTATTCCTCAGGGTCAGTTAAGGGTCAGTTTGCAAATACCACTGTGATATTTTTTGGATGAGCCATTTTATGTTATCTTTAATTTGTCAACACACTCTCTCTCTCTCTCTCTCTCTCTCTCTCTCTCTCTCTCTCTCTCTCTCTCTCTCTCTCTCTCTCTCCCTCTCTCTCTTTTTCTCTCGCTCTCCTTCTCTATCCCCCCTCTCTATCGTAACATATTTCTACATTGTTCTATTGTCTCGCTGTCTCAGTGTCTTAGTCTCGTGTAGTGGACTTCAAGCCACTACTACAGAATACATACATTTCAATGGACATTCTGACAGCCAAAACAATGAGTCTGCTGAGCTGCTTCCAGAGTGGGCGACCTCCCACTACAGCCACCATGTGGCCAACAAGCAACCTCACACATATCATTTTTATTATGGCTGCGCACACGATGCGGCCTGCTCTTTACCTATCACGTGCAGCTTGTTTCCTTAAGTGTTGCCTGAACTGCTCTTGGCTGGTTAAAATAGATTGACTCTCTCTCTCTGTGATTAGGGAAGGTTCCGCATTGGGGAATTTATCACATTAGATCCCTTCAGATCTGTTGGTCCAGAATGTCACTATTTCTGGGGGATTTTAATCGGAATCAAGAGAATCTTGGTTGACGTGATGAAAAAGTAGATATACCTCATAACATGTAAGGAGCCGTGAAGAACCGTACAGTGTCACACAAAACAGCACATGGGACAGGATGTCAAGAACAATGGCACACTCTTTGACAAGTTCAGTCACACAACATCGAACCGCTGCAAAAAAAGTATCCATGGCCATGTCTCAGTGTAAAGCACTCTTCCTAGGATATAATATGCGTGATACGATGTGGGGTACTGGGTCAACTTGATTTCCTCTCATCATTGTTTTCTGTTGCCACCATTATCCCACTTCCTCCCATGGAAACGAAAGCCAACTGTCTTTAGAGAATGTCAGAAATACAACCAACAGAGTGAATTATGTAACAACCTCATAGACTTATGTTTGATGTATGTGTACGTAAGATATGTTATGCAAGTACGGCACTACAACAACTCCTTGTCCATTGTACCAAGGCATGTACATTCCAGATTGGCCCTATAAGCAGTGATAACAATAGCTCTATTTTGCCCAGGCTAGAGATCAACAGCTTCTAAGTAGATCACAATATGTTTCTTCGTAACAGTCTTTGTGAACTGCACATAACAAAAGAACAAAGTTTAGATTAATGTATTCATAAATGCAATGTCTGCTCAAACTAAATTATGAACTAACGTTCAAAAGGTTTTAAATAAAAAGTACTTTTTGCTCATGACCCAACATGAAAGAACAGGCAAAAACCAAATGTAGATGGAATATATACATGCAAAGACTTTATTTATGAATAGTCTGAAGTATTGTACAACAGGTGCATACCCACATCTATATTTATGCTCATTCTTAAGGGCCACACCATAAATATAGACAAATGCTGTGCCTTCAAAAAACAATTCCCTTTTATACAATACTCTAAAAATACCTTGTTCTGTTTTAAATACTTGGCTTAACTTTCAAAAATAAAATGTGCATTATAAGAAATATAACAGTTGCTTATTTATTATCGATATAGTACCAAATGCAATAATGCAAACAACTTTCTCTCTGCATCACCTAAAGCATAACATGCGAAAAACAAACCATATGGACGTCTGTGCATACAAAAGAGCTGTACAGACTTGGTATGAAAATATAAAATATCAGAGCCATATGTAACAAACCTTGCATTACAAAAAGGTCTATGATAATGACCATTAAACAATAGTCAACAAGTGTTGGTAATGTGATATTAGGACAATGGCAAACTTTGCATCTCAAACCATGTCATTCTAAACTCATACAAGTGCCTTTCATGCATTTCCCCAACAATGTCCCGAGATATTAAACACCATATACTTGTCTATTAAGGGATACATGATAGAAGCATCATTTTAGATGTATAATATACTTTCAAACCAAATATGAGATACGCAAAATGCATAGCATAGTCCTGTTTGGGTTGTAATTACACATTTTGAACTTTACAAACTAATTTCTCCAATTCAGGGTTAACCTTTCCAAGCTTAGATTACTGCTGTTTTCAAGTTGCCATGTATAAGTTGAGGTTATTACGATACATTTCCAGTTGTATTCTTATTTTTGTTCAGCTATTATTTAATATTATTGCTAAATTAATACAAAATGGTGTCACGCACAAAAAATAAAATTGAAAGATTCTTACTATATAACTACTGTACATGTTACATAAAAACATGTTCCCACAGAAACAGTAGTGTGTACAAGGCACACCCCAATATATATATATATATATATATATATATATATATATATATATATATATATATATATATCTCAATATAGCTACATACATTTATCATGGGTTGCAAATGAGATATATTCCCAAGTGACATCTCAATAATGCTTTAAATGTGAGCAAATCAAATTGCACAGTTTAATATAAACATCATTTATGCTTTAAAATAGATTTAATCGTTTTGCACATAATGTTGATTAATAAAAATAAATAGATTTGTGAAATTATTAGTTTTCCCTTCATGTGATATTCAGGAAACAAGCACAACCCATTGGCATGGCACAGTAAAGTTGGAGAGGAATAGTGAATTTACAGCCGACCATGCGCCGTCTTTGAGGGCCTTAACAGGTCACAGCTACCAAACAACCCTGGGAACATGAGCAGTTTCCCTCCCCTGAATCGGGTGGCAGGCGGTAGTGATTTGAAGCAGGGGCTTAGAGGAGATCAGTTCCTTGCACTGCAGGCTTACTGCTGCTCAAATCAACCCAAGCAAATCCCTGTGCGACAATATTGCTCAGAAAGTGACATTATTCAAAGACCACAGTGTTTCTCAATCCGATTTAGCTTTACGTTACGTTAAGTACATTCTAACACAAGTACAAGAATAAAGAAAAGGGGATTTAGCTACTTATTTGCTATACAGTATACCCCTTAGTACTATTTCAAAAAGCGTTTTCTTTTCTCAAGACAGGTAAGAAAATATACAATGAAATCTCGTAAAACTGTTTTGAATAAAACCCTAAACATCTTTCTTATTTACATTTGGTGTATAGGTTAACACTAGTTGTAACAAGATTCTTTCACTTATCATATCTTCGCATCACATATGTTTTGTTCGAGGAGCAGAAGCTCTTGTACATTCGTCTTAAAACATCCAGGCTGACTAGGAGTCCGGGCAGGGGCAATATGCAACATGCATCGCTACGAAACAAACGCTTCTTCCTCCTCCTCATGGACAGGCCTGAGGAGGAGGAAGAAAGGGAAGACCACAGGAGGGGCAAACAGAGGCGTCCTTGTTTAGCGGTGGAGATGTTCTCGGAGCACCAGGACAGTCGCTGTTGTGCAGGCGGTTGTGTTCACTACGCTAGTGTCCAAGGGCGAGGGTCACAGCCCGTTTTGGATTGTGAGGCAAGGTGTACGCTGGGACGGCACCATATCCGAGGTGAAGCAGACGAGAGTCACAGAACGCCAAGGCGGCGGACGCAGAGGTTACACTCTCTCTACTCGACTAGGGTCATACGACTCTGAGAAGAAAAACACACAGAAACAAGTACAGTCAAATACAGAAACAACATTCTGGCTTTACGTCAGTACTTTGTGGGTTGCCAGGTCTTTTCAATGTTTACGTGCTGTGATAATGCCTCCCTCTTGTGGCAAGCAAAACAAACTTACAGCGCGTTTCATAGTTGACGTTGTTGCGTTCCCCTCCACTACACCCCCTTGGCTCTGCTCGCCGCCCACACATTGGTGAGCCCTCCTTCAAAAACCAACCCTCCTGGATCCCAAATCTACCAACCTGAGCCGGAGAGCTGCTCGTCTGCCTCCGGGGTGGTGGGTCCACTTGGGGGGTTTGTGCTGAAGCTGAGGGGCAGCGTGATCTCCCTCTTGGCCACGCTGCGGGGCTTGGGCAGAAGAGGAGGCTTCCGGGGCCTGCATGGCTGCTGCTGCTGCTGCTGCGGCCCGCTGCACTCCACCTCTTCACAGCCCTCTTTGGTCTTCGGCTCTTCTGTCTTTGGCTCCCCTTCTGGGGCCGTCTTTCCCTCGTCGTCTCCTCGCTCCGGTTCCGAAGGCGCTCTGTCGCCGTCCTCCTCGATCCTCAGCGTCGCCTCCGCCTCGCTCGGCTCCGTTTTCAGGTCAACCTCTTTCCGTCCGCCCGGTTCGGTCGCGGCCGCGCTCTCGTCGTCCTCCTCCTCCTCTTCCTCGCTTATTTTCAGCTCCACCTCCAGCTCTCTCTCGCCTCCCTGTTGACGGGGTTCTTCTTCCCCCATGATAGTGCTCTCCCCTTCTTTGGCACCTGTGTCCTCACTCTCCCCTTGCTGTTCCTCCCCCTCCACTTCTTCCTCCACCACCTTCTCCTCCGCTCTCTCCTCGTTCTCCTCCTCCACCTTCTCCTCCGCTCTCTCCTCTTCCTCCTCGTCCACCTCTCCATCGTCTTTCTCCTCCTCCACCTTCTCCTCCGCTCTCTCCTCTTTCTCCTCCTCCACCTTCTCCACCTTTTCATCGTCTTTCTCCTCCTCCACCTTCTCCTCCGCTCTCTCCTCTTTCTCCTCCTCCTCCTTCTCCACCTTTTCATCGTCTTTCTCCTCCTCCACCTTCTCCTCCTCTCTCTCCTTTTTCACATCCTCTACCTGAGCCCGACATGTTTCCTGGTCCCCAGCCTCCTCCTGCCCTGCCTCTGCCTCTCCCTCGGACTCCACCACCTCCAGACGAACCAGATCCTTGGTGACAGGCTGGCCTGATGAAGAGTCAGAGGAGGTTGGGGATGGTGACCTTCTCTCCCGGGGAGCGTGGCATGGCACCGAGTCCCCACTGGGGCCCTTCTTCTGCCCAGCGCACACACTGAGCGCCAGCACCAGCTCCTGGTCCGGGGTCACTGGCAGAGACAGCGACAGCTTACTGGGGGGGAACTCTGGCAGGTCAAGCACCAAGGACGGCTTGCTCTCTCCCTCCTCCTCGCTCTCCGTGTCGCACTTCGCTGGAACTCTGGCTTCCTCCTTCTCCTCCTCTTCCTCCTCCTCCTCCTCCTCCTCCTCATCTTCCCTCTCCTCCTCTTCCGCCATCGACTCTGCTCTATGGACAGCCACAGTCTCGTCGGTCACTTGCTCGTTCTCTCTGCTCACCTGCTGTGTCTGTTTATCCATGTGGGGGTCGGTGTCCAGTGCCGGCCTGCTGCTGCTAGCAACGGCCTCCTGGCCCTCGGGGGGTTCCTCTGTCTGTTGATCCGCAACACCCAAGGCCTCCACGGGCACAGCGATGCCCAGGATCCTGGCTGCCCGCTGCTCGATGGACTCGTTCTCTGGGATGCCCTTGGCGCACTGGACCTCGTAGAGGTTGCTGAGGTCCTCGGCCGGCACGGAGCAGGCCTTCTCCTGGATCAGCAGCGTCTCCAAATGCCTGTCCGTGGCCGTCGCCTCGTTCCTCCAAAGGAGAGGCTCTGGGATGGCATACCTGTTGTCAACGTCCTCCCCAAACAGAGCTGTCTCTCTGGTAAGCCCGTAGCCGCAGGGCGAGCCCGGAGCTTGGGGCGCCCTGCTGTTTTCCTTTCTGACCACACGGACTTTGAGACTGGCCTGGTCCCCGAGAGTAGCCCCTGTCACCACCTTCTCTTTCCTACTGCTGCTCCCTGCGGCGGGACGCACTACTAGGCTGTCGGCGCTGTTATTCTTAACCAGAGCTCTCCTTTGGTCCCGCGACAGCTGAGCGGGCTGGCCGGCCTCATGCTGCCTCTGGACCTCCAGAGGGGAGGGCAGGGAGAGGCAGCGCTGGCTGGGCTCCCCGGGACCCCCTCTGGACTCGGTATACACGGTCAGCCCCACGTCTCGCAGGAGGGACTCCTGAGGGACGGGGATGTCCTGCCGGTAGGTCCCGCCAGGGGCAGCGTGCGGCGGCCCGGGATCGTACCGTCGAGAGGGCGGCTCTGGCGGTGGCCAGCCGGCGGCGTTGACGTCGGGCCTGAAGAAGGCGCTCCTCACCTCCCTGTAGTCCAACGCTGAGGTGGAAGCCAGGGTCGCTGAGCTGCTAGGCCTCCTGTTGCCGGGTTGGTTTCCGTACGTCTCTGGAAGACTGGCCGGGGCAGCAGCGGAGGGTGGCGGGTCACGGGTTTGCTCGCCAGCCTCGCCGAGCTCCGTGACGTGGTCGCAGAGTTCATCCAGGTCCTCCATGCTTGGCGCTGTGCTCGGCTTCTTGCCCGGGGTGTCTTGGATCTCTTTATTGAAACACTCCAGCTCGCCGATAGCGTCCCACGGCCTCCGGTTGACTGGCTTCAGCAGGAACTGACCGAAGGCCACGTGCTCGCCGGCCTCGGGGGGCTTGGCGCTGCTCTTCTTGGGAGAGGACGGCTGTTGTTCTGCCTGGTTCCCCCGGGCTGTGGAAGGGGAAAGTGGCTCTGGCGGAGGCAGTGTCTGGGCCGGGAGGAGGCTGAGGCTGAGGCGGGAGAACGCGCTGTTACTGGAAGGGTGGAGGTTCTTCTGGCCAGCCAAGGGGTAGCCATAGGAAGCACTGCAGTCTGTCCCCAGGCCACTGTCTGCCGTGGTGTCGGAGGGCGACTGGCCCGGCTCTTGCTCCACTGTGGGGCTCTGAGGGCAGCCTTGGTCTTTCACCACCTTTACAGGGGAGCTGGTCTGGGTCTCCTGGTTGCGATACTGGTCCCCGGGCCAGGAGCCGGCATAACACAGCTCTTTGTCTTCGATGGCCTGAAGGGCCCAGGCGTCCACTATCTCCTTTCTCAGGGGGGCTCGCTTGGAGTTCCTGATGGAATAACTGCTGCTGCTGTGCAGGTTGGAGAGCTGCAGCTTGACCGCCATGTCCGTCATGGACTTGCTCCGGAGGCCGCGGCTCTCCCTGGGCCCCGTGGTGATGTGGCCGTCCGCGCGGGTGACACTGAGAGTGGGGACGGTCTCGTTGTTGTTCTGGTCCGAGCCTGGTTCTTTGCTCACCTTGGCCTGCGTGTGGATGGGGACCGACACCAGGCAGAAAATGGTCTCGCTGACTCGCCTCCTATTGTTCCTGCTGCCCTCGGAGCTCGAGTCAGGCACTATCTTCTTCACCTGGGTTATGGTCTCCGAGAAGCGAGGGTTGGGGCTGGAGCCGGGCCTCGGCGAGGAGGGCGTGGTGACCTCCGGGGCCTGGTAGGCATAGGGCGGCCGAGGAGGGAGGTGGTTTTTGGGATACCTGTTGTTACAGTTTTGGTCGGTTGCTGGGAAGTGAGTGTCAGTCTCGTTGTGCAAATTGCTGCGCCACTTTGTGTTGTCAAAGTCACCAGGGGAAGTGTGCCGAGTGTGGGCGTCTGTGCTGGCGGGCGTGGCGTGGGGCCCCAGCGAGGGGGGCAGGAAGGCACTGTCATCGGAGCAGGGCTCCGACACGGTGACGCTGGGAAGTTCGTTGCGGATGTGGCGGATCTTGTCGGCGTCCGTCAGCGAGTTGCCGCCCAGGCCGGCGGAGATGTGACGGACGCGAGGGTCGCTGAAGGGGATGTACTGGACGGCCGTTCCGGGACGCTCCTGAGGGCCGTAGCCGGAGTAGAGCTGCTTCCAGCTGGGGACGCTCCGTGGATCGGGCCAGGAGCCTCCGGCATGTCTGCTGAACCAGTGGAATCCATCTGGCGCCATCTGCACCTGATGGTACACATCCCCTCGCAACCTAATGGGGACAATAATTCGGTTTTACTTCAGGTGCAAAGAACCTGATTCAAAATCTCACACAAATTTATAGACAAAAGATGTAGTAAAAACTGTAAAAATAGTGCTTAATTTGATGGTACACATTATAACTTAAAGGGGACTTAAAGTTTTACACTTTAAACTGTATTATAAGTAAAATAAAGTAAAAAGTAAAATAGTTGAAAGAATGCTTAATTTGTATCAGATTAAAAATAAATATACCGACCAAGTGAACTCATTTGTAAAGCATTATACCTGTAGTTGACAGGGACGTCTCCATATCCCCTGTAGCCCCCTCTCATAATGGGGGCTCTCTTATAAGATGGTGGCGGGTTGTACCCCGGGGGCTCCGACCCGGCCTCCTGTGCATAATAGTCCAGCCGGGGGTCTGCAGACCTGGAGAAAGGCAGAGGGGTCCTGTCCCTGGCCTGGAGGCCTATGGGCTCCGATCCAGACAGCATTTCACAGCTGCCCCGGCTCTGCTGGTGCATCTCGTAGGACGGCGGTCTGGGGGGGCGGGTGAAGCGGGGCTTTGGCATCGTACAGATCTGACTGGCGCTGGCCGGCCGTCCGTTCTCGGGCCACCTGGGGGCGCAGGTGAAAGGGGGACGTGCGGATGGCGGGTGGCCGTTGACCCTTCGGAACAGTTCCTGGCCAGAGGAAGACATGTCGGCCTGGTGCAGGCCGTCGGGGTGCACCATGCGGGGCAGCGACTGGGACTTGGCTTTGGTCCTGGGGGCCACAGCCCCCTCTGGGGCCCTGGAATGGAGCTGCTGCTGCTGCTCCTGAGCCCAGCGCTCCCCCTCGCTCTCCGAAAGCTGCCGGCCGAAGCTCACCACGGGGCGCCACTCCTCGGTGCCCAGGCTCTGGCACTTCCTCTCCGCCGCCATCCTCCACTGGTGCAGCGCGGCCTCCCGTTCCCTGGAGCGGGCCTGGGCCTTGGCGTGAGCCTGGCTCTGGGCTGCCCAGCGCTGCCTCTCCCTCTGCTGGTGCTCCTCGGCGGAGCCCTCCTGGCCCCGGGGCGGCGGGGCCACCTCGATGCGGCCGGCCCCCACTCCCCCTCCCCGTGTGCCGCGGGGATCTCTGAGGTCAGCGTAGTCCAGCAGGACAGAGAAGTCCTGGCCCTTCCGTCTCCAGTAGGACACGTCTCTGGGAGGCTGGCCCTGGGACGGGAGCACCCCTCTGGGACCATCGTAGATTCTTTAGGACAACCAACACGTACAAAGGGGCAGATTAGGAAATCGGACCTTATATTGTATATTTGGTCAATCTGACCCATCAACCAGTTACATATCTCAACATGAACAGAACTCCACCAACGTGACTCTAAACTAATCCTCATGGCGGTCTCCAAATCATCGAAAACACAAACTGTAACCTGGGAACTGGGCTTGTCGTTGTCCATTGTCTCCACTAGATGGCAACAGTGGAGCAGAGGAGCCAGCGAGGCAGTGGGCGCCCTGCATGCCCCTGGACCACAGCTACTGAACACACTGCTCAGTGAAGCAGCAGCTCCAGTCCACTGTGCCCTTCAACAGAGCACAACAACTCAAAGGACAGCCTCCGTCCCACAGACGCATTCATTAGGCCCGGTCGCCACGGGTCTGACGAATGTTCGTCCCAAGGAGGCAACATGAAATGCTCTCACTCGAGCAGAGAACCCGAGCGTGAGCGTGTGGCTCGGCTTTTCCTGGGTATTGGCAGAGCCGGAATGACACGACAGGCAGCACGGTGGCCATGTGTGTTTCACTCAGAGGGCTTAGGGAGGGCCGTGTCGCCCTTGATATTCCCAGCATGCATCATCTGCATTGTGCGGGGACCAGGGGAGGGGGGGGGGGGGGGCCAGCCATGATAATCTGCTGTGTTTCTGGGCAATCTCACCAAATAGATAAATAAATCCTCTGCAAGATAAGTATTGCCATCATTAGTCTAATTGGGTCTAAGTAGCCCCGCCTAGTGGGACTGGGGAGATATCCCTTATCTAAACTAAGCCGGCAGGCAAAACGACTTAGGGGCGGGAAAAAAAATCTAACGTGAAAAAAGCCAGACGGATCAACAACAGCAAATAAAGATGGCAGAACACATATGTCCTCTAATTCCCTGACTCCCTACAGAAAGCACTGATACCAGCAGCAGGGACGACGTGAATGACAGTCTCCAAAGACACAAACAGCCCAATTGACATTACTCAAGGTCGTATGACTATTTTCAGAGGCTGTGTCGATTGCTCTTGGCAAAAACACTCCAACGGATTATAAAAGAAGAAAAAAAAACTAAACCGATGGAAAAAAACAACAAAAAAATGAAAAGGAAAGTGACGAGCCAGTCTAATTTTGTGGACATGGGAACAGCTGTATTGACTCAGCCTCAGTAACAGCATGATAACCTTCAGAACTGGTGCAAATAGGCAACTCAAGATGGCATAGCTTCCAGTCCAGACAAGATTAGCCCATCTTTCTGGAAACATACATACATTAGCACTCACATGCCTGCAGGAAAAAATATTTTCTATAACCTCAGACTGACTAAATATAGCGGTGTGTGTCTCTATACCCATATTAAAATGCAGCCTGCATTATTAATGAGCAATGCGTTACATAAGGAGGTGTAGCACGATTAAAGCGACAGAGAGGACTATTGATCAAGCTCAGAGGTCCTTCAATGGAAAAGTGTTAAAACATATACAGACACTAAAAGTACTTGGAATGTGTGTGTGTTTGTGTGTGTGTGTGTGTGTGTGTGTGTGTGTGTGTGTGTGTGTGTGTGTGTGTGTGTGTGTGTGCGTGTTTATGTGCAAGCGAGAGAGACGTAGAAGAGAGAGAGAGAGAGAGAGAGAGAGAGAGAGAGAGAGAGAGAAAGTAAGAGAGATAAAGAGAAAGTGAGAGAGAGACCAGGCATGCTCAAAGAGGGGCACTGAGGTTTGCCCGACAGCAGCTCTGTTTACAACCCAGAGTCCCATGTGGAAGATTAAGACTCCAGTACGTAATGCCCCTCTTCCCCTATCCCCTGTCTTTATCCGGAAGAGGGGAGGAGAAGGGGGATAAAGGGGACAGAGGGAGAGGGTTGTGGGGGGAGAGAGAGGGAGGGCGAGAAGGGAACGGAGGAGATGTTGAAGGGTGAGGAGGATCCGCTTTAAACTATAATTGTGTAACCCCCCCCCCCCCATGCTGGCGTATGACCGCTTCCGCGCTCGTCTTCCGTCTCCTCCTCCGAGACAAACTGTAGCGCGGTGCGCTGGCTGTACGACATCGTCAAGTAAACAACATCCTCCAAAGGAGGTCAGCGCGGCACGCGCGCCCAGCGTTCGGTAAGCTAGCAGAAGCACAACGCACAACACAAACGCCCACTCACCCGCTGTCTGAAGTCAGCGACTCGCCCAGGGAGTGGGTGTCCCCATGGTAGCGACTGTCCGCCTCCCACCTGGGCTGGCAGCTGCTGCCGCCGCTGCTGTTGTTGTTGGAGTAAGCTGCCTGGTCCGGGGGCAGCCTGCCGCAGCCACCGTACAGACCCCCGACCTCGTACCCGTTCACCGCTCCATGACCTGATCTGTTCTCCAGGATTTCATGGTGGCTGTCACCATGGCGAGTGTTGTAGGAGGGGGGCGAGGGTGAGGGTGCTTGGCGGGCTGGGACAGGGGCTGGGTCAGGGGTGGGGGTGGGGGTAGGGGTAGGGGTGGGGGCGGTGTTCTGGGGCGGCTTGTATCCATGGGAGACGAGGAGGTCCTCCACGCTGTACATGGTGGCATTTGCTTATGCTGGTGAGTTTCCTTTTTTTTCCAGAAGAGAGAGGATGAAGAGAGGGAGAGAGAGAGAGACAGGGACGGAGGGAGGATGTCGCCGCGTCTCTGCTTCTGCCCTATGCGCAGCGGCGAAAGCCCCGGCACAGCTGCGCAGCCGAAGCCATCACTGGAAAAACAAGAGAAAGGGGGGGAAGAGAAAAGAAAAGAGAAAACTATTATCCTTTCCGGCAGTGTCCCTGGCTTTGTCAAGAGTCCTGACCGGATGACTGGTCAAAGCACAGACGCTGAAAAGATCCCTTAACCTGCGCTTCCACTATGGCTCACCTTCCTACCCGATTGTCTGTCTACCCTTCCCTCTTCCGTCCTCCTCTCAGCTCCACAACGAGGTTCTCCCCGTTTCAGAGCTCCAACGCCCAGTCCAGGCAATGCAGCTGGAGGACAGGGAGACGTGGGCAAAAGCCAACACTCTCCGAACTACTCCAAACAACATCCGCGAGGATTCCAGTGACGAATGAAAAGGATGATTAAGGAACGGCCGTCGAGAGCGATAGGGCTAATAGTTTTGTTATCTTTTATCCCCCCCCCCCCCCCCCCCCCGTCTATTATTTGCTCAGCCCTCCCAAGTCTCAACCCACCAGCCATGGCGAATGAGAATCGCATGGAGAGATTTTGAACAGTGGGAAGAGGACGAGGCTCTCGAGGCTTCCCGGGACATGCCCAAGTTCCAAAACGTCTGAGAGCCGAGAAGCCAGGGAGAGGGGGGGGGGGGGGGGTGGATTACATTTTGTTTGGCTTGTCGCGACCTTGGGTAAGTGATGTTTACAGCCTCGTCAAACAGGACAGACGCTACCGCTACTCCCCTGCTCCCGCCCCCCTTTCCCTCTCTGGGAGAGATGACAGCCAACTACCTCTCCGTCTCCCAGGATGAACGACACCCTACAATGGGACTAAGCCCCTTACATGATGACAAAGGGGTCTAAATCTTGAACTCAAGTGTTCTAATGATCAGATGAACCGCCGCCGTTTCTTAATGTCTTGCCAACAGGAGCGGATTGGGGAGCCGGCTTCTCCTCCTCCCGTTCTCTTCGGTAGCCTTCCCCACCTGAGCGCCGGGATACTGGAAGAGGTGATTAACTCCATCCAGGACCGTGAAATACGGCTCTCTTTGTACGTCTGGCCCTCTAATACGATTATCTTTTTCATTTAAAACCTTAAACCCGTTAGTTTTGGGGGATTTGACTCTGGCTCTCGCTCGTTGATAGCACACTTTTTCCAGGTTTGGCTTAGCTCTTTGTGCAATGTGTTTTTAAGCGATTTTTCAAGGGCATGTTACCTAGTTTAAAAAAACAACAACTTGAAAACACTGTGCAAAGCTACTTGATTTAATTTGGCTAATAGTCTTCCGTCTTTGCTGTTGCTTCCCTACCTGCTTTTATGTGTCAGAGCCAAATGTCAGGCCCAGGCTTACATAACATCTGTCTCGGAGACCATTTGTTACTGAACGACACACTCGACAGACACCGCCCTTTACTTTACATACACAGACAAAGGTCTGACTGGATTCAAAAACACGGGTTTTCCATTAGAGGTCCTCTGTGGCATCCCCTCTGCTCACGCGCGGCCCCAAACCTAAGGCTGCAGTAGCAGATAGCAACGGGGCCAGAGGTTAACCTGGACCGGCCACGATCAGAAGGAGATGGACGTGACTTCCTGCTGATTACTGTCACACTGTCTCTTCATGAACGGTTTGCGGCACAAAGAATCTAGGCATATAGGCCTATGCGTTTGAAAGATCTTGCTATAGTACAGTGAACGAGACCATGCTGTACTGTACGTGGTCCTATTGGGATCGATCACCCACCCTCTGGGACCACTCGTGCTTCCCTAAATAGGGAGTATCTTTGACATCTGAAGAGCCGAGGGTTTTCCTCAGTCTTTTTCGCCCCACCCCTAGCCCAGTGCCCAGCCTAGTTAAAAGGCCTACTCTTAATTCTCTAGTGTGATGGATTACACATTTTATGTCCAATAAAAGCCCTGATCTGGGAAAAACGTGCCACAATGGCTGGCCTTGATTACACCAAACACAACAACATTGTTTCCTCTTAGAATGCCGTCCTTGTTTTTGAACACCACCCTGGCGTTTCTCCTCATGGAATAGAAAGTGTGGATGGGGAGCATGTTGAGGCTATCGCTCTTGTAAAAAAAAAGTGAAACTAATGATCTTTTCACAGTCAGTCAGAGTGTGCAGCAACAGGGCCTCATAGTTATCGACGTAAGCAGAAACACATGCAGACAATGCTGATGTTTTACTGAAGCCTACAGTCCATTCATTCAGGGAGAGACTGTCTGCTACGCAACACAGTTTTAAGGTACTGCAGGGTCTAGCTAGCACACAGTGACTCTACTGCGATGGGAGAAACAAAGGCTTAGAATGCATGAAATATTTATTTATGGAAGTTGATACAAACGCGGTCAAGTGGGTTTTTGCACAGGAAATGGCCTGTTTAATCAGCTCAAATCTATTTTAGATCTGCGAGGAGGCAAGTGCCCTTACTGGTGTCTACAACACCAGAGGGCTGAAGGAGTGTGACAGCTTCCAGGTTGACAGTTTGGTGTCAGCTTCTTTTTCATGGACCAACTGAGATGGGGGCAAGAGCGCCAGACAAAAACACACACACACACACACACACACACACACACACACACACACACACACAGAGAGAGTGAGAGAGAGAGAGAGAGAGAGAGAGAGAGAGAGAGAGAGAGAGAGAGAGAGAGAGAGAGAGAGAGAGAGAGAGAGAGAGAGAGAGAGAGAGAGAGAGAGAGAGAGAGAGAGAGAGAGAGAGAGAGGATAATGGACGTAAAATGACGGAGCGGGTAGCATCACCTGTGGTGGCACATATTGAGGGCAGAGACCTAG
This sequence comes from Galaxias olidus, assembly GCA_026901105.3. Classification (NCBI taxonomy): domain Eukaryota; kingdom Metazoa; phylum Chordata; class Actinopteri; order Galaxiiformes; family Galaxiidae; genus Galaxias; species Galaxias olidus. The sequence continues at coordinate 44,178 of JAPMUY010006347.1, forward strand.
AAAAGGATTTGTAGGACATATTTCTGCTGTAAGAGGGATTACACAGATATTATAAAAGTTACTCAAAGTACAAGGCTCCCAGCAGGAATTGCAGAAGGATCTAGGCTGGGCCAAAATCTAGAAATAGGCCTACACTGTTGGCCGGTGTCCGAACGTTTTCCATCAGAGCAGCGCTAGCCTTCTTGACTCCAAACGGTGTGGAACGCAGGCTCACGTGCTGTTATCACAGGACGCATCGGTGCAGCCCACCAGCGGGATCCATGCTGGCCTTTGTGACGTCATGGTCTACCGGAGAGCCCCTCTCTTCCTGAGGATGTGCGTCGCCGTGGGGACAGAGGGAGGGAGGGAGGAAGGGGTGCCACAAGTGTTTCTAATCAACCGCTCCACACGCCTCTTTGGCTAAGACGACCCAGCCCTGCACATGTTACGACTGGGACCCATGGAACAAATGACCAAACAGCAACAGGCCATCTTTGACTGAGCCCTCAGAAACAATGTGTGGCACGTCTTCATGCAAAGGCTGTGATTCACTAGTGTCCAGTGGGTAACGGTGCGATGTGTCTGGTCCTGCTGCTTTGCTTCTGTCTCTCCTTTCAATTTAGATTCATATAACGTTTAGTATGGAGGGTGTCATTCAGCGACCAAAACATCAAGTAATCAGGTATTAAAAGCAATACTGCATACTGCAAACTTAAATAAATTCTATCTATTTTATAAAATTCTAGACAATAAGTTGATACTGGCCTAGGCAATATTTATCCATAATAACTTTGTTTCCATTACGCCGACAATGAAAGCCAAAGCCAAACCCAAATACCACATTGTCAACACTTTTCTCGGGGCTCCACGCCCCGTTTGAAGAAAGTGGAGCAATATTGTGAATCACTGCTAGCACATATGGAAGTGCTTAACCGATAACACCCGCTGGATAATTGTGTTAAACATCTCCTTTGATAGTGTATGTCAGTTTAGAGACAAATAGCATACAGGGGCCTCGGCTATTATCTCCACACAGCTTCACTCCAAAATGATTTGAACAGTCAAACTCCACTGGCAGCTGAATCAAAGGCGGGATGAGAAATGGGGGGTGATGCGTCTCTCATCCATACAGTAACACATTACAGACCGTCACACATTAATTCAATTCAGGCTCAAACGGGCCCGGTCAGACGGACATGGAGCCCTTCTAATTCCTAGTCAATGCGTCAGTCAGCAGTAACGGGGCCCGCCGCCCGGGCATGTGGGAAAAGCAAGCGTAGCAGCTTCTAAGTCCCTGTGAAGTGCACTCTGTTCTACTCGTTGACATGGGCTTCGGTAGCCAGCGTAGCCCAATGTTCCATTGTTCTGCCAGCTTGTCCTAATTCCACTGAAATCGAGCCATTGACGTCATAATATGTTCTCCGACTATATGCACACTCACTTTCACATGGCCGACCGGAGTTGTATAAAACCTGGAGGAACGTTTGTTCCACGCACAGCAACGCCAATACGGCCATGTGATACCACTTATGGTGTGAGACCGAAACGGTGCTTCAGAAACCTTCGCCAGGTTTGGCCTAACTGCCTCTGTAGCTTCAGTGGGCTTCAGGCGCAGACAGCCACGAGCCCGTTAGGACCAACACTGGGAATTTTCC
>JAPMUY010006348.1:7500-15000 GCA_026901105.3 Galaxias olidus
GCATTGAAACATGCAGCAACAATGATGCTGTATTGTCCCATCTCCCCTGCGTGTTCAGCCTATTGTAGGGTGTTTCAATGGAAAACACCTCAACGTTCACTTTGCAGAGACAAATCAACACAATGTCCATTAAGTACACCTCCACTTACAAAGAGCCTGTGATAAGAGACGTATGTAGTGAACAGCTATAAGGAGAGAACCGATCCCTGCATTCACAATGACATTAGTAGTCCTAAGGAACGCCTAGGTCAGTTCCACACAGGCTCCTCCAGCTTCCCTTAAAGGGCTAAGCAGAGAGGCTGGGTGGAGTCATGATGCTGGCAGCCAGCCCTCCGAGCACAGAGCCCAGCCTTAGCTCTCACAGACGCAGGCAGTCCACACTGGATCTCTGTTACAACACAGCCACGGTCACCATGGTGAGCCGGCCCCTCCCTCTGCTAGGTAAGGGCCTATTGTGCGTCACTGTGAGGGATCCCACATCAGGGTTCTGCCTACAGTAGGCCTGTGTTTACCTTGCCAGGCCCCGGCAGACACGGGGCCCCTACAACACTCACAGGGGCCTCTAAGAGAGAAAACAGCGATGCAGCAGAACTGTTTCCCTCTCTGTGTTTTCACAAAGAGGAGGCGTTTCAGCATAAAGCACACAAAGGACACAGGGCCCCCACCAAAAGCTCTTGAAACAATTTGGTGACACCCCCCCCCCCCCTCCCTCCACCTCCACCTCTTGCTCCCTGGCAGCCTGCAGCTGTAAAAATAAAGCCCTGCTTTGACTTTGGGCTCCAGAGCTATGCTCCTTCCTGACACACAACACCATCTCTCCTGGCTCCTAAGAGAGAGAGAGAGAGAGAGAGAGAGAGAGAGAGAGAGAGAGAGAGAGAGAGAGAGAGAGAGAGAGAGAGAGAGAGAGAGAGAGAGAGAGAGAGAGAGAGAGAGAGAGAGAGAGAGAGAGAGAGCGAGAGAGAGAGAGAGAGAGAGAGAGAGAGAGGAGAGAGAGAGAGAGAGAGAGAGAGAGAGAGAGAGAGAGAGAGAGAGACAGAGAGAGAGAGAGAGAGAGAGAGAGAGAGAGAGAGAGAGAGAGAGAGAGAGAGAGAGAGAGAGAGAGAGAGAGAGAGAGAGAGAGAGAGAGAGAGAGAGAGAGAGAGAGAGAGAGAGAGAGAGAAGAGAGAGAGAGACAGAGAGAGAAAGAGAGAGAGAGAGAGAGAGAGAGAGAGACGAAGTGTTGTCTGTGTGCGAGAGAGAGGGAGAGAGAGAGAAACTGGGGTTAGAGAAAGGTTGGAAATATTAGAAAGAAAGAAAGAAAGAAAGAAAGAAAGAAAGAAAGAAAGAAAGAAAGAAAGAAAGAAAGAAAGAAAGAAGGGAGGGAGCATTACAGGGTAACATAGTTATATCTGGAGATCTCCTACCATCTGTTTTCGTTCCATCCAGCGGACTGCAGCTAGAGAGCATAACACTTTGTTTTCCTTTCAAACCCACAGAGGAGGAATTGTTAACCCTCTGCTCATACTGAACACACAGCCTTGGCCCGTTTCTACATAGAAACAACTCAACAAACACAGAGGAGGGATTGTTAACCCTCTGCTCATACTGAACACACAGCCTTGGCCCGTTTCTACATAGAAACAACTCAACAAACACAGAGGAGGGATTGTTAACCCTCTGCTCATACTGAACACACAGCCTTGGCCCGTTTCTACATAGAAACAACTCAAGAAAGACGTAAAGCCAGCCCTCAACAAAACACTACCACTAACTCAAAACACTACCACTAACTCAAAGTTTGCACAACAAACAAGCCTTAGCCTATCGAGAAACTGTCGGTTCTTGTATGATTCACAGGAACTTTCTTGTTGGGTAATGTTTGACACATTCTTGTTTGATTTCCCAAAAACCCCATGGACACGCCCAGGACTGAAGGAAAGGAATCGGCACAGCACCTGCACCCCTAAGGTCCTGATAGACTTGTTCTTCAAAGCTATGAGTCAATGACCTGCAACATGTTGGCAGACCAATTAGTTAGCCAGAAAGAAGAGCTCTATGAGCCACGGAAAAGGTTTACATTCGTGTCTTTTAACCTTTAACATTTGAAATCTGGCAGGCTGACCAAAAATAATTCAATCACAGACATCCACATGTAGGTCGACATGATCAGGAATAAGTAGAGGCAGTTGGGTGAAATCAGAGTAAGCTCTCTCTCTCTCCCTCTCCCTCTCCCTCTCCCTCGGAGTTGACTGGAGGATTCTATTTCGGGATTTCCTTCAGCAGGATTTATGTGTGCTGCTGCAAAAGCAACAGGTCACCAGGTTCGAGTCTGCTCCTCGTTTCTCTACATGATCAGTAAAGCTTTGATCAACCACTAAAATCCTCCACAGTATAACTAACCCACCATTTCCACTCCAGCGGTTTGGCTTTAAACAGCATGCAGTGCCCATGTCAAACGGATCTTCATTTTGTTTACACAGCACAGATCTGAACAAATACTCTTGTTGTTCTGTTAAGAAGCAGATCATGAATTCTCAACAGTGGTATTATAAAGAACAGCCTCCCTGCTCCTCCTCCCCAACCTGGTTTCAACATTCCTGCCCACAACAAGGATGAACATTTATGTAACCACCACAGGCATTCCTCCAAGGCAACGGAGTGAAAGGGGGTTGTTACTGGGGAAATAATGGGCGTTTACGGACCAAAGTGTTCCCACTTGCAATCAGCCAGTAAAATGTACTCTCCATAAACAATAGCTTTGGTACTGAAGACTACGTCACATTGGCAGTGTCACTGCAATGCTTGACACACCTTGACGGGAAACTTGTTGAGGCTTGAAATAAAAACAAACTTCGCGTCCCATAATAATCAACGCCTGTCTCAGACATTGTGGCCTCTACACAACAATAAGCTAGCTAGCGTGTTAGCAACTTAGCTAACAAACTTTATCCACCTGAGTGGGCATTAGCGCTAACGACGCGTTAGACGCTTCGCAAAACTTTTATAACCTCAGGCTAGTCCGCTAGCTTTTAGAACATTATCAAATATACGTCGAGAAAAACAAATTTTCCCGGATAAGCTTTTCTGGATTGAGACGTTAGCTAACGTTTGCTGACAGTGATGGGTCGTTTAGCTAGACAGCCTGCATCCCGTAGTTAGTGAGGCATGATAATGGTCTACATTGTCCTTTGTGTAATGTTAGTTGAAGAGCACAGACATAACGTTACCGTGTTAACCTAACTTATCTCATTCGAGACACAGACCTAACACATTTAACTTCGACAAGGTTTATGGTGACATTAATTACTGTATACAACTTACACAACGCTTCTTGATATCATCCACGACACCATCTTCCTTGTTGTTTGTTTAGCAGTACACCGGGGGAAAGAGAGGGCCCTAGAGGCACAATACACCGGGCGATATTCACCACTGATAACTTTAGGCAAAACTTCCGTACGCGTTGAAAGCTATTGAGATATCAAACCAGCAACTAAAAAAACATTCCGACGTTTAGCGCGTCACGTCCCTATTTTAGTAAGGAACCCATAACAAATATCAGGTAGTCTCTAACTATCCAAAAAGTGTTATTATTCTTGGATCATCAATTCCCTTTCTGTTGCCCCTCTTCCTCTCTCCTCACCGCTCTCTGTTCCTGGCACGCACAGAGAGAGGTGCACGAAGTGTTGATGACGTCAATCGGAAAGACATCCCTTTGGGCTAATATGATTGGCTGTTAGAGTTTGTTTACACCAATGAAAGACTGCCATTGGCCATAAATTACGTTCATCTGGACCATCGTGTTTGACCAGAGCGGTGAAAACTTGCTTTTAGCGCCTGGCTTCCTATTTGCTTAAATATTATTCGTGGCCATTTCAAACATATCGATGCATTCAGCAACAAAAAAACGTATTTTATTCTGAACAATTCGAAGTGCTGGGAAGATTATCTCTACAATTACCCTGTCTTTAGAATACATAATTCCTTCGTAATACAGAAAAGGTGTTTTTGTTTGTTTTTGAGTGTTAGACGGGTTTAAATTATAGCACCAACTACCCTCGATCATAGACCAACACAAGATAGTTACTTACTTTTATGTCAAGTTTGGTCCCAAAATATAGGTTTGTTTTGCACACCCAAAAAGTTACCAAATCATAGCGATCCAAATAAAGGCCTATGAGGGACTATACGTTCTATACAAAGGAATAGTGTTTTTGCTTGTCTTTAGCTTGTATTTGAAGCAGCTAAGTGATTTGAATCTACAAATATGTTAATTGTTATATAAAATGTTTGAAGATGTCAAAAGTGTAGTGTGCCATTAGTACAAAGACTGTTAGTTTCAGTTTTTGTACTACGTCTGAAGAACCTGCAGAGAATAGGATCTTTGACCTGCTGGCCAGCATATAAAATACATCAAGATTGTACTTTGCTTCAATTCTCATCAATAATAAATAATATAAAGACAAATCATTTGAAATCTTATTTCTCATTGGAATTACGCATACAATTCCACAAGAGGGGCCACACCTTAGCCACCAATACAAATGGACATGTCACATGTGCTGCATGTTGGGGAGATTTATCTGAACGACTCAAACAGCTCCTTGTCACTATAGTAGAACAGATAGTTCATGTTTCAAGTTGATTTACATAATACTGTTTTTGAGAGACTGGCTGTCAGCTCTGTAGGTGTCCTGTCATCAACAACATGTCATCTTCCGTACTTTCAGGGGCTTTGTACTCTTTTTAAACGCTGTTTGAATGTCCTAAGATTATGAAATAAATAGATTGCTCATTCCACTAAAACACTTTTATATTATTTGGCTTTTAATTGCAGAGTAGGCAACCAATGAATTATTAATTAATTAATTTATTTATTTATTTATTTATTTATTTATTTAATTAGATTAAAGGCATGTCCAACAGTAATAAAGAAATACAGCAGCAGTTAGATGGTATTAGAAATGATAGGTAGTGGTAATATAGTAGTAGGATTGTAGACGTGTCTTCGTTCCAGCTCTCAAACGCTATCCTCCACACAATGCACTAACACTAGTGAGAGGACTGCACAGTGTGGTCTAGGCTGCCCTGGTCAGGATGTGAGTTACATAATTATCATGGACAAGAGGCCCTGCAATCACAATGCTCATTTCCGTGGAGGAGATATATATTCTCCCCATAGAAGGCATTTGGCAGATATAGATCCCATCTGTGGAGGAGAGACAGAGAGAGTCCACAGCTAGTTGTTATTCATGAACACACTGCGCTGTTCTTTGCAGTGTGATGTGCAGGAGAGTCCCCCAGGGCTGTCTCTACTCTCTCTCTCCTGCTCTGTCTCTATGTCTCTCTATCTCTCTCTCTCTCCTCTCTCTGTCTCTCTCTCTCTCTCTCTCTCTCTCTCTCTCTCTCTCTCTCTCTCTCTCTCTTTCTCTCTCTCTCTCTCTCTCTCTCTCTCTCTCTCTCTCTCTCTTTCTCTCTCTCTCTCTCTCTCTCTCTCTCTCTCTCTCTCTCTCTCTCTCTCTCTCTCTCTCTCCCAATCCCTCTCTATCTATCTATCTATCTATCTATCTATCTATCTATCTATCTATCTATCTATCTATCTATCTATCTATCTATCTATCTATCTATCTATCTATCTATCTATCTATCTATCTATATATCTATCTATCTATCTATCTATCTACCATTAGTTCTATGTCTGGTTCTCAAGTATAAATATCTCTCTCATTCTGGTTCTCTGTCAGTCAAAGCTCAGGGAACCAACTCGCAGACAACAGTAACCCTAACCTAACCACATCCACCACTTCCAGAGAGATTCAATGTAGAGGAAAACGAGCAAAATAGGAACACATCCCATCCTGTAGTCCTCTGAGCAAATCATAATACTTTTACTTGTTCGCATAATAATAGGAAGATTATTTATTTCAACTGTTGACTTAGAAATAAGATAATGACTGTATTAATTTCAAAACATAAATTGCACATGTCTTTCTGCTTATATGTGTATTTCTTCCAAACTTAAAATACTCAGAGATCTTTTATCCTTTGAGACAATGATAACAGGAACATGAATAGTTTATAGCTATCTTATTTTTCCCCTGTGCCAAACATTTGAATACTAGTTGTAAACATGCAATAATGCTCTTCAGAAATATATGCAGAGGTTGCAGCCTTCTCTGAGATTGCCTTGGTGTGTCTGGGATATTCAAGTAGCCGAGGTATAATAGATTTGCTCTGCTCATCCCCTCCACTTGTCGTCTGTGCTGCCCTTCAGTGTGTGGATGAGACTATCAAACAGGCGGCATGTGGTCCCCTTTATTACATGCTGTCTGGTCTCTTCAGCCTGGCCTGACATTCCCACCGCTCTGCCTCTATGTCTCTTCAGCTGGTGCATCTCTGTACCATTTCAAATGATCAGACTAACAGCTTTTTTTGTTGAAAAGATTTTTTCTAACGTGTATATTTTTGGTCCACTTATTTCCCCTCCTTTTTCTCTGTAAACAATCTTTACCTCAGCGTGAACTCTCCTCTCCTCTCCTCTCCTGTCCTCTCCTCTCCTCTCCTGTCCTGTCCTCTCCTCTCCTCTCCCCTCCTCTCCTCTCCTCTCCTCTCCTCTCCTCTCCTCTCCTCTCCTCTCCTCTTCTCTCCTCTCTTTCTCTCTCCTCCTTTCCTCTCCTCTTCTTCTCTCGCTCACTGGAGAGTCAGCCAGGCTTAACGAGAGACTCTGGAGCCCTGGGGGATTTGTGATTCTATCAGCACTGGGACCTCCCTCTCTCTCTCTCCCTCTCTCCCTCTCTCTCTCTCTCTCTCTCTCTCTCTCTCTCTCACCCTCTCTCTCCGTCTCTATCTCCTGTCGTCCCTCCTCCCTCATTCATCCTCCCCCCCTCCGTGTCCACCATCTCAGGGTGTGGTGACCTGAGGTCAGCGTCTCCTGATTGCCTCCAGTCTTCATGTTTTACATGCAGACAGCAGAAATACCATTTGTCCTTCTACCACAGATACCTCCCTTCTCTTACAGCCTATAGCCACTGTATTGTTTTGCTCATTACCTTTCATTTCAATTATACCTTTTATAGCATATAACATATTTCTCTGTCAAACATAAGACAGCAAGCAAAGAGGCATTACCCATGCCTATTATAAAGGATTAGTACTATAATTATAATAATCACAAGTTTTTTTTACTAATAGTAATAATGATACAAATATAAATAATAGGAAATGTGTATAGTCTTTTTTAAATGTTATATCGTTTATTTTATTTTATATTTATGATTTATCTAATTTATATAAGGGCACTATTTATCATAAAGGGATCCTAACATTTCCTAACCTACTACACATTAGTTCCACAGTGAAGTGGGTCTTAAAATGCTCTTGAAATAAATTACAACAAAAAGTTTTTACGTTGTTTTCCTAGAAAAAAAAATCAACATTGCAACAGAGACTTCAGGAATAACATAATTTGTTTGAGGCGGATGTAGAAGTCTACCACTGCGGTTTTTTACGGTTGCATGACTC
>JAPMUY010006348.1:35000-40000 GCA_026901105.3 Galaxias olidus
CAGAAACATTACTGTTATAGATAGGACTGGTTCTATTCAGAAACATTACTGTTATAGATAGGACTGGTTCTATTCAGAAACATTACTGTCATAGATAGGACTGGTTCTATTTAAACATTACTGTTATAGACAGGACTGGTTCTATTTAAACATTACTGTTATAGATAGGACTGGTTCTATTCAGAAACATTACTGTTATAGACAGGACTGGTTCTATTTAAACATTACTGTTATGTGTGACTGTGTGTGTGTTGTAAACATTACTGTTATGTGTAGGAGTGTGGTTCTATTCAGAAACATTACTGTTATAGATAGGACTGGTTCTATTCAGAAACATTACTGTTATAGATAGGACTGGTTCTATTCAGAAACATTACTGTTATAGATAGGACTGGTTCTATTCAGAAACATTACTGTTATAGATAGGACTGGTTCTATTTAAACATTACTGTTATAGATAGGACTGGTTCTATTCAGAAACGTTGTGTTTTGGTAGCCATCATTGTAAGGCTCTGATTGTCGACCCTGTTCACTACCAGAAAGACTTATATAACACTGCTTCAGGTGCGTGCATTTCTCTAGTCTGTGTGTGTGTGTGTGTGTGTGTGTGTGTGTGTGTGTGTGTGTGTGTGTGTGTGTGTGTGTGTGTGTGTGTGTGTGTGTGTGTGTGTGTGTTTGTGTGTGAGTGTGTGTGTGTACAGTACACCTGTGTAGTTGCAGTGTTCTGTGTTGTGTTGGCAGTGTGTGTGTAGCTGTGTGAGTGTGGTTGTGTGTGGGTGTGTGTGTGTGTGTGTATGTGCGCGCGCGCGTGTGCGTGTGCGCGTGTGTGTGTGAGTGTGTGTACACGCGTGTGTTAGCAGTGCTCTGTGTCGTGTTGGCAGTGTGAACTCAGGAAACATGCAATGTGAAACCGTTGGAATTCTAGTCCACATGGTAGAGCAGGAGGAGCTGCATCTGCCACGTGAGGAGGAGGAGGAGGAGGGGGGGGGGGTGAGCAGAATCCCCAAACATGTCCTCAAACAGTCGTAACGTAACCTGTACCAGAGTGGTTCTGGCTTTGTGGTGTTAGTGTTTCTGACATGCGTTTGTTTCTTGTTTGGCTGTGTGAGATGGAATGCTCTGAGTTTCCATTCAGAACGCTGTGGTTGGTGCTTGCTTTAGAGAGAGAGAGAGACAGAGAGAGAGAGAGAGAGAGAGAGAGAGAGAGAGAGAGAGAGAGAGAGAGAGAGAGAGAGAGAGAGAGAGAGAGAGAGAGAGAGAGAGAGAGAGAGAGAGAGAGAGAGAGAGAGAAAGAAAGAAAAGTGGTGGGGGGGAGGTGCTGTTCATTCCTAACCCTGACCCAGGAGTGTCAGAGTGTGTGCATGTGTGAGTGTGTGCGTGTGTGCGTGCGTGTGTGTGTGTGTGTGTGTGTGTGTGTGTGTGTTAGTTTTTTCTCACTCTAAGTGTCTGTATACTTGGTGATCAGCAATTTTGACTGAGTGGCTGAGTATGTACGTGTGTGTGTGTGTGTGTGTGTGTGTGTGTGTGTGTGTGTGTGTGTGTGTGTGTGTGTGTGTGTGTGTGTTGAGTGTGTGTGTGTGTGTGTGTGTGTGTGTGTGTGTGTGTGTGTGTGTGTGTGTGTGTGTGTGTGTGTGTGTGTGTGTGTGTGTGTGTACTGTGTGCACTGTGTGTGTGTGTGCACTGTGTGCACTGTGTGCAGTCCATGCTCTTTAGGGTCACAGTAGTTCACAGAGATAATTCCCTCCATCGTTTTCCAGAATGTGCTCTGTTCTAGACTGAAGTCAACACACTGTCCATAGGATAACAACATTCTCTCTCTCTCTCCCTCCAGGGCTTTCTACAAGATATGTAGTAGCCATCCAGTTGTAGAAAGTAGCCAGCTATATTAATTGACCTCTGGTCTAATGCCACTATTTCATCACATACACCGATCTTAATAATTGCAAATTGAGTTTGCCTACTCGATTCTAAACATGTAGGCTAGTGAATTATTGTAAAGGTGAATAAGGCTTCTTGTGCGTTTTTGTCCTCCCAGTCTTGTAATAAATATTAAATAGATACTTCGATCATCTGCTATTAAAAAAAAAAAAAAGTTTATGCTAAATTATGCAAGTATATGGAACAATTTCGGGTAGTAGTATACATTTTGAGAAATTCCCCATTTTTTGGAACACCAGTATTTACACCACATATACGATATAGTCATTTTCCCAACTGGTGTAATACTGCTGTTTGATTGTGAAAGGCTAAATGGCGATAGCGTACTAAGTGTAAAATGCTGCAGTGGTATGATGAAACATTTAACAATGGGTGAACTATCTCTTTCAAATGTAAAACTACGCCAATTCCTGACTGATCAGAGCTTTTGTAATTAAGAATCATGAGACCATTTACATATTGACACCTTCACTCAGGTTTTTCAAGCTTATGCATTGGTTCTAAATTAAATTAATGAAATAACATTTGGCAATTTGCTACGATACTGATATGATACATAACATGCTATATAGTTAGCTAGCTTGTTTTACACAAATTTCAAAGTTAGCAAACTTCAGCCAATGTCATAGGCTGAATTAGTTAAGATATCCTACCTCAATGACAAGTGGTAAAAAAAAAATATAGGCTGTGAAAAGTCTTTCTATAATAACCGTCCTTAGCCTAGAATGGATCGATCACCTTAGCATAGACGAGTCACATCTCCAATGAATCCATTCCGCTTTCTTTGCGTGAAAATAGCCACCTCTCTGAAAAGGCATATCAGGTTTTGCACGTTACCTTTAAGCCTGACAGTGCTATTGCTAGCTAACCACAGTCAGCAGGACTTTGTAATGGCTAAGCTAGCTCAGGATGTTTCAGAGCCTGACAGTGCTATTGCTAGCTAACCACAGTCAGCAGGACTTTGTAATGGCTAAGCTAGCCCAGGATGTTTCAGAGCCTGTCAGTGCTATTGCTAGCTAACCACAGTCAGCAGGACTTTGTAATGGCTAAGCCTGGCCCAGGATGTTTCAGAGCCTGTTGGAGGTTTGTACATGCGGCTATATCATTAAACTGTATCTAAATATAATCTAGCTGTGTGATTAAAGGTTATGAGCTAGACAACATACAATAAAACTATATAGCTTTCATGTGGTGTCTCTAAAGCCTTTACAATGAAACTCGATAGCTTTCGTGATGTGGTGTCTCTACCAAGCTTTTTCTATCCATAGAGCTGACTAGACAGACAGTACAGGCCTCTTGAATGAAAGGCTGTGTCTCTGCTAATAGCTCACTGAGGTTACAAACTCTGTCCTGTTTCTGCGTCTGTCATGACCTCAGAGTGACCTCAGTCCTCCACTCCATTCTGTAGTCATGGCATGGGCTGGGTGTGAGAGAGAGACCGAACATGTGTTGGTCTGTGTGTGTGTGTGTGTGTGTGTGTGTGTGTGTGTGTGTGTGTGTGTGTGTGTGTGTGTGTGTGTGTGTGTGTGTGTGTGTGTGTGTGTCTGTGTGTGCACTTCAGTTTGCATAATGAATGAATGGAGCTGCCAGCAGTTTCACCTCCTTATATAGAACGAGAGAGTGAGAGAGAGAGAGAGAGAGAGAGAGAGATTGAGAGAGAGAGAGACAGAGAGAATGTTGGAGAATGTAATGCAACCGTAGAGAAGAGGAGGAGGAGGAGGAGGAGGAGGAGATCTGCTCTGGGATGTTGTGCAGTAGCAGTAGGATTGGATTCTGTCACAGTGAGGGTCCACCATGGTTTCCCTCTGAGTCTGAAGAACAAAGGCTGTTGTTGTTTAGACTGTTGTCATGACGTTAACCTAGAGTCACGTGTCAGTGGGTCGTCTGAGCGCTCCGTGGGGTCGTCATGACGATGAGAAGACCCCTGGGCAGCGGCTGTGTAGTGGTGAGTGGTTGTAGTTGTTGTTGTCATGGCACTGCTTCCTGTTTAGGAGAGCAGCAGGGAAAGTAGTGATTTCACAGAGCAGTAGTAGTGGACCTTAATCTGTCCCTGTGTGTGTGTGTGTGTGTGTGTGTGTGTGTGTGTGTGTGTGTGTGTGTGTGTGTGTGTGTGTGTGTGTGTGTGTGTGTGTGTGTGTGTGTGTGTGTGTGTGTGTGTGTGTGTGTGTGTGTGTGTGTGTGTCCGCATATGTGGCACTCTAATGCTTGGTTTAATGGCTATGCTATTTAGGTCTGCCATTGAACAGATGGCAGCTAGAAAGCTGCTGCCGCTTGAGTGAGTGTGTGTGTGTGTGTGTGTGTGTGTGTGTGTGTGTGTGTGTGTGTTTAAACTGGGTGTTCTGTCTGGGTGTAGCATTTCTCCCCAGGACCAGTGACCAGAGTGCATTCAAGTCACACATGTAGTACAACTTAGTGTCTGTGATCATTCTGCCTGTTTAAACGGTGCTAATAAAGTGATACTTCTACGGTAGTACACCAGTAGTGTTAATAGAATCATTCTATTTGAGCACAGCAGCAGTATTTATGTCATGTTAATAGAGTACTATAGCAGTAGTATTAATGTCATTTTAATAGAGTACTAAAGCAGTAGTATATTAAATAGAGTATTAAAGCAGTAGTAATAGAGTATTAAAGCAGTAGTATATTAAATAGAGTATTACAGCAGTAGTAATAGAGTATTAAAGCAGTAGTATATTAAATAGAGTATTACAGCAGTAGTATATATAATAGGGTATTACAGCAGTAGTAATAGAGTATTACAGCAGTAGTATATATAATAGAGTATTACAGCAGTAGTATATATAATAGAATATTACAGCAGTAGTAATAGAGTATTACAGCAGTAGTATCTATAATAGAGTATTAAAGCAGTAGTAATAGAGTATTACAGCAGTAGTATCTATAATAGAGTATTAAAGCAGTAGTAATAGAGTATTACAGCAGTAGTATCAACACAGTTTATTTGAGTTCTGTGTTTCTCTGACAGAAGGACATGTGAACTTTGACCTCAGCTAAGGAAAAGTATTTCATAACAGCTCTTTGTTTCAGACCAACAGTTTCCC
>JAPMUY010006348.1:42500-45589 GCA_026901105.3 Galaxias olidus
CTGACTCCATCACTGTGGTCTCCTGATTGGTTTAGACCTGGTCATGTTAGGACTGACTGCATCACTGTGGTCTCCTGATTGGTTTAGACCTGTGTTAGGACTGACTGCATCACTGCGGTCTCCTGATTGGCTGTTTGAATCTAACATCCAGCCCAGCTGACTGACACGCCCCCTGCATCACTGCGGTCTCCTGATTGGTTTAGACCTGGTCATGTTGGATGCTGATTGGTTAATGACAGGAAGACTGCTGCTTATTACAGATGTCAGGTTTTTGTCTCTTGACGCCCATTCCCCGTGTGTGTGTGTGTGTGTGTGTGTGTGTGTGTGTGTGTGTGTGTGTGTGTGTGTGTGTGTGTGTGTGTGCGTGCATGTGTGCCTGCCTGCCTACCTGCCTGCCTGCGTGCGTGCGTGCGTGCGTGCGTGCGGATGTATGTCCTCATTTGACACTGCCCAAATGCATCATGGTTCCATTGCATCATGGCAATAAACACACACACACACACACACACACACACACACACACACACACCTAAGGGCAGCTTCTCTTGCTCAAACTGACAGGGTTTGACTGAGTGTGTGAATATTTTCACTCTGTTGTAATCCAAAGCCCGTGGTGATGCAGAGTAGAGCAGACGATTTTAAAGAGAGCTCCTGTCTGCTCCAGTTAGTGAACTGATCCATGAACAGGAGGAGATCTGTAGTGGTGTGGAGTTAGAACACACATACAGGACAGAACAGGAGAGGAGAGGAGAGGAGAGAGGAGAGGAGAGGGGAGGGGAGAGGGGAGGGGAGGAGAGGGGAGGAGAGGAGAGGGGAGAGCAGGGGACAGGAGAGGAGAGGAGAGGAGAGGGGAGGGGAGGGCAGGAGAGGAGAGGGGAGAGCAGGGGACAGGAGAGGAGAGGAGAGGAGAGAGCAGGGGACAGGAGAGGAGAGGAGAGGAGAGGAGATAGCAGGGGACAGGAGAGGAGAGGAGAGGAGAGAGCAGGGGACAGGAGAGGAGAGGAGAGGGCAGCAGGGATTTTCCCATGCTGCAGCAGCAGTTGCCCTAGATTTGAACAAATGATTGTCTAGATGCAGGCTTGCTATTATTAGGACATCATTATCAAGAGAGATGGAGAGAGAGGGATGAATGGAAGGATGGAGAGAAATATAGAGGGGTGGAGGATGGAGAATAGAGACCGAGGGAGGTATAGATAGAATGAGGAAGGGATATGCAGATGGAGGGAGAGAAGGATGGCTAGAAGATGGAAGGAGAGAGAGAGAGAGAGAGAGAGAGAGAGAGAGAGAGAGAGACAGAAAGAGAGTGAGAGCGAGAGAGAGAGAGAGACAGAGAGAGAGACAGAGAGAGAGACAGAGAGAGACAGAGAGAGACAGAGAGAGAGAGAGAGAGAGAGAGAGAGAGTGTGTTCATGATGTAGTGTATGGTGTTACTGTGTCCTGTACTCTGTCTTATATGATCACATATGAAAACATCAGAGCAGGGACCTTTACTTACCAGAGGAATAGGACTGGCTATCCACTGCAGAGGGTGTGTGTGTGTGTGTGTGTGTGTGTGTGTGTGTGTGTGTGTGTGTGTGTGTGTGTGTGTGTGTGTGTGTGTGTGTGTGTGTGTGTGTGTGTGTGTGTGTGTGTGTGTGTGGAGGTTTAAGAGGAAAGACTCCACTGAGGTAACAACAGGGTTATTTTAGGAGCTGCCTGCCTCCCTCCCTCCCTCCCTCCCCCTCTCCCCCAGGGTCTTCCCTGCACGGAGGAGGAGGGAAGGTGGAGGAGGGGAGGTGCTTTTCTCTCGCTCTGGCTTTCCCTCCCTTTTTCCTTTGGTTCTTTTTTTACTCTGTCTGTTCCCTTCTTCTTTCTTTTCCATTTTTAAAACCTTTTCTTTCTGTTCTTTTCATCTCACGCTTTCCTTCATTCCCTCTGGTGTGTGTGTGTGTGTGGGGGGGGGGGGAGTGTGTGAGTGAGTGAGTGAGTGAGTGAGTGAGTGAGTGAGTGAGTGAGTGAGTGTGCGTGGGACTGAGTGTGAGTTGATGTGGGTGCGTGAGTGAGTTAGTGAGTGTGTGTGTGTGTTTAGGTGTGTGTGTGTGTGTGTGTGTGTGTGTGTGTGTGTGTGTGTGTGTGTGTGTTTGGGGTGTGTGTGTGTGTGTGTGTGTGTGTGTGTGTGTGTGTGTGTGTGTGTGTGTGTGTCTTGGGGGGGGCTGTCTGGGTTGCCATAGAGTTCAGCTCTCCCTCTTCCTCTCCCTCTGCTTCACTGAGCCACAAAACAACGTCCTCCTCTTCCTCTCCTCCTCTATCCCAGGCCCTCCTCTTCCTCTCCTCCTCTATCCCAGGCCCTCTCTGTTTCTCTCTGTCTCTCCTCCTCTATCCCAGGCCCTCTCTGTTTCTCTCTGTCTCTCCTCCTCTATCCCAGGCCCTCTCTGTTTCTCTCTGTCTCTCCTCCTCTATCCCAGGCCCTCTCTGTCTCTCTCTATCCCAGGCCCTCTCTGTCTCTCTGTCTCTCCACCTCTATCCCAGGCCCTCTCTGTCTCTCTCTCTGTCTCTCTCTCTCCCAGGCCCTCTCTCTCTCTCTCTCTCTCAGTCTCTCCTCCTCTCTCTCTGTCTCTCCTCCTCTATCCCAGGCCCTCTCTGTCTCTCCTCCTCTATCCCAGGCCCTCTCTGTCTCTCTCTGTCTCTCCTCCTCTATCCCAGGCCCTCTCTGTCTCTCCTCCTCTATCCCAGGCCCTCTCTGTCTCTCTCTGTCTCTCCTCCTCTATCCCAGGCCCTCTCTGTCTCTCTCTGTCTCTCTCTGTCTCTCTCTGTCTCTCTCTCTCTCTCTCTCTGTCTCTCTCTGTCTCTCTCTGTCTCTCCTCCTCTATCCCAGGCCCTCTCTGTCTCTCTCTGTCTCTCTCTCTGCCCTCTCTCTCTCTCCCAGGCCCTCTCTGTCTCTCTCTCTCTCTCCTCCTCTCTCCCAGGCCCTCTCTGTCTCTCTCTGTCTCTCCTCCTCTATCCCAGGCCCTCTCTGTCTCTCCTCCTCTATCCCAGGCCCTCTCTGTCTCTCTCTGTCTCTCCTCCTCTATCCCAGGCCCTCTCTGTCTCTCCTCCTCTATCCCAGGCCC
>JAPMUY010006352.1:0-46326 GCA_026901105.3 Galaxias olidus
TATATGTGAATAGCCTGGAAGTGTTATATTTCTGTTGAAGGGTTTGAAAAGCCCTCCACATTGATATTTTTCATTTTTTAATAAGGAACCTTTCAACTGGTTTTATGTCAATCACATAATATTATTAATGAATATGTTTCCTGCTCAAACCGGTGTACCTTATTTTTCGTAAGACACGACTGTAGCTCAAATGATGAACAGGGGCATACAAGGAAATTACAGTGATGAGAATGTGCTGTGGTCAGGGTCTGCTTTAGGACATTCAGTGGCTCTTTGAAAACAATCTTCTCTAGGCAATATAGTGTGTAGAGCCATAGGCTCTAGAGGCTTAATACGTCTAAATACTAAGGATATCGGGTTGAACAAGTCATTTTTGCAATAATCCAAGTAAGATCTTTTAACCGTTTGATGAAAAACATTTTTTTATAATAATAATAATTATAA
Organism: Galaxias olidus; assembly: GCA_026901105.3. Classification (NCBI taxonomy): domain Eukaryota; kingdom Metazoa; phylum Chordata; class Actinopteri; order Galaxiiformes; family Galaxiidae; genus Galaxias; species Galaxias olidus. Next base: position 445 of record JAPMUY010006352.1, read on the forward strand.
TAATAATAATAATAATGATAATAATAATAATATAGTGTTATGTTTATGTTATATTATGCCAGGGTTCTATAAGTGGGCACTTTGTCTCCTTCTTATATATGCTTTGTAGATTGAAGCCAACATCATCAACATCATCCCCTGAAGGCTCGACAGTAAGCTCCGAGTTCTCAGTGCCACTCTCCTCTCCACTCTTAGCACAAACAGATTTTTTCTTTATCGTTTTTAACCAGCCTAATCCTAATCCTATGTACCATGTCAGGAAACAATTTGTATACAGTAGCCAGTGAAAGAAAATATGTTACAAAGGAGATACTGTCAATTTGAATCACATACATCACATGGTTAACCTTCAGTTAACCTTCCAATGAGCTAAAACCTACTTTCTCTGCATACGCTCTCTCTATGCTTTCCAATTCCAATAAAAAAGCAAATATAATCAAACTATAAAACTAGGCATGGTTCCGGTTCCCGTTAAACGTGATCCACGATTATGAGACTGGATTGTCTGTCAATCTGAAGTATTTTACAAGGTCACCCACACACACACGCACACATTCTCCATCTGAACCTTTGACATTCATAAGCCATTCAACCCAGTCTGAAATCGTCCCAGCACTGTGTCTGACTGCACATCATAGAGATCAGATGTCAAGTCGGGGCGTTTGATTCCGGCTGCATCAGCCAGGGCTTGGTGGGACCCACATGTTTTACTGTAAATTGCATCACATAAAGATTCCATAACCAGAAGTCTCTTAAAGTGGTCTTTAAAGAGAGGTTCTTCTATAAGGAGTGGTGGAAATTACCCTATATGAGGTGGAGAAGGGACTTTGAACAAAAACACAATTTCCTAAGTTAAAGTCATGGTTTATTCAAACGCGCGTGGGAAGCCACCTAATGTAACTCCCAACTTGCAATGGTATGGCTTGCTGTTTAGATAGACAGGAAAGAGTAACAAAAAGATAACATTTTCTTAATGAGGTTCCTTGAAACTTTGATTGTCCTTTCCCTGGCCACCTTATATTTTCTTGAGGGTTTCCCTGCTGTATAACAACAAAACCACAGGGTGCAAGGGGATCTTCTAGTGGAGCACACACAGATCACTCATATCGGTGCATATTGATCACCAATCAAGAAACATTTCGCAGAGATCCGTGAGACGGCAGATGTTTCACAGGCATTCACGCAAGGCTTGAGCTTCACTAGACATCGGAACAGTCCGGTTTGGTCAACGGTAAGTATACAGTGGTGTACGCATGTATCTCACCGTGTTATTTTTCCATTACAAAGGGGACACAATAAGAGTCAACGCTGTCAAGCAGAAATGTCCTGGGGTCATCAGCAACCCCTTCTATCTGTCACTGTTATCATGATAAAGTTGGAAAAAAAAGATGAATTCGTTACTGCGAGGATGACCTTGGTTCACCTGAGTCTAGCAAATGAAGATGTATTGACACGGACGTGCTGCTGTTATTCTCAGTCTTACAATCTGGGTCATGGTGAAAAAGAGGACACAGTGAGGTATTCATATCATGGCATATATACTGGTGTCAGAACAATCACTGGCATTTTTACAATCAGGTTTAAAATATCAAGCAGCTACCAGAACTGCAACATGAATGGTTGTGTGTCTTAATTGCTTGTGGTACAAGGTTTCAAATAGTCAGGGCAAGGTAATATAAGAGGGACTTTTGGGAATAGTGTGTGGAAGCTGCTCCCGCATTATGCAAACATGGCCAGCCTCCCGACAGAAACACAATCATGCACACACGACAACACGAACACGAACACGTACAGGTATTCAGCACACTCACAACATTAATCCCTCGGAGAACGAGCAACCTGGTCCAGTATGGCTTATCAAATCCCTTACCTAATAAAACGCCGTCAAAGGCATTAAGGCAAACTCCTATTTTAGCTCTATTAATGTCATACTCAATTAAAAAATGAATCCAGGGTTTACTTCATTGCATGGATATGACAAAGTCATTGACAGGCATGCCAAAGCCAGGTCTTAGAACTACTAAAGAAAAAAAGAAGTTGTGCTGCACTCGCTTCCATGCGAAAAAATCCAATCAGACAATTGTTTGTGCTCGAGCAACAAGTGTATAATAAGCTTCGCAGCTCACTGCTCAAAAAGACCCTGGAACCAGATTCTAAGACCCGTCTGACAAGCTATTACAGCAGTGGCCCATTGACACTGCTCGGCAGGGGCAGAGCAGCAGAAGGAGGAGGAGGGGGAGTTTAATCCTTCATCGCTGTCACGCATTCTCCCTGCCGGCCCCGCCAGTACGTCAACGGAGACGAGAGATTGTTAATTTCAATATTCAAGCAGGGGAATGACTGGCAACAAAACATGGTGGTGGCACATGCACCTGGCAGGTGACAAAAGATTCCCTAAAAATAAAAATAAAAAAAACACTGCAGGCCCTGTCAGAATTCATTCTTCTCTCAGCTCCTCCAAACCAATTCCCACAGCAGCATCCCAAAGTTGTGTCGTAACCACATCTCCATCTGCATCTCTGGAATGAATTACTCAATTATGCAGTCTTCGCAAGAAAACAATCTAGGGAGGCATCCTTTTTCTGGTATTCTTTTGACACCGGGCAAAACTTGGCATGAGCGAAAATATGCGGTCTGCTTTTTTTTCACCGCTCTTTTCAGCGTCCCTTGCCACTTCATTGAAGCTCACAATAAACAACCCCCCCCCCCACCACCACCACCACCACCACCAACACCAACACCAAACACCAATAAACGATTGGATACATTTTGATGAAAAGGCATGCACTGAGCAGACGTGACCCTACCCACCTTTCAGGGGAATCACAGAGAGAACGACAGTGGGCCAGATGGAAAGGTTGGAGCCACAGTGCGAGACAAACGAGTCCAATCGGCCTCTACTGGCTCTAATGAAGGGGTGATCAGGGCCGGAGTTATGGTGCACGTACCTTTCAGAGGGCTGTGGAAAGCCCGGAGGAAGGGGGGACATCCGTTCCCAGGCACAGACTGAACGATGTTGATCTAGAGTATGATGAAAAAGGTAGTTCACACGAAGCGAGGGAGGTCGCACCAGTTGACTAACGCAGGCAGATTGAGTAGGCTGCTGCCAGAATGCATCATGGGTATGAACAGGCCCTGGTTTACAGTGACTGCCTCGTAATGACACAGAGAGAGATAGACGAAGAGAGAGCAGATGTTAGTGCTGCCAGGAAACATGATTTGCATGCAGAGAAATGTCATTTGAAAACCAAGGTTTAAATCCCCATTTCCCCTGTCTGAGCTGGCATCCATCGCAGCTGTACTGGTAACAGGTTCTCTCAGGCTGTAGCTCAGACAACGTGTGTATCTCATTGAGAATGATTATGGCAGGTGATGCCTAAAGTAACCTAAGATTTAAATGCCATTCCGTTGTGTAGAGTGTGGGCTTCTTCTCGGAACCAAAAAGTTTGGTGTGTGAAAAAAAGAAATCCAGACAGAGTCACAGATGGGAGGGGTGTGAGAGTGAGGGTGGATTGAGTGAGAAACCCCACACATAGAGGGGGGACACAGAATTGGGATGACATGGAGTGGTACCGACAGCCAGCTGCTGAGGCAGACTTGGCCGCGGGCTCCAAAACACAACTCCCTTTGCGGAGGTCCCCTGTTTCCCCTCCGACAAATACAGAGGAGAAGCTCCAGCAGCCCCCCACCCCCTCCACCCCACCCCACACACACACCCCACTCCATAGCGGCATGGGACTGCTGGATGAAAAGGGTCCAGCCAGATGGATGTCAGCCAATCCCTGGAGACCCCCCCCTCCCCACCCGACACACACCGGCTGTCCTCAACCCAGCTCACTCTTTGTCCCACCTCTCCATAAAGGCCCCCGAAGTCACTTTCATCTCTCTGCCACTCTTTATGCACCTCGATCATCTTTCTTTGTTTCTCACCTACCTGGTATGGTCCTATTCCATGAGAGTCAGTTAGTGTACTAGTGGGCTACAGCTAGCCCCTTGACTGCCAAAACCAAGAACACGTCACTGAGGTGTGGCCAGACTTAGCAGGTGAGCCAAAGGAAAGATGTAAAAGCTCTAACAATGTATTCTACTTTGTGGAAGAGATTCCAACACTATGCACACTATTTTGTGCTATGTTTACATGCCATAATTACATCAAGGCTAAGCTAATTATTTGAGATTACAACCAACAGACTGAAACAAAACCTGCCCTCAGCACATAAATTATAAGGTACCTGGTCAAGTTTCAATTGGCCCAGCTACATGAAAATCTCAATGAATACCCTCTCGTTTAGAAGCATAACCCATGCAATTCTTCTCAATGAACAAGAAGGTATGAACGCCCTAAATGAGAAGATAAGAAGAAATGAAAACAGGCTAAGGGATATTCACGAGTTAGAGTTTGACATTTAGTCTGGTGCATCACACCTGTTGGAATCGACAGACTCCGGTTGCCCTCCTAACATTTAGAAGGGTCTTGGAGGTCCGCCCGTGGTTTAGAAGGACGAGGAAATAGAAATGTCAAGTCTTGGAGGCAATGAGCCAGGAAAACACCACCGAAAAAAAAAAGCCGCACTGATCTTCAGAAACCAATAAAAACAGCCCTGGACTTTAACAGAACAATGACAGCTTACTGCAAACTCAGGCGGCCTTCAGAAATTGGCCTAAATTGGGGAGAGATTGATGGGCTCTCCCCCTGCAGCAAACAAAATAAAAATAAAAATCAATGTTGAAAAAAAAGATATGATTGATAGTATGTGACATCAGAGATAAATAGAGGTGCCTGCATCTGTCTCGTTGTGGGCACATTAATAAACCTCTCAAGTCTATTGATAGCCCATAAAGCCCAAATATGAATCCTCCCTGGCCAATATGAAATTAGGCAGATAGACAGCCCAGCAGCTCAATACGATATAAGTTGGCTGTCTTTTTTGAATTGCACATCACAGCGCACTGTTTGAGCTGCACTGTCTACAAATCCCCCTCTCTCTCCAACGAACAAGGGTGTCTTTAAAAGTTCCTGTTCCACTTTGTCCCCCTTAAAATAATTTAGCACGCTCTAATCCAGAGCTCTACTTTTCAATTAGTGGGAAGGTCAGGATTGTCCGAGGGAAGCGAATGAAACGCAGGCATGGGTTTTAATGAGGAGACTCACTCCGGAGTCTGACTTCATAACCCTGTGTCTGATTAAATTTTGTCCACGTGGCCAGATCAACTGCCGTTTCTTAAATCACTTCAGTTTTTCTATTATTTAGTCTCACTGCTGTCAAAAAATTATGATATGAAATTTATTTTTTTCAATTCTCCTTTAGAGTTTTATAACTTTAGAAAATGTCGAACTATTTAAGAACATATTTTTATATTTACAAATGATTTACCATGTCAACTGCAGCTTCCTTTTCTCTTTTAGAGGGATACTTCATTGGACAGCCGTGCTATGATGGCTGACACTCTAGTCTGTGATGTCATAATAAACGAGTGGGCAAACACAGTGTTTGAGCCTGGAGATGGCTGGATCGACATAGCACTGCACTGCAGACTCTATCAGCCTCCTGGCTATGGACACAAACAGGAGTGATCACTGGGAACAGGCATATGATAAAGCCTGCTGCCAGCAGTACCCTCATAATCCATCCACAAATCAATAGCAGTGGCTTAGAGGTTCTCTTGGCAGGCCACCAGCACTCTTGTTGGAGTAGGGTTGTTCACGCTCAACACACAGCCCACTAATAGGGGCTTCTATAAACACCAAAAACAACAAACAGTTACAATATCCTATATCTGGAATTTTTGGGAAAGGGTTAGAAATTTTTGCCAATCTTAATTAAAATAAACCCTACATTTCCCTGTCCATTATCCACAAAAGGATTGTGAAATTACTTAGTAGTCAGTCAGGTAGCAGCTCCAGGAAGCTTTGATCCCCAGATTTAAGAACAGGTATTAAGGTAAAGTTCAATAGTTGACTGGAAACGTGACTTCTGGGGGAAGTACCATGGCCAGAACAGATGTGAACAACACAAGTCCTGCCAGGGCATTATTACAAGTATTCGAGCAGGCTGCTATTCTCCAGACAACACAACAACTAGTTGGCCGAGACTGTCACTTCCTGTTTTTACCAACGTTGACAAGCACAGGCAATTCAGCTCTGTGCCGGGTCTCGTACCAGGAATAAATGTCCGCTATGCATTGGGAGACAGCGTTCGGATAAGCAAGCTTAAGGGTGCCACTGCCTTACAAGGGCAACAGCACAACTAAAGGAGAACATGGATAAATCACTCCAGCTTCGGCCAGAGGCTTCACGAGTTCATGGAAATTAAAGTTTTATGTAAATCACACTCAACTGCTTTGGCCCCGTGCCGTATCACAAACAGGGAGCACAACATCGCATTCTAATGAGCTGGATTGGAACACTAGGAATGAATAGCTAACAAGCTCAAAAAACTACCTTCGCATGAAAACTGGAGGGCGGATTGTGTCTCTCGCATTCCACAAATTATAATACGCCTAATTAAGAGCATCAACGACTCAGAAAATTTTGAAACGAATTGCCTCCCATGAATTAGGGCCTAGGGCCAAACAATAACAGCGATGCAAAAGAAGAGTTAATATGGTGACCAAGCTTATTAGAGCAAGACCAGAATGTGACAGGAAAGGGTTTGAAAGCAAAGCTGCACGAGTCCACTCATCAGTCCATTATTCCTTCATGACTGCAGCAATTAATCCAATATGTCAATAACATTGCTAATAATCTTTATTCAATCAAAACATTACAAATGTTTTAAGTACAACTGTAGGGACTAACAAGGGCTGGTGAGTGTAAGGCACATTACAGCATTGGGAAAAGCCCTTGGTTTGAGCCTTATCGAGACATAGTAAAGCAGTATGCTGACATCTAGTGGTGAACGAGAGCACCTACGACTGAAAAAGAACCACACCACATTCTAATATTGCACAGAATGTTTAAAACAAATAAGATGCATGTGTTAGTTTCAAACAAAAAAAAGGTATTTACAAAACTAACGACTGTAACAAATGACTGGGCGATCACAAAACAGACCAGTTGTAATGACAGAGGTATTCTTTTGGCAGAACAGTGCTGCATTTCCCCGGTAGGACATCTCGACTTTGCATATATTTCATTAAACAGGGGGTTCCCCTGGCACACACAAACGCCACTCCTAACTGACACCAATGCCACGTAATAAGGATACAGACTTACATTTACATTAAATAAAACAATACATACATAGTTTTTTTTCATGCAATCACCACAAACTAAAACAAACTCATTCAAACCGTTAGCATAGATAGGCACATAATGTACTAGGAACGGAGGGGATGTCACAGGGGAACGCCACGGTTTCATTCAAAACGGCAGTAAGGGACAGGCACATTCCATAATAGTTTCTTCGCCCACCCCTCTGAGGTCAAATCCCCCGATAGCCACGCTCGACATGGGACCTTCGATTTTGAGGCCACAGTCGCACGGGAGAGGTTCGGATGCGTCAGGCGGTTCCGTCGGCAAGGCCGGGGTCGAGGCGGTCCGCTTTCCCTCGGCCGCCGTGGGTCGGATGCTACCTGGAGACGGTGGAGCTGGACTGGGACTGGCTGGAGGAGGTGGTGGCGGCGCTGAGCAGGGAGAAGCCGCTGTGGCTGGACTCAAGGCTGGTCATCGAACCTCTAAACACACAGACAGACAGCGACGGAGAAAGCAAAATCATTACCGATGAAAAGCACACTCGCCCACAGAAAGAGAGACCGCGGAAATCACTGGGGGACCGTCTTATATCTGCTAATACATCAACGCCACATTAAAAAGAAAATCTATATTCCTCTTAAAAACACATTTCTGGGGGAAAAAAGAGAAACGATCGATCCTCACGAACTCCGGCTTTAGAGAGCCGCACGTCGCGCTACAAAGGTAAGAGCAGACCATGGGAAACGCTGCGGCTCGGCGCCCTGGTGGCCAGCGTACTGACCTGAAGTCGTGGGAGCCCAGCACCTCGGTGTAGAACATGACCTTGCACTTGTGGGAGGAGACCTGCAGGGAGGCCAGCACGTCGTCCACCACGGGCAGGCTGGAGGCCGAGCAGGCCGGGGAGCTGTGGAAGCGCCACTGGAGGATGTAGAAACCCGGCCACCGGGTGATGTGGGAGCCCTGCGGGGGACGCAGAGGACAGAGAGAGAGAGAGAGGGAGGGAGGGAGAGAGAGAGAGAGAGACCAGAGGAGTCAGACTAGGACTGCTCAGAGCGAGTAGGACAGTTCAAGCTGAGGTTGTAGAGGTCAAATCCCGCGGAAGGCAGTCTATCGCCAGCACTCAGACAAAAAAAGCCTTCATTTATTGACTTCCTACATTGCCACCTAGCAAACTTAAAACATTAAGCAACATCAAACAAAAAAGACGGTACCATATGGGCAGTCAATCTGTGATCAACAAGAAACCACATCTGAATCGTATCTACTAAACACCCCTGATGCTGTCTTTGCAGGTTTCCACCCCACTCTCTTCTTTCCCCGTGTCTGACCTGGACACTCTCGCCCTCCTTGCAGGTGAGGGGCGTCTCCACCATGCTGTAGTCCTTGCCCAGCACCCAGCTCCGGTCGATCTGCTGCGCGTTGTTGGCCCCCGGCGACGTGATGCCGTGGGGCCCCAGCGCGTCCCGTTTAGGAGGCTGCGGGGCCCTCCGGGAGTGGTAGATGTTGAACACCACGTCTCCCTTGCAGACGTCAAAGTCCCATGTGATGACGGAGGAGGCATCTGTTATCTCGATCAACAGCTGGGGTGAGAGAGAGAGAGAGAGAGAGAGAGAGAGAGAGAGAGAGAGAGAGAGAGAGAGAGAGAGAGAGAGAGAGAGAGAGAGAGAGAGAACGCAGAACGTTGGACAGGTGGTCATTTATTATGTGTACAAGTTGCAGTCTTGTTGCTGGGGTGTAGTGTCCTAAAACATTCAGCAGGGGGAACCCTAACACACATTTCCAAATACTTGTTTTTTCTAGCCGATGTCCAAATTGCTCTTGCAAAGTCCCATTTTATACTCAGAACCATACATCAAAACACGCTTGTTATCTCTGCATTGATCAACTCTCTGGATACCTCATGTGGAGAGCCCTTGAAGATGCTGGCGCTCTTGTAGATGGTGTCGGCCCACAGGCGGGTCTCTTCGCTTTCTAGCTCCTCTGGGGTTCTGTAGAGAGACTTGGGCACCATTCCTCCCTCTGGCACTTCACACTGTTGACACACACACACACACACACACACACACACACACTTTCAATTACGCATGGTCACAATCATCATAAAAATCATGCACGTAAGGAACAAATCCATTGCACAATAATATTTAAAAGTTATAATCAAGTCAAGAAATAATCAGAATAGACAGTGCATTCAACATAGGATTTTTGGGGTTTGGAAAAGCCTGTAAGACATGAATAGCATTACTGCTGCAGTAGGCTCACCAGGCAGTCTCCTCCCAGGAAGTCGGGGATGACCTCCTTGTCGATGTAGTCCACCAGGCCTCCGGGTCCCTGGTAGTCGTTTCCCGCGTACACCAGGAACTTCTTACGGGTGTTCTCATCTATGAAGGGACTCACCTGAACGGGGAAAGGGCCCAAACCGGCAGGGTTAGAATTCATATAGGTGGTGTTTCAGCGTGCAACGAGACCACGGCTATTCATAACTCAAATGCTACAGAGAAAAAAGGAAGAGAGAAAGAAGGAGTGAAACTGAAAGAGAGAACGTGCCAAAGGCAAAAACAAAAGAGAGTTGGCAAAAGGAAGCCAAAAAAGAGAAAGAAAGAAAGAAAAAAAAAATACAAGAAAAGTGAACACGAAGGAAGACAAAAGAGCAGAACAAAAGAAAGACTGTGAAGAGGGGGGGGGGGGGGGGCGAGTGGAGGAGCGGTTCTCACCAGAGTCCAGAGCACGGGGAACACCCGCGGGGCCCTAAGTATGAGCACGCGGCCCAGGGTCTCGGGGTAGTTGGCCTCCACCACCTCGATGATCCTCAGCAGGGCCTTGACCCCCGGCCTCCACAGGTGCCGCATGTTCAGACCCTCCAGGTCCACCAGGCACGTCCAGCAACTAGTGGACACCGACCGGTACACTGCATTACTCTACACTGCATTAGTTTAATGTGAGGTCAAAACTTTTGTGCCTAGCACGTTTTTTCTTCTTCTCAGGATTAACAATTTGTGGGGTGGGGGAGGGAAGTTGGGGGGGGGGGGGATTAGGTAGATACCTGATGGGCCGACCGAACACTCTGGTATTCTCCTCGCAGCGCCTCAAACCCTCCTCATTGATGGCCAGGACCTGGGAGGAGGGAGAGTCAGAATGGCAAACATTTGTCTGCGAGTAGAAAAACCCTCCTCCACGGTCACCGAGCATCTGGGATCCCTGTTTAAAAAAAGCACGGCGGGAGTGCCTGGACTCACCTGTCTGAGAAGAGCCTCCTCCCCCAGGGCTCGTACCAGCCCCTTGGTGTCCATCTGACCGAGCCGCAGAACATAGAGAGGCCGTCCATCTACAAAACACAAAGAACGTTGATGTAAACATCACATTCCTTTTGTAACAGCAACACCTACAGCAGTAGGAAAAAGGCACAGTAATCTATGAAAATACAAGATATTGACTAACAACTAGATATACTTGTTTGGAGGCAGCTTTCCTGATTGGTGGAGGAAAGTGTCTAATAAAAGTTCTCAGTGTGACTCATGCCAGGATAAGGAAGTAGTTTTTTTTCTCCGTGACTCATCGATGGAACCTAGCATATTAAAATACTGAGCCCAATAAAATGCTATGAGAGCCAAGATTGAACCTGTTTGAACAAGCCTAATCCTTCCGCAGCTCATAATAACCTGGCATTTAATGGTTTGCCAACAACATGGCTTCATACTACGTCGCTGCCCCACTGAACTAACTAAGAGTCTCTCCTGAGTCCCTTGCTTTATAATCTCTTTAACGTGAGCTGCAATGACTACATAAACAAACAAAAATATATCTTATTTAAAAATGTTCGCCGCCGTTAACCCCTCCATGACTCTTCAATTTACGCTCCCCTCTGCAGCCTATTTTGAACGCTCAATCTAACCTAGCTCGAGGGAGTGGACGAAAAGATAATGTGACAAGCTGAAAGACAGCGACGTTGTTTGATACTGTGTCGAAAACAACCCTACACCGAAGACATAGCTTAGGTGGAAAATCATATGACGTTTTAAATGTGAATACATTTTTATATAGATCAGCAGCATGTTCCATACATCGTGGCGGTCAACATTGAATGAGTAGAGTTAGGCTGGCGTAATCACAGCGTCTGCGGGTTGGGGCGGTAAACAATGTTATGATGTGTGTGCAGTTTGGCTAGAACTGGCTGCCTTCTCTATTTGCAGGTTAACGTCCACATGCTGAATGTAGTTACGCATTGCTCCGATCTAGTGAAAATACGTGCCAGTTAATTCTGACACAGTCCACAATACAACCTTATTCCCTCATTCCAATCAGACGATCAGAGCACTGACAAACTACGCTGGTTTTACGTGACGTCATTATTTGTCCCACTTTCCTCCTTGCTGGTTTAACTTGCAGTTCACTGTGTTTAGTTTTTTCCCTCATTTTGTTTGTCCAGCACTGTTAACGTTAGTGACTAATGTTCGTTTTTAAAATAGCAACATTTGACTAGGAAGACACGTTTCAGTGCAAGTTATGTCAATATGTAAATTAAATGAGTACATAAATATAATAATACGTTTAACCGACTAGTATTTCTGGTGCCGACTAGCAATGGCAGCAACGTTTAACCGACTAGTCGACTAGTCGCGCACACCCCTAGCTACGACGCGGGGTCACCGGCGGTGGGCTGTACCTCTGTCGTGGTGGTGCCAGCCCCCGGTGTAGTAGTCCTGGAGGGGCTGCGGACGCTCCCACGACTCCAGCAGGAAGTCCACCTGGTGCTGCTTCCGCCAGGTCAGGGACTGGCACAGGATCTCCCTGGCCTTGTCCACGTTGAAGTCCCTGGCGCGCAGGAAGCGTAGCACGTGCTGGTCCTTGGGGATCTGCGGAGGTTAGGGTTGGTCAGTGTTGAAGGGAGGTGACGGAGGAGGAGGAGGGGAGGGGGGTTGTTTGGCTGTGGGATTGCTGCAGTGACCTGGGAGCGTGTGTGTACGTCCGAGACGGCGTGCCGAGAACGTGTGCGAGCGTGCGCTTGCCTTACCTTGCCCTTGTGCATCTCCTGCAGCCACTGGCGCAGTCGGATCAGGCAGCTCTCCTGAAGTGGGGTCAGGTCTCCGAGGTAACGCCTGATGTAATCTGCGTCCAATTTATCTGCAACCCCAAAAAAGACTAATATCTCACGCTGCTGCATTGTCTTCTTAGCATTATATGTTTGACGGAGCCAATGGAATGGAATTGAAACTTGAAATAAGAGGCATACATATTTCAGAACTTGCTGAGTTGTGCCAGGGAATTTAACCTAACGTAATATAGCCTGGTGTGATTTAATATCCTAGTGTGGCTAGCTGGCCCACTGACCGTCCGGGGAGCCAGCCGGTGGCTCTGCGGGGCTGGCAGGGTCTTTTTTGGAAGGCCCTTCCTTTGTGTTGGCCACTGGCACGGCTTTGGCAGTGGTGAGGGGCAGCTGGAGCTTGACAACTGGGATGCTGGCTGCTTCCGGGGCGACAGTGGGAGTCCAGCGAGGGATGCTAGTGATCCCCTCCTCCTCCAGCTCCCGGAGGAAGTACTCGATGATCTCCTTGCCCTGGTGGGGGGGGGCACACGGGTGGGGAACGGGAGCAGCGTGAGTACAGATCGCTACTGGAATGACTCGGCACCGCGGGGCAAACAGGGCGTCTCTGTTGACACGCACCAGCCGCATCGCCTGAGCACACACTCAAAACACGCATGCCGCGGGCAGAGCCCAGCTGAGCCGGATACGTACAAGGCGCAAAGTCAACAAAGAGACACGGCATCCTGGTGAACGCACACACAACACACGCACCAGCAGACGAGCACGGAGTCAGGCCTGGATCATGTGTTTATATAGCAGCTGGCATGTGACAGACACTCTCCCATATCTGCAGGCCATTCGCACGCCACACAGTTCACAAGGACTGGTTGGAGAAATCCGTCTGGAACAAACGGCGCGTACACACCTTTTTAATACTGCTGGCATACTGCTTCATGGCTAGCCTTTCTGCTGTACTCTCGAAGCCGAAGAAGGACTTGATGTCCAGACTGGCTACTTGCTCAAAGCACGTCCACTCTTCATTCTCGGGGTGAACCTGGTGAGGAGAAAATATATTGACAACAAAAACAATAAAGTGCCTACAACAAAGACCTAGATTTCTTTCAAAACAGCATCGTCTAAGCTACAGTTCAAAAAGAGTTTGAAGCATCCACAAGTCCATCCCAGTGACTACAATTAAAATGTTACAACTACGGTGGGAGATCATCTTTGCAAATCAAACCACTGACACAGAAAAATCAACACGTGTGCTGTTCCCCGGTCGGTGAAGGTGTCGGTGGTGATGGACACTCACCGTGTAGTGGCAGACCTCGTCCACCACGACCCTGTTGGAGAAGGTCTCGTTGGTGACCTCGATGCGGAGCTTCCTCTCCCTGCGGTCCAGTGTGTTACTCTGAAGGAAGTAGAGGTAGTCCACACCGGCCATCTTCAAAAACACACGGCGACAGGAGGTTACCAACACAGCGTGAAACGGAGCGACAGGAAACAAAATGCGGGGAAATGATTCTGTGGGTAGAGAAACGATCGACAGAACTAAAGAAAAGTGAGGTACCCTTTTGAGCAGTCGTGGGGCGTCCACTTGCACTTTACAGCGCCGTTCCGTCCACGTTGTGGACCCGTCCTCACTGTGGCGCTCGCTGATGACCTCACTGTCCACAAAGATTGGTACGAGGTGGCACTTAGGAAACCTCCTAACATAGGCCTAGAAGAAAAGGAGAAAAACACAATGACAAGAGTCAGATGATGAATGAGTGGAGGCTTAACAACCCCATACAGTTCAGTGTGAAAGTAAATAGACGGTGCACGGTTTCAGGGTCAAGCTCAAAAACACATTGGAACAATAAAAGTCAGTCAGTCATACGCCTTTCAAAAAGAGCTTCTGGGGTTAGACGTCAAAACACTTAACGGTTATGCAGTGCGTAGAACTACTTTTCTTTTCTTTAGTGCTTTATGGGTCATATAACAATCAGCGAGAGTCAATATTCCCATATGCCCCCCCCCCACGTGTCAATATTGACACCCAAGTCTGTGTGTCTAGCATAGGCTTGAGGACAGCGCCGGTACCTCTCAGGGACAAAGGTTTCCCTCCCGCCAACCTGATAAACCAGTTGGTTCATGTGACAATCAGCTGTGTTACACAGTGTTCTGCAGTATAGGTCTTGTTAAACTGCATGGACTGGTTGGCAGTGCAGAGTTGTTATGAGCTAGTGATATACTCAAGAAAATGCATGACGATGATTTAAAAAAAAAAAATAATAAACCGTCATGTATGGAACGTCTAAAACCAGGATTTCGTTGGGATAACCCCCTTGGCATTGGACCTAAAGTTAAAGGCCACAACCCCCTACGAGTAGGCTAGGTAAACTGGTAGGAAAAATGCTTAGGCCTATACAAACTAGAGCCGGTTGGCCGATATTATGTGCCCATCACTGATATGACGGTAGGACCTTTTTTTTATCCTTTATTTAACCAGGTGAGGGCCATTGAGATAGATATCTCATTTACAATGGAGCCCTGGTCAAGAGGAAACCATCAGCAAAAAACTTTAGAACAGACGTCAATAAGACAGGCAACACATAGGCCTGCATATTAAAACAATATGACATTGCATAGCTCTGTCAAGTGTGTGATGAGCACATTTCAGAGATCATTGCAAAATAATGTTTTCACGTATACAGACCTACGCATAAGAATATAAGCGTTATGTATATCATTTTTTTGTCCCTGATATCAGCAACCCCCCCCCCACACACACACACACACACACCAAAAACAAATCCAGTCGAAATCCAAACAAATACATTGTATTTGCTCAAATTAAAAAAAAGGAACTAGCTCAAAAAATGACAGCTGGGGTGTGTTTTTGTGAAGAATGCACTATAGACTTTTTTTGTGACTTCCCTCTAGGTCACAATTACCACATGTGTGACAGCATAGTGCGGTGGAGGCATTTAGAAACAGGCAAGCATAAGGCTACACACTTTCAGAACCTACTTTTCACTGCCTGCCTTTTATGCACAACACAAAGCTGGAGAATAATCGATACGCTCACAGTAACTTTGACGTCGGCCGCTCATAGTATTGACAAAATGCTACCTCTGGCTGTGTAACAAACCGAGGGAGCGAATACCTTTTCCTATCCCTGTATCCCTATTCAAGCTGAACACAAAGGAAGAATACAGTACATAAAACATGTAGGCTACAGTTAGGTAGGTGGCTGGCTGCGTGGGAGTACTGTTTATTGTGTGTGAACAGTGCCTGCCTTCAGAAGACTGAATCAAAACGACTTTTTGGCATTCCATCTTCTAGTGCATGTTCCCACTTGTGTACGCAACTTCAGTCACGGAATGTACCATGGTCTAATTTATGCGCGTCTCTATTTAGTCAAACCCCAGCAACTACACGATCTTCCATTGAACATTCTGGAGAGTTACTTTTATTGTAAAACCTCCTCTTATGTTGCCTGGCCAACATTAAAAACCAGACTGATCTATAAGTGTCAATAGGTAACAATCTCATGGTGCACTGTGCATCAATAGGCCCATCACCCCCCGAAGGGATTACAGATTTGAGGTCAGGAGGCCAGCACGGCAATCAGTGGGGCAGACGAGCAAAGAGGGGGACAGCCAGACAGACAAAACCTATCAAGACTAGGGGGAACCACTCAAAGTGAATGGGGAAGTTCAATGCTGCAGGCTATCCTTTCCCTCGCAGACATTCTTTACTGGGCCCCACATATGATATGAACATATTTGTAAACAATGTTTGTTTTTAGGCGTTAAGAGAGATAGGCGTACATACCTACACATATTTGGTCGGGTTGAAACAAGAAAGCAAGGAATGTTGGGAGGTATTGACAACTCCTTAATGGGTTCTATCAGAATCAAAACATCTTTTTTTTTTTTTTACATGCTGCGGCACGCACGCACACACCAAGATGAGATTTAGCAGACCAAGCAGTGTTGCTTAATAAAATTTAACAGGGGCCATAAAAACCAAGATCGTGTGATTACAATGTCAGTGAAGCTGATGTCTGCAGTATACAGAACAAAATGTAATAACAATGCTCCTTTCCCCAACCCGAGGAAGTGATATTACATAACATTCTGTCTAAGACAGAAGCAGTGGCGTAAAATCTGTCTAGGCATATCTAAAGAAAACATATGCAATGTTCATTAGATTATCCCATTGCAGTAGAACTATCAACTACAAGCTTAGTAAGCTTTTTACAACCCAAAAATATTTTCTTGATTCTTTTTGCTGTTTGTGCTATGCAGACAGTGTGATTTTGAAACAACCATTGAAAGTCACAGCGTGTTCCTTTTCAAGCCTATCCTGTACATCTATTGCTCAAAGTTGACAGGAAGTCTGACTGCAGGCGTTGGTCTTTATCATTATCAGGCAGGCAGTGTGCAACTAGAGCAGAGGGGACAATCACAATGGCAGCAAGGGAGACCCTAATGACACCCCCAGGCCTACCACAGCATTAAAATACCACCTGGCAGAGATGGCTACTGGGAAGCACAAAAGACTGCAAAACAATATCGAAAAAGAAAAGAGGACAAAAAAGAAGAAGGGAAGAGCAGAAAGTGACATGCTATTAAAAAGGAACAGCATGTTCCACACCACTGGTTGAAATACACCTCTAGTCTAAAAATAGTACAACCCATGGTAAGATAAACCCCATGGTAGGCAATAAGACAGACGACCCTGAACTAGCGACGGAAGTTGAGGCGCCACGGTAAAACATTGAAAGGGCTTAGGGTTGACCGGAGGAGATGACCTAAAATCTCTCAGCCTACCATGTCCCTCTTCTTCCCTTCCAAGAATTTGAACTCTACCCTCTTGCATGTGACACCTAACAAAGGGTGTTTCATGAAACTTGAAAAAAAATAATAATAAAACATTTAAAAACACTTTGAAAAATCTGAACAAGCAGACAACAAATACTGATATTTGTGTGACAAACACTTCAAACCAATGAGGATGCACTGGAATAAGTGATTTACAGTTAATTACCTCACCAAAGAACAGCTTGAAACTTACATTATGTCATAACCCTGGAGACCTTATATAATAAAGTCTAAGAAACCATTTGAATCGGTTAAACATTTTTGTTTCTGCACCCAGAAATATTGGCCCAAAATACTAGAATGTAGATTCGCTGGACATCTGTCTCTGGTTAGCACGCAATAATGTGCGGACTACAATTTAAAAACACACCCAGCACATACATGGAAAAATGCAATCCCAGATGCAATGACACATCACCAGTGCACTATGTCAGCTTACCGCCATAATGAGTTCAAAAGGTGTTTTGTAGACCCTTACGGGTGACTGGTATTGCTGCACCATGGTTCTGGCTCACCAACGGACACCCTGTGTGAGACAAGCACAGAACGATCTATCCGGTTAGATGACACAGCACAAGAATCCTGTAGGCAAGTAAAAGAAAGCGATGAAAACGATTGAGAAATCCTCAATAATATGCAAATCAAGGCAAAGTTAAGGTGAGGATCTAGTCCAAACCTCCAAAAAATTGGCTTGAGACTAGGTCAACCCTCCCTTACAAAAAAAAGGTGCACACATCAAGTTTGTTTTGCAGTCATGGATGGCAAAATTATAAACGCAGTTTTCACCTTTTTCTATGCTTTAGGATTCCAGGTTGGAGAGCGTTATGCAGTCTACTTAGTCAATTAATTGGAGATTTCGCGATTATTTTTTGCTTACGTTCGTTTGATAAGTAACGTGATCTAAGCTAGGTGAGCATCTCATAATTAAAAGAGAAGCATGTTTCTTACTATATCACTTACTACATTTTATCCCGGTTAAGAAGACATTAAATTGCGACCTCACATCAGTAAAGAAAAGTGACAACAACACAATTCTCCGCGATCAACTAGACAAGAGCAAGGGTAGAGATAAGACTAGACGGAATCTTGTCGCTGCTGCCTGGTGTGAACTCACTACAGGTCAGAGATAATAAACTGCACAGACGATGATCACTTGTACAGCTGGACTTTACGTAATTACCAACATTTTACACTAGCTTAATAGAGACAGAATTGCGAGGCACAGAACAGTGATTCAGCAAGTTGACTATTTAAAATACAGTGACTCTTTTAGAAAATTCGAAGTTTTGCCATATAGTCATAATAACCTGATTGCTTGTCTACTTTTCTAAGCAACTTGGCTAGTAAGGTTAGCCACAAGGCTAGCTAGCTAACGTCCTTGCATAACAGTGACATTATCTACGTCGATGTACATGATGTGGCTCATAAAGATTAGACTAAACTCTGCCAATATGGAACGCGATGGGTAATAATTTAGACCTTTTAGTCGCAAATAGTTGAAGTTGCAGCCCCATTTCAGGGCAATTCATATTCACTAACGCTGTTATATAGTTTTAGCCACTGCTAATTAAAGAGCAGGCCGATGCGGCGAAAAACATCCAACTTACTTATCACGTTCCAGAATCTCCGAGAATAAACAAATCAATAAAGTTCGTAACTATTGTTTTTGAGTAATTTGAAAGGCACTCATGTCTCCATTAAGACAGTAGCAGCCTGTAATTAGAGAGTAGCATTATTGTAAATGTGTGGCAATTGATTTGTTGTTTAAATCCGGTCGAAGCTATTCAACGCTCTTTTGAACACCAGGGTGAAGAAGGTGTAACTCCGCCCCTTCGCCCGGTTCCTGCTCCAGGACAGAATTTGTTTTGATGGAAAAAAAATAAATAAATTAATATATATATATATATATATATATATATATATATATATATATATATATATATATATATATATATATATAAATAAAAACATAATAATTTACACACAATGAATAGACCAACAACTGAGCAATTTTCTTATGCATTATTAGCTTATGTCAGTGAGCCGCATTATAAGCGAAGCCCAATGGCATGTGTAGGATATACTCCAAACTTTTAACTTTAGTATTTTTTTTTATGTTTACTAACGACAATATGTTATTTTGTAGGCTACATTGACAATATATCTGGAGTAAAAAAAAATGTACAAATGGAAAACGTGTATGTGTAATAAAAATGTGTTAAGAGTCTCTACATGGCCAGCAGATGGGGCTGCGTCCTTGTTTAAGTAGCTATTTAAGCACCTTGCTTAACATTTCAAACTTAATCTCTTGTATTGTCTTTGCATGTGGGAAGAAATCTAAATAAAAGTACATACAATTATGTAATATGTTGGAACATCCCTAGTATTGATTTTATGAAAACATGTGAGAAGGCGAAGAGCTGTCTAATAAGGTCATTATTTGCTCTTGAAAACAGAATGTTAATAGTATATACTAAACTATAAAATAAACTCTCAGGTCAGTAATTGATTTTGGTGATGCTGTGTATGCATGCTGCACTGTCTATTCTAAAATCACTTGCTGTAGTCTACCGCAAAGCTCTGTGTTTTGTAACTTGGGAAAGCTGTAGAACTCATCACTCCACATTTTATAAGAAAGTGGGATGTGGTCCCTTGGTCATGAGAGAAAAACATTGTCAAATATTGTGTGTACAGGGCAATGCTGGGCAAATTCTCTTTTTCTTGCATCCAAAGGAGTCCTTTAAAGCACAAATCTATTCATATGTTCATATGACACGCGTTTTAATGTATATCTGTCATTACCTGCTTTTTAAAAAGGACACTGTAGAAAAAGAAAAAGAAAAATGGGGTTGATTATCAGTATATTTGTAAAGCCAATGTCACAAAAACTTGTTGGATAGCTAATATTATTTTTTATTTTATTTTATTTTATTAATTTATACAGAGGTAACCGACTGAAAACATGTCTCTTTTCCAAAATTAATAAATTACAACAAAAAACGAATAAATAAATAAAAGTAAGGGGAAAAAAATGAATGTGTTAATCTCCCAAATCCTCCAATAAAAGTTTAAATTGTTCAACAGAAACAAACTGCTCTAATTTCAATTCCTGTTCAATCTTGTTCCATTAATCCAAGAAAAAAAAAATGAAAGCCGAATACCAAGTTCTGTTTTCACTTTGGGTCTTTCAAAGGTAATATAGTCCTTTGAGCGTGTCCTATTACTACTGGATGTGTGTTTTTAAAGTGAAGTAAGGTAAAAAGGCCACTTGCTATGCAATGCCTTGTAAACAGAAAAGATAAATGTTTTTCTTTTCAATCCCTAGACCATCCTACTTTTTATAAAGTGTACAATGAAGAGTTCTAAAACTATTGCCAGTTACCAAACCCCAAAGCGCTGTGGAAAACTGCATCAAGGAACTTTAAAATAGTTGGGGCTGCATATGCACAAAATCACCATAATCCATGACTGACTAGAGGGTCTTTTTTATAGATGCTATGTATGCCCAAACAATAGTTACCGAAGTAATGCACATTTCATAGTCCATTTTCAAAGTGTCTGTTGGTCTGAACCTCTGAAGATTGCAAAGAGGACAAAATATTCAGTGCAGTCTTTTTCATACACACTCTAAAATAGAAGATGTGAGCCATGTCGAATATGAACTTTCCAACTCCAACTGGGGAGAGAAACAGGGCCGCCCATAAAGGGGTATAAAGGGAAAAGTTCATGGGGCCCAGCCCCTAGGGGGCGGGGGACCATGGAGGCCAGCAATAATCATGTTCATCTTAAATATAAGCAACGACAATCAAAGTGAATTTTGAACTAAAATGTTCATTACTTATTAAAACAACAAAACAAAGTATTTATTGTTGCTTTAGTAGCCTGTTTCATAATGACAAATGACGAAAAAAAACGACGAAAAATTTGTGACTTACATGCTGAGAAAATGAGTAAAGCAGATTTAGGGTGAGCCTATTCACTGGATCTTTTCAGGGGCCAAGACATTTCTGGGGGCAGGCTTGGAGAGAAATACATTGCTAGTAGCCTAACGGGCCAGCCAAGGGATGTTTCTCAAAAGAAAAGAGGAAGCCCTGCCTGGACACTTCACCAAAATGTCTATAGCACTCACACGCAGTCGAGACAACTACCTTCCAGTCATTACAGTAACTTCACACGAGAGCCTTAAAAACAGGTGTGCAGTAGCTATCTGTCAAGTCCTCCGAGCAGTGCCCGAAAGGCCAGAGCATCTTTATCATCAGGTCACCTGCCCCGACGTCTCTCTGCTTGTTTAATTGCATCCTCAATTTCTGGTAGCTTGCAGGGGGCATGCACAAGTAGCCTACGTTTTTGGAAGCAGCTCATTCTGGAGGATAGATTTGAGGAAGTGTTGACATGAACCTTAATACATGCGGAGCAGTTGACTTGTTGCTTAATTCTAGCCTACTTGATAACCTAAACCTTGGCCATCGCGCTGGCATAACGTGAATATATTTATAAAGCAATAATCGTGCACAGGCATTTGTTTATTCTAATAGTAAAATATACAAAAAATCAGGCCTTAAACCCTACAATGTCCAAACATCACATTTAAATAGTCTCAAGACTAATGTATTCAGAGATTGACGACAGTGGATTTGTCACATAATTTGGTAGACCCACTTTTGGCCTGGAATCATTTGCATAAATATTTAAGGTTTGGCCTGGCTTCCTTGTGCTATAGTCCAGTGGCTGCCACCTCTGTCTCGAGGGCAGCTTTAGCTCAATGCCCTTGCCTGCCCATTCAGTCCTTTCAGCAGTGGCGGGTCCAAGGGGCCCTCGGAAATCTGATTGGGCCCCCCTCCCCTGCCAGAATTTCCACAAGATTTAATAAGTTAGATTTCCTCTGCCCCCATTTCACTTTGCTTGTGTCCCACTGTAGATATTTTCTTATTTATCTAGCGTCTACAGGTTCCTCCCATTTCCTTGTAAGCTACAGTATGGAAATTCCGTTTTTTTGGAAAGAGCCAATGTGCTGGAAAAAAGGCTACTCATATGCATGTATTTCCTTGGAAGCGACTCTTATGTTACATATGCTAACTATTTTTCAGAACAATATGACTGGTTAATATGAGTAAGTAAGTAGGTGAGTAAGTAAAGTAAGCTTTTTTTCTTCTTTTTTTGGGAAATTGTATTTCTAAAGTGCTTTTCGATACCGGAGTTACAGGTGCTATACAATGTAAAAACACGTGTATAAACATAAAATAAGAAAAGAAAAATACATTTAAAACTGCATGGAAGTTAAATGGCTAAAAAACACAATGGATGAATGAACCAAAATAAGGTAAAACTGACAGAATGCAGACAAAAAGTGCAAGTTTGGTGATGAGACAGTGCTCTCACAGTGGTAATTGATACGGATAACATGGTAAACAACAAAGATAACTCATACACCACCTCACTGATAATCACTGTTTCTCATGAGCTGTACGCATGGGTCATTAGGCATTAAGGTAGACATAACTTGGATTCATTTGGTGGATCACAGTCGCCTTACTATGAATATCTGTGATTCTCACAAAATCCGTTCCGAGATTTGGAACCTGCAGGTCTTTGCTGACCAACTCACCAAGGCTCTGGTGTCCAATATCCAAAGTTTTTGCCTCAGAGGATGCATGCATATTGCTCTCATTTGTGGTCAAAGGCAAAAAAAATACGAGTAGTTTTAAAATTGCGGCCAACATATTCTAGTTATGAATAATTTTATGGGATTCGAAAAAGATAAACACATTAAGGGCTGGTCCTAATTTAACCCCAGAAACTACGTTGGTTATATAAAGATATTGGCCTATAGCTACATTTTGTAACTCATTAACTTTTCCATGTTTTATACAAATATGGTAATAAACTCAGTATAGCCTACTTTAAATATGTTTAAGATGGGCATTTTAGGATACATTTTACTATAGCTATTGGTGCGTCTATATAATTCTCAACTGTTACACACCACATAGGCTGATCCCCCGTAGACATTTTCTTATTAATCTCGTTTCTATATTAGTTCCTCCCATTTCCTTGTAGCCTACATATGGAAATTCCGGTTCTTTAAGGGAGAGTCAATGTGCTGGAAAAATGCTGTTCTTCGGAAATCTACCTCATACGCATTTCCTTGGAAGCGACTCCAATGTTGCACAATAGCAACAATTGTTTTTGTTTATCAGAACGACATGACTGGTTAATTAAACATAGTGAGCAAGTAAGGTATAAGCAAATTGTATTTATAAAGCGCCTTTCGAAACAGGAGTTGCGCGATGATTTACAACGTAAAAACATAAAATGTATAAAAACGTCATAGATCGTAAAAGGCAAAAAAACAAACAAAAAACAACAACAATGAATTAATGAACCAAAATAGGTGACTTAAAATTGATGGAATGCAGACAAAAAGTGCATGTTTGATGCAAGATATTCAATTCTCAGTGGTCATTGATAAGGATAACATGGTAAACAACAAAGATAACGCATCCATCACTGATAATCACTGTTTCTCATGAGCTGTACGCATGGGTAGTTAGGCATTAAGGTAGAAATAACTTGGATTAATTTGGTGGATTACAGTTGTTTTATGACTATCTGGGACACTCAGATAATCCGTTTTGAGATTTGGTTCCTTCAGGTCTTTGCTGACCAACTCACCAAAGTTCTGATATCCAACATCCAAGGTTCTTTATCAAATATTCGCTCGGTATCTCACTTATGGGAAGCGCCCCTGGGCGTAACCAACCACGGAAGCTCCCATGGCACCACGTCTGTCATGGACAGACAGGTCACGTCAGGGACCCCGAGGGTCCCACCCTCATTTATAAGTCAGTGATGGACCCCTAAAGTCATTCTTGTTCTCTTCCCCGTGAAGACCACTTAATTGCTCCTCCTCAGCTTGATTTGATTTAGCCTACTACGCCTGCTTAACCGTTCATAAACGAGCCGTCAAGGACTTCGTTACCGAACGCAGGAGTAGGTGATCTTTTCAGGTTGAGTGACCTAATTCACAAGTTTGGATTTACCTCCTACTTGGGTTTTATTTCGGAATTGTTTCTGGTTTGGTATTGCGTTGTGGCGAGCTTTCCTAACAAACTAGTTTGGGCTTAATACCTGCGACTAGCCAATTTCGCTACACATAGCAGACGCGTCTTTGCGAGATATTTGACCTATGAGCTATTTGATTCTAACCTTACCAGTCAAATAAAGTTTTTCAATTTAGTTATGGCCTCTCCATTGCAAGAGAATGCCAAAACTAAGGACCTTGCACCTCGCCCTTGCACGGCGGCGTGCGGGTCTATGATTTCGGGGAAAGACTCTCACAGTCTTTGCATAGCATGCCCCGGAATCAAGCACGCTAGCGCATCTTTCGCTAATCCCGAAACATGCCAGCACTGTCATGTAATGTCGGAGAAGACTCTCCATAGAAGGGTGCGCGTTGCTGCCACTCCAAAAGAAGACCCTTGTCTCTCCTCCCCCTGCCCTAAAAGCACGGGGGTCGCCCAGGCTGGCACCAGCTGGGCTGACATGATGGAGGAAAGTTCTCCTGTTCTTCCTTTCATTTTTGAGCCTCTCGCTCCTGTCGGAGCCGACGCGGACGAGAGTGGGGGAGACTGAGGACTTTGACGCGGAGCTTACCATTACCGCTGTCGCCAAGGAAGATGAGGACGATATCCTCTCTTCCGTGCAACCCTCTAGGCCTGCCAGTGCCCAGGGTGGCAGTCTAACCTCTCTACCAGTTGACTCCTTGCTGGCGGAGGTCTGCAAGAGGGCTGCTGGCAAGCTTGGGCTTCAATGGCCAGCCTCTCAGCTGGAAGAGGGGTCCAGAAGCCTGTATGATGGAAGGAGACTGGCTGCCCGCCAGCCCCCTCCCAGACAGCTTATGCCTCTGGTGCCGGACTGTCTTGCAGAGGTCAGGGAGAAGCTGGGAGAAGCCCCTCTCCCTCAACGCCACTGTCAAGGGCCTCTCCGGTGTGGATATTATTGGGATGGAAGAGCTTGGGCTCTCATCCCCACCACCTGTTGAGCCTGCGGTGGCCCGTCATCTCAACCCATCCCAGCGGATAACAACCGCTGGTCCTTCCCTTCCAGGTAAACTAGAGCGCTTCACCGCCTCTACTTACCATAAGATTTACCAGGCGTCGGCGCAGTCAGTGAGGGCTCTGAACTCCTCTACTCTCCTGGCGGCTTACCAGTCTCAGCTGTTGGAGGACATGGGCCGACAGCTGGATTCAGGCTCCCCTGACCCAGCCCTTTGGGAGATCTGCCTCATCTCAGACCTCACCCTCAGGACAGTCTGCGGTGGCATGCGGGGCTGTGGGCGTGCCATGGGGCGTGCCATGGGCCTGTCCGTGTGGGAGAGGGGTCTCCTGAAATAACAGCTATCGGGTCTTCTGTGGCATCCTCTGGCTAGGCCTGTCTAGCCTCAGTGATGTGGAGAAGCTGAGGGGTCTCTGCGTGTACTGAACGGTCACCTGTTTTCAGCAAATGTAAGCCCCAAGGGGCTTTGTCGGGTCTTCTGTGGATATCCATGCAACAGACGTGTGACACTAGAAGGAAAGACCTGGGAGATTCTCTCTCTCTTAAGCTCGCCTGAGATGCCTGCCTCGTTCCGACAGTGCCTGGCCCTGTTCCACAGCGGCCGTTCGGTCACGTTAAAAACGTGCCTTCACCTCCTCGACCCTGTCCTTCCCACACCCAGAGACACCCTGCCGTCACCTCAATGGCATTGACAGTCTCTCCAGCTGCTGCTCTCCGTCAGCTCCGTCTCTGTTCATCAGCAGCCAGGTCCACGCCATTCAGACTGGCTACAGACCCCACAAGCCACCAGCTGCACCTCAGGCTGTGACACCCCCAATCCAAGGCTCCTAACACAGAGACCGGACCTCTTGTCCAGGAACCCTCTCTACGGAGAGTGGAAACTCAATCCCCAGGTGGTCGAACAGATTTGGCAGAAATACGGCCGGGCACAGATCTCTCGCATTTGCATGTTCTTCTCGATGGTGGACGAGCCTCTGGGAATAGAAACCGCCGAATGTGCTCCTTTACGCGTTTCCTCCCCTCAGTCTAACCCCTCTGGGGGATCGCTCCCCAAGAAGATTGGGCGGGATAACAAATTCTTTCTGCCCAGCCTTGGGCTTCCGTTACGCAGGGATTTACTGTCCCACCATTCTCTCCTTCCCTGGCCCGTGAAAAGGAAGAGAGAAATATCTGTGTCAAGCAGAACCCTTGTTCACTGTGCTACGGCTTTTCAATGTTCCCGTCACTGTTCAGGCAGAGGTTTTGGAAACACTAATTTCGTTCCCCCAGTGTCCTATATAGGACTCTTATATACAGACTTTGATCTGAAGTTACTTTAATTTAAAACCGCCCCGCTCCTGGCCCTGGCCTCCGCAAAACGGGTTAGCGATTTGCATGCGCTTTATATTCAATCCTCGTGCATGCAATTTGCTCCAGGGTTTACTAAGGTGTGCTTACTACCTAACCCTGCTTTTGTGCCTAAGGCAACTGACGCCACAGCTACTCTGGAGTTAATGGCTTTTCACCCCCCGCCCTTCTCCTCTACCGAGGAGCAGAGGCTCCATACCTTGTGTCCAGTACGTGCTTTGAGAGTTTACATGGACAGGACTAAGGTCCTTAGGAGGTGTGACCAGCTCTTTGTCTCGTGGGCTTCTCCTAACAAGGGAAGACTTCTCGCTCGTCAGCTGCTATCCAACTGGATAGTACAGGCTATTGTATTAGCTTATAATAGCAGAGGTTTGGAGCCCCTGCATGGACTTAGAGCGCACTCCACCAGGGGCGTGGCTACGTCCTGGGCGTTGTTCAGGGGCATCCCTGTACAGGACATTTGTGCTGCTGCGAGTTGGTCCTCTCCTCACACATTTATTAGGTTCTACTGATTGGACGTCACTGCCCCTTGCTTGGGGCATACGGTGCTTAATGTCGGTTCTTCCAACCTAATGGGGTAATCTGCCCTTTTGTACTAGGCCTTACAAGCCTTTGTTTTTCGGCCCACTTCTCTGTCTTGGTTGTTGTCGGAGCAAGGCAATACGGGAGTTGTCTACATCCTTCCCATAAGTGAGATACCGAGCGAATATTTCATAAAGAACTTTAGGTTACATTACGTAACCCCGGTTCTTTGATAATATGAGTGAGGTATCTCATCGCACATCCCTCCTTGCTGTGCACGTGGAAGAGATTGGCTTCAGAATGACTTTAGGGGTCCGTCAGTGACTTATAAATGAGGGTGGGACCCTCGGGGTCACTGACGTGACCTGTCTGTCCATGACAGACGTGGTGCCATTGGAGCTTCCGTGGTTGGTTACGCCCAGGGGCGCTTCCCATAAGTGAGATACCTCACTCATATTATCAATGAACCGGGGTTAAGTACTGTAACCTAAAGTTTTTGCATCAAAAGATGCTTGCACATTGCTCTCATTTTCGGTAGAAGGCTCACTAGGCTCTCTAGTTAACAAAGCATTCAGAGATTCACCATTACACACATGATATGAAAAGTCTGTCTGAAGAGATGGTGAAACACTTAGTGGTAAGTTATTTCCTAATTGTACACTACCTAAAGATGTTTCAGCATGTGAGTTTTCTTTGCTTAACACATTATGCTTCTTACAATAATAGACAGAGTCACCAGAAAATGCAGGGTTTAAATTAGTTTCACACACGCTTCCTAAGTTAGGAAAAACTTTGCTGAGTTCTTCTTCTACATGGTCAATGACTTGAACAGCTTTCTCCATCTGGCCAATGTAGACCGCCTGATCATCATGGGCAATGAAGACTGTCTGAGCATAACTCATTGAACCGGGGCCATTGCTCATTCCGCTGTCTTGTTGCAAATTCTCACCACTACCACCAGTTGCATAGGGTTTTGTCCTACATGGTAGAAAACAAAAGCAATTCAAATGTATTCACAAAAATAACTACTATCTCAACTAGAAACATATAAGTTAGATCCTTAGACTTAGAGCATCATGTTTTATTACTCTAAAACGTAGATATACTCACTGTGGTTTCCCTTCATTTGCATCCATTTGAAGGGGCCCAGCGTAGATGGGAGAAAATAACGTTTCTGAAGGCAACAAGACCTGTGATGGAAGTGCAAGCATGACATCCTTTAATTTAATACATCTTAAATAAGCAAACTTGATACTGAATGTTAGGCAGTTTGAGAACAAAAAAGAAGACCTATTAGTGTCCAAACTTCAAGGGCTAAAGGAACTCACCCATTTATCTCCTGAACCCATTTGTGGAATTGTTGGTTTTGGGACTGTATCCCACAACTTGGCTTTAAATCTGGATCAAAAACAGGAAATCATTTTCCCAATCATTTGGGATTATTGAATTAAGTATTAGTTTAAAATGTATCATTAATATTGATCATGTTTTTCCTCAAAGATTTAAAAAGAATATATAGCTTTGAAAACATAAAATTATTCCTACTCAAATACATAATATGATATCTAGAAGTGTTACTTACCTAATGTAACACCAGAAGAGTACACTCATTAGGACAATTACAGCGGTGCTGATAATAATAAGGACAACCTTCAGTAGACTTTCAGTTGATCCAGCTACATTAATAATAAAAGAGTTATTGTGTTTTAGTTAATAGACATTTATATCAACATAATATAACATAAGCTACTTACCGGTGGTAAAAAACACTGTGTGCTGCTGTCACTATAGAGGCCACTCTCATAATAAAAGTTTTGAACAGTTACAGTGTAATTTGTATTAGGCTCCAAGGCATCACCACGAATCTCATAGTGCCTTGAGGCAATATCGGTCACCTATAGAAAAAATTTTACAGAACTTAAAAATGATTTTAATGGAAAGGTTTACAAATCTTCATGATATTGATTGCTTGCAACATAAACGTTGCCTCCTTTGTCTTCTCGCCGTTCTTCCAGCAAGTTACTCTGGCAGTAAGTCGTCTTGAGAATGGGCCGTCATTGTAATTGGTCTTCCAACTGACACGAAAATGTCCATGTACTCTAGGTTCCATAACAATGTCTTTGGGGGCTTTGGGCTTTACTGGGGACAGAAACCTAAAAAAATAAATAAATAAATAATGCTCTATAGAGTCCAACAATTTTAAATCATGCAGCATAGTTAACTTACTGGTGAGAGTGATTGATATCTTCAGATGTAAGCAGCTTGTCGTTTTCCCAAAATTCTATGGGTTCCAGATGAGGAATAAGTGCCATTTCAACGTAGCACTTACATTTAGAAAAAACATTTTCATATTTTAAGTTACATGACTTGTCACTGTAAAATGCAAATACAATATTTCGGTTGAAAAAACAGATTCGAAAATACAAGGAACTAAGTTACGATAAAATACATGAATTGGGTTATAACATAGGCCTACCTCTTCAGTAATGTTATCCTGTATCCAGAGCAGTTTCCATGGCTAGATGGGAACTGACAAACGAACACTTTCTCATAGTCATTGTAACATTGAGGATCAGACTCATTCTCAAAAGCTAGTAGAAAAAGATCATACAAATGTATATATTTATTACATGTTCTAATTGTCAGATTAAATGGCATCAGCCAGTTTTGTTTGATGCTTACCTGGTATGGCATTAATGTTTTTCAAAAGAAGAAACACCATGAAATACATTGCTGCCATAATTGCCTGTTAAAAAGAAAACCCGCACTCAGTTTACATAGCTCTCAACATTTGCCATTTTTTAACTCACCTTTCAAGTATTACCTATATGACTCTTTTATCATATATCTCTCGATCTAAAAGTGATATGAGCAACGCCACTGATAAACTAATCAAATAATCATGTAGCTTAGTGGCAGCTGCAAACAACCCCGAGAACGACCGTTTTGATGGTTCGTCCCATTTCCTGTAGATCCCTTGGAGGGAGTGCTTAGTGCGCGAGCGCGTTACATACTTCTGAAGTTACAGTACTTCTGGAAACCAAAGCACAAAAGAATGCAATACTCCCACAAACAGTGCTTGGGTACATTTCTTATATCGCCTACAGTACAGTATATTAAACCACAAGAACTTTTTTATCCAAAGCATTTATTTTTTTACTAAGTAGGCTTGAGGCAGTGACTTGTGTGGACCTAGGCGAGTAAACACGCTGTTCTGCATCTCAATAACCTTACTACCATAGAAGCCAGAAAAAATATTTAATATACATTAGTTCCAATACATACTATGTCAAATGCAGAATGCCAAAAAATGCATGCATGTAGCTACATCCACTGTAATTTGCAAGTGCAGCTGAAGTAGGCTACCTACGAATAGAAAAAAAGTGGTTAGTGCGATTTGAGACGCAGCGTTAGTTTGACCAACGCCGTGCCATTATTGGGAAAGCGAAAGTATAGCCTTAAACAACTCGCAGTTCACAGCCTCGGCTCGTGACGCCAACCAAAGGGGAAGAGAGATTGGCAATCTATTGTGGTTTAAGTCAGGCAAATATCAGCCGGACGGTTCTTCGGTAGTATGATCGTTGAGACGTTGACAACACTGCATTGTGACTACATTGGAAATCGTAGGGAGAAGGGGAATGCAGTGCAGAGCGAGTGCTGAGAAGAGGTATTGACAGGTTGGAAATGATGAGGAAAGCAGCGCTAAGAAGAGGATGGAGGAATAGCCTGACTGAGATAGGCCAGTCTTAGTGAAATTTAAGGAGAAAGGCGGGGCTCAACCTCAACCGGGCCAGTGTCCACTGCACAGGCTGTGTCACGGCAACGTATAGGGCAAGCAGCGCACACTGTCAAGGTAGAGAAGGAAATAAGGAAGAGGAAGAAGAGGAATTGTGGTGCCACTGTCAATGTCCTGAGGAGCTGGACGGCATGGTAGCGTGTGAGAACCAGAAATGTAAAATCCATTGGTTCCACTTAGGCTGTGTAGGACTTACACATCTCCCAGATGAAAATTAGCAATAGATTGAAACAGAGGTGTAAAGTAACAAATTACTTTTACTCAAGTACTGCACTTTACAGCTTTTAATGTACTACTTGAACGTTATATTAAAAAATAAATATTGTACCTTTTACTCCACATTTACTCCACATTTATTTGAACCCTACTACTTACTTTGAAAGAAATACGTGCTTAGATGACATTGATACACATTCATTTATTTAGTCATTAAACAATATACTGCTTGCTTTGACATTGAAAATTTTCACTTTAACAACAACTAAGGTGGCGGCACAACCGCACTGGGGCACGTTTGTAAAAGCACAGCACACTGTGACGACCTTCAAGAAATGTCAGATCCTCACCCTCACATGGAAGTAACAGTAATAGGAACGGTGTCGTGGATTATTGTGTACTTGTTTCTTATGGTGTCGATGCCCCTCTCCACATGAATTTTTGAGTGTGCAATCTCTCGTAAGATCCAGTTTACAACAGACTGTAGTAAAGTCAGGGCTTTTAACCTCAGGAGTGCTGGGTCTTCTTGCGCTCAGTCTCTGCATACAAAACAGACCTTCACATAGGTTAACTCTCCCAGTTTGACTCTGGGCCTAGCCCTCTTTATACCTGCACCCAGCTTGATCTCCTGGTGCCCATGAAGTAGCTCGATTGTCTAGCACAGGTCCAGGCGTTCCTGGCGTCTTCCCAGAGCAGCCCTTGGCCCTGGTTATGCCACCCTGGACATTTACAGGCAGTAGTGACACGGGCTGATGCAGTTGACTACTGTCCAGGTTGCTGATGCCTCCCTCCTGGGGTGATTTCTGGTGTGGTTGCTGGCCCAGAAGGGGTGGTTTGTGGACCCCTGACACCACACAGTGATGCAGTAGGCTGATGCAAAGTTACACTGCGTGTCTCATGGGTCAGAATGGCCACCATTCACAGTCTAAGGGAATACTACTACTTTCTACAAAACCTGAACGATAACTTTGATACTGCCGAATGATACACCTGGATTGTTTTTTTATTGACCTTCATTGAGAAGGAAAATGGATGTAGTCTGATGGGTCCACAGTAGTGGTTTAAACGCTGACAATATGGCTTTGACTGAACACTGCGACGATAGCAAGATAGATGGAATGATGTGAGACGTTACACTACATCACCTTTTGTTTGTTTATCTCACACAGTTGGCTTATAGCGATTGGATGAAATTTGATTTCATTTGATGTGAAGGTCATGTTAATTGGGCACTGTCACAGTAATTGTCTATAGAAGAGACTAATCAAAGTCTCTATTTTACACATTACAAATATCTTATCTCTAAGACTCATTGACTTTAATTAGATGTCTTCTTTATCTGAATGGTTTTTTTTATCATTAATTACCCGCTGTAAAGAAATCAGAACTAAACAAAACAGACCTTGCTGATAGGGGGTCAATATTTGCATTAGCAAAGGTTTAAGGGACATATCTATAAATCCATTTCGCCACGTACAAAACCTTCTACCCAATGGTAAGACTGTGTGCACCAACCCTGTTCCACTGAAATAAAGGACTGACAATCCTGCTAACTTGTCAATCAGATTGCCCTTGCAGTCAACCCAAAATGAGAAACTTCCCCACTATGCTCCTCTGTTTTCTCTGCTTCCTCAGGCTGGCTCCAGGTGCTGTGCCCAGTTTTATAAAACTTAAATCTGAGTTCAGGTTTGATTGTACCTCCTGTCCAATGCTCTGGTACAGCTTCAATGGCCGCTGCTACAAGTGCGTCGCTACACACATGAACTGGGGCAAAGCAGAGCTGGGTCTTTTGTCTCTGGGGGCCAACCTGGTTTCCATTCACAGCCTCGGGAATCATCACTTTATCGCTAGCCTCATTAAGAATTTGGATCCAGAAAAGCTCCCCCGCGGGGATCGGCCTTCAGGATGCAATCGTAGAGGGAGGATTGATGTGGTCTGATGGATGCAAGATGGACTACACTTTGTGGCTTTCAAATCAACCAGACAACAGTAATGGAGGTGAAGACATTGGGATGACAAACTGGGCAGGATCTAATGGATGGAATGATATGCCGGGTGGTGATACTTCACCGTTTGTTTGTGCTTCTCGTGCAGTATGCCAATAGCAATAAAGCAGAAGATTTGTGGTGTGTGATTTGTGAACCTGACATCAATGTGGCTTTGTGTTGACGTTGTAAACTCAATAAAAATACACAAAAACACCTAGCTATTTTTCATCTTAAAAATCCTTCAAAGATCCAGTAGAGATCATTGAATCTTAAGATGTTTTTATGTATTTGTTAGAATTTGCATCTGTAATCTACTGATTTCTCAGCACTGCTCACCATAAAACATTTAAAAACACTTAAATAGCGGGTCCCTGTCAGAATTTGCTGAATCATTTAACATGACAGAAAGAGTTGCCTAATGGATATTAAATGGGTTTACATAAAACTCTCATGGACGTATTTTTCAAGCTCAATAAAAAGCATGAAACACACACACAACAACAGCATAAAGGCATGAGAAGACTGTACCAGAACCATACCATTTGTCTCTTTGTCCCATAAGGAAAATGCAGGGAATAAAGTGAGCAATCCTCTTTAGTAAAATAAAATAAATCTATAAAAATACAATCTATTTCCAACCATTATAACAATATGCTCAGTTCATCAGATATTTTTGGCCAGTAATGTGTTTGTATTGCTGCTCTTTGGTTAATATAGCCCCAGGTCACTATTAAGTACAGTTCATTGTCTTGAAAGTGTTAGTGCCCTACTGTTTCACCTGCATTGCGGACATCCCAGGGCTATGTAGGGCTCAAGTCTGGCCTCCAGTGTGGTCCCATCAGCAGCATCTAAAGAGGGATTCAAAGCTGCTGGATCACATGCCATATGGCAGGTAGCTAAAGGCAACAAGCTAAGAGTTTGAATAGTCAGGGGCCGTTTTCATCTCTGTGTCAAGCATAGAGTAAAATGTCTGGCCTGATTAATGGTCCTGGGAACCAAGACGCTCTGCACCATAACACTTGTCTAGTTTGGGATTGAAGGTATTTCATCTGAATTATGCCCCGGTCTTCAGCGCTCTTTAGTTGAATTATGCGACCCCTTGGCATCAGTTTCATTATATTGTAAATGATCCCACAGGAAAGGCAAGGTGTGTTAGTCTTGTCAGGGGGACCCAGGATTAAATAAAAAAAAAAAACTCAGGCTGTCATCTTTCAAAACTATACAACACGGATAACCTGACCCACAGCATCTGCAGGTGTCATATTGTGTGGTTACCGGTCACACAAGAGAGTCAAGTACAGAGCTGAACGACAGTTTACACAATGTTCTTTACCTCCACAATCCCATTTATGCTTCACACGAGCTACACACGCATGTTATAATATTTGGGAAGAAAGTATTACTTCAGGAACAAAAGATATGCCTAATTTCAGTTTGCTGTCATGTGAATGGTGTGCCAAGTACAGAAATTGAGCTTTTGACATTCCAGTCAAGCAGAGATGGTAATTTGGCTATTAGCTCGGGCCGACTGTTTCTTGTCAACATTCATTTATATTCTGAGACAGACCAGACAAATTAAACAACAAAGAGTATGAGGGCACATAGCAGTTAACTCGCTCGTCAGCATAGCTTGGCTGTTTTGTAGCCTTGCCATGCCAGTTATCTCAACGCCAGCTGGCTATTTATTGGCCTTTCTCATCCTATATCACCTTTCTAACAGTCTGCAACTTGCTGATGGTAGCCAGAATTCACTTCCTGAAAAACTCTCATGAACATAGTTATAATGGCTCTCATGCAGTGATAGAGCGATGGGTCTACATTGGTTTATCGCTTATCCTACACCTCATACCTTCTTTCTTTCCAATTATTTGGTTTATTTATAAATTGCATGATTGTTGTGTTTCCCCCGTGGAAGAGTCCTGAAGACTGCACATACACTTGTGCTTTAAGCAGAGGTATTGACCTGAGGTGCCCATCTGCACCTCTGACCTTTTCATGCTTGTTAGAAACACATTAGCTCCCCCGTTCCCTCTTGATCATTGCCAATGCTGAGTTGATGCTACCGGAGGGTCTTCCTACCTTGAACGTAGCCCTGATCAGAGTGAGGCCTTAGAATGAATATGATCCATTATTGTATTATTCACTTTATGTAGAGGTCTCATTCTTTTCAGCATCTCAAATTCTCTCCCTCTTAATGTCTTCAACGCCTTTAAATAAATCAATATTTTTGACAAAAGGACCTGAACATCATTCAAAAAAGAATTGCAGTTTTAAAGACACCTTTTTAACACTACTATTCCATTCATTCAATCTCTCTCTCTTTTTCTCTCTATGTGTCGCCTCTGGCATTTCTGCTCGACCTATTGTGCTTTCCCCTTAGTTCCTGAGATGTTCTGCCCATTCTGCCGTAGTTCTGGGCAAGGCACCTCAGGGATGGAGTTAGTTTGAATTAAACTCGAAGCCCCCTCAGAAAACTAAAAAAAGCTAAATGCTTTGGGGGATTTCAGCTCACTTCACAACCAACAGCCAGATAAAAGTCTGGGAGTTTAACAATGTGGAATGGATCATTCAAAATCCAATTAAATACCCTCTAACTTCCCAAAGCTCAACTTGCCACAACTCAGAAATCCTGTAACTGTGTATGTACAGTATGTGTGTGTGTGTGTGTGTGTGTGTGTGTGTGTGTGTGTGTGTTTGTTAATGTGCACATACTTAGAATGTATAAATGGAATGCTGGGTAGGTAAAGGGTTGAGAACCCCTCATGCTAAACTAAGTCAGGGTGCCAGCCTACTGATCGGTATCAATAATGTGTTAGACATGAAGGGAAATAAAGAGTGAGAGAAAATACTTGAATTTTGAATCGTGTGGTAGTACAACCCAGGCCAATGCTGGAAAAACATGCAATTATATTTTAATTGCAAATCGTGTTTCTTAGAAACGGTGTTTGAAGCCTGCACTGCATGGCAAAAATCACACGGTGCAGGTTATCTTGCTGTGGTGTAGGTCAAAAACCTGGGCACGATCACACAATATCAAATGTACGAGGGAACATTGAACATTTTGGTTTATAATATTTGGTATAATATATACATATTATACTGTATATATACTGTATGTATATATATTATTAACAGTGTTTACCTCAACAGTTCTCAGTTGGTCTTTATCAAACAAAACTAGGCTTATGTGAAGGTTGCACAAAGTCCATGGAAAGCTATTTACATTTTCTAATGAAGGCTCTCTGATGTCTAATAGAGAACAGTTGATCTGGAAGCTGATCAGCGGATATACACCCCAGTGTGTGCCCAGTAAAGGTCAAGCTAAATGAGGAATCAGAGAAGGCAATTTGTCAGTGCTACCAAGCCTGTTAGCTCCACACAGAGCAGACAATTTCTCTGAGCCAGAGGTGCATGCCGCATTGGTGTTGATAACAGCACTGTCAGAAAATGTTAAGTCCATTAACCATGGCTGCCCTCACATCCCGTGAGTATTTCATGCAATGGTGGCTAAAGATTTTTAAATCAACGGCATGTTTAACTAAATTTCTGTATTGTCAGGTTGTGTCTAAGAAAAAGCAGTGTGGGTGTTGTTCGGTCTACGTCCACTAGGTGTCCTCGACACATTGTTGGAATCTCCCTGTGATAGTTTAATGGTGTGTACCAGCGAGTGTACTACAGTTTACAGTATGAACAATTTCACTGAATTAGTTTTTTGATACAAATCAAAGGTGCTTGTGTTTTGACCCTTTATCACTTTCTAGTGGTTTATGTTACTGCAACAAGTCTCTAATCTTTTGTTCCTACTTAGAGTTTATATGTCAGTGAGTCAGTGCTACTATGTGATGTAGCTGGCAAGTACCAAACACGATTCTTCAACCCTTACACTGAAAACAGCATGTAATGCCACAGACAGCTCCCACGCACTGCCCTTAGTCTTAAGTAACCATGGGTTGCCAGATTGGTCTTGGTTGCCAGATTGAGTAATGCAGGATATACACAGGGATACAGGAATATCTAACTGATCAGACAGGTGGATGGTGATAGTTCAGTGATGGCTCTGAACCTCATATTAAAAGGCCATATTTAAATGTGATGGAAAACTTGAGAAAAGAAAGAACAGAACAACCCCTAATACACTAACTGAATAAAAACTCTACATTCTCTTTGTCGTGACGAAATGTACACAAACGTCAAAATAAATACATTCATGTAAATATATTCAAAATATGGAAACCGATGGATTGTCTACTCCAGGTAGGGAATGAGTCTTTACCCCAAGTGAAGGAGTTCAAGTATCTCGGGGTCTTGTTCTCGAGTGAGGGTAAAATGGAACGAGAGATGGGCCGGAGAATTGGAGCAGCGGGTGCGGTGTTGCAGTCGCTCTATCGCACCGTTGTGACGAAGAGAGAGCTGAGCCAGAAGGCAAAGCTCTCAATCTACCGGTCTATCTTCGTTCCTACTCTCACCTATGGTCATGAAGGGTGGGTCATGACCGAAAGAACGAGATCGCGGACACAAGCGGCGGAAATGAGTTTCCTCTGGAGGGTGGCTGGCATCTCCCTTAGGGATAGGGTGAGAAGTTCAGCCATTCGTGAGGGACTCGGAGTAGAGCCGCTGCTTTTTTGCGTTGGAGGAGCCAGTTGAGGTGGTTCGGGCATCTAGTAAGGATGCCACCTGGCCGCCTCCATAGGGAGGTTTTCCAGGCACGTCCAGCTGGGCGGAGGCCGCGGGGCAGACCTAGGACCAGGTGGGAGGGATTATATCTCCACACTGGCCTGGGAACGCCTTGGAATCCCCCAGTCAGAGCTGGTTAATGTGGCCCGGGAAAGGGAAGTTTGGGATGCCCTGCTTGAACTGCTACCTCCGCGACCCGACCCCGGACAAAGCGGATGACGATGATGATGATATTCAAAATATTCAATACATTATTGCTTGATGTAATTCCTTTACCCCTCACTTATTTAAAAACAAGTATTTATTTCTGACTAGACTGATACTAAGCTGAAGTTCCTTGGTCCTGTGATTTCTTTTCTCCTGACGTATGCGTCATCCCTGCTCACTAAGCTACTACTGGGACACCACACCACTCAATAACAACATGAATCTTATCGCGTACACGTCTGATTGGAAAATCACCGCAGCACAGGAGGGAAGAATGCCAAGAGAAAACATCCTGATCTAAATCTTTGGTTCATCAATTGGCTGACAGATATAATTTAGGCATTGGTGTGAATATACCCACCGTAGGGTTCGGTACAGTTTAAAAGGTCAGCATGAATTTTATTTTCCAATTGAGGAGCTCTGTAGGGCGTATAATATGAGGAATATGGTAAATACAAAAAGACCTTTCTGTTTGTGAATTCTCTAATAAAAGGTTGTGAAATGGAAGCACAAGGCCGCAAAAAATGCTGTTACGCAACTGTATCACAGTTATTCTTTCTCTCGATGACTTATCTGGGGATCTATAAAATGCTGGCTTTCAGAATCTTGAGATGCAATGGCAATTTTATAGACTAAAAGGCAAAGCATAAATAATGACTCGTCTGGCATCCTGCTCTGAATCAATCACGATGACGAATGTATCCGCTGTTCTTCCTTATTCTAATGAGATGAAGATGGAGCTTTAAGGTTGCCACAGCAAAGTAGGCCAGCCATGCCGTGTGCATACCACCCAGCCCTACAATCCTCTGCGCTGGCCAGTATCGTACGTCTTCATCAAGAGAGTCCACTGACAAACAGCCAGAGAAAGCGAATGAGCGAGAGAGACGGTGCGGGATGGGAGGGCTGAGAGAAATCACATGGTTAAGAGACAGAGAGGGGGGTGAGAGAGAGAGAAACAGAGGCGAAAAAACTGTGAGAAAGAGAAACAGAGAGGAACATACAGAGAGACTGAAAAAGGAAAATACAGAGAGAGAGAGAGAGAGAGAGAGAGAGAGAGAGAGAGAGAGAGAGAGAGAGAGAGAGAGAGAGAGAGAGAGAGGTGAAAGTTCTAGTTGAAGTGTCCTTTATTTTGAAGCAAGCCGTTCTCCAGGGTTGAAGACTGTGGAGTTCTCATTGATATGTGCCCTGACCATCTCTTCAACCAACAGAACAATGGCCAAAAACACAAGAATTGGTGGACAAGGAGTCACTTCATAGGCATTTCGTCAAACGGATGCAGCCGATTGCAATGATAATTTGAGTTCATGAACACTGCAAATAACTGTGCTGAACCGAAACATGTTCAGTGTTTTGCTTTTGGTCTGAGCATTCCTTTTTGTCTTTTCTTTTTATTACTCTAGGTCATTGCTGCCTCCAAAAGTCCTCCAAATCAAAAGTTGTTTGAAGGCAGCCGTACTGTATAATAATACCAGGGTATGAAGGCTTAATGCCAAACAACGAGACAGGAGGCCACGCGGCGTGGGTTAACTATGCTTCACGCCTTAGTGCCGGCAACTAATTAGCTAGCTCTGACAAGCTGGGCGACAGCTGTGTCCGCTGCAGCAACGGAGGAACTTAACCACCTCAAATGGGATCAATTAAGCCTGATCAAAGCCGGAGATTACAGCTGTGAGATGTGGAAGAGTCAGGGCATCCTGGTTTATTTATTGTCATCTCTGTCACCCAGCCATTGGCGCAGGCGAACTCTCACACACACGCACACGCACACACATGCACGCACACACACACATACCTCTATAAATCAAATTTGCATCCTCAAAGTATAATGATAATACACGATGGTACATACATACACACACACGTATACCCCCCACCCCCCCGCCACACACACACACACACACACACACACACACACACACACACACACACACACAGACTCAAAGTCACCATCATTCTAGACTTCATGGACAGCATTTGTGTTGGAATGCTGCCATTTTCACCCAAGTTCTGCTCAGAAGATAAGAAACCTGGTTTTTGTTACTGATGAAAATTAAGTTAAAAGAAAATTGTACAATTATGAGTCGATAACTCTGTCGCACAAAGCCAGGGAATTAATTTAAGTCGTATCAAAGCGAAGGCTAAAGGTAATTGGTAGGGGCTATTATGAAGATAGAGACAGAGTTATCTATCAATATGAGTACAGTGCAGATATTCAACCTTCACTGAATAAATTCTGTTACATAGAGAGGTCATGTACATGAATGGGGGAAAGATGAAATGGTTGTGGACACGTCGAGATAGAAAAAAAAAAGTGTCTCCATAATCCTCATGAATAGGTTGCCAGCATCCACATACGCACACACAGCGCGCGCACACACACATGCACTATTTCAATTAAGATAATCTGGATTGAGGCGCGGATCAATGCACTGCAATGTACATTCTGTACAAGTCGGGGAGAAGTGATTAGCAGAGTGTTGAATCATTTATCAAACGTCGTTCGCCCCTCAGCATTGATCTGAGCCGCTGATCCAAAGCATTTGAGGTTGAAGAAAAGATCAGCCATCTTTAATCACGACCAAACATCTTAATGATTTTCCTCACACGATGAGCCTCAGTCTACAGACCTCTCTTCTATATTGCCAGCGCGGTGGCACCACACCAACACCGAGCCTCCCTGGAGGCTGCATTTGGGCTAACTTTGGTACAGTGATGCTGTCGACGCCTCAGTTGGCGCTACTAACCACATGGGACATCTGCTATGTCTAGATGTTTTCTTTTTTTTAAATAAACTGGACTAAATAAGTGGCTACAAAAAAGTGTATAGATTGGTTATCATTGTTGCATGAACAGGGAAGCACTATCCACTGTGTTTCTCTGAAAAACCTGATCAGGATTTACAAAATTCTGATCGTTACAAGACACGCTGTTTGGGAACAAGGTGGGACCCTTAAAGAAGTGCTATGGCAGTAGTGACAGTTGTACTGGCGTCGGCTGAGACGGCGTCGTTGAAGAGCTTGGGAGTTCACAGGGTCAAGAAGAGACAGAACTAGGCTAACGTCTTCTTTTCTGACATGTATGCTTAGCTCATGATACATGATTCTGTAACCATGAAGCCGGCCTAAACCTTGCAATTGGTCAATAATAAAGTCAATGGTTTCTTCAACATTACCATATCGATGTCTGTACAGTCCATTCAACCTCAGAATCCTTATTAAATGCCATTTACTGATAATGATGCCCCGTAACGCAATAGTAGCTACAATGCCCATAACTCATACCCAAACCAAAATAAAACCTAATCAATGAAATACATAACATACATAACAGTCTCTGAACATATTAAGGACTGGTGTTTCCTATTCTTTTGAGAAATAAAACGTGCACACAAAATAGCTAATTCGTTCCCACGTTTTGGGTATCTCGTGTGCACAAATTATAGAAAACTTGGGAACGAATTAGCTATTTCATGCACACAAAATAGAATTTGTTCCCACTAATTAGCTATTTGTGCGCAAGAAATTTAATTTGTTCCCACGAATTAGCTATTGGTGTGCACATATTACAGAAAACGGGGGAACGAATTAGCTAATTCGTGCGCACAAAATATAATTAGTTCCCACGAATTAGCTATTAGTGCACATGAATCACAGAAAACGTGCGAACTAATTACAGATAACGCGGGACCCAATTAGCTATTCGCGCGCAGGAATTACAGAAAACGTGGGAACAAATTAGCTATTTCGTGCGCACAAATTATAATTTGTTCCCAATTATGACGCTCAATCAATGGATGGATGATCTGACAGGAAGGTGGAATGGCCAGACATACACACCTACCTGATTGAGAAACCAAGCGTGTATAGTAAAGAGAAACGAAGGGTGTATAAATCTTTAGATACCTATAACTATGTCCTGAATGGTCATGTACAAGACTTGAAATACAAAGATTTAACAGATGAGTTTTGTGTCGTGCGATCCGAAGTTCTGCCTTGCCAGCAGCAAGGCCATAAGACAACAATGTATAAGGCTTGGGTTATTGTAAATAAAAAAAACAGCTACATCTTGACGGCCAACTGCACTTGCATGGCTGTGTCAGTAGATAACCTCATGGTATATCGTGCTAAAAGTGTGTCCCTATGTGTAATCAATGTTAAAGGTCATTCAGGAGTTATACCACTTTAATATTACGTTTAGTTACTAAGTAAAGTTATCAGAGGAGGCAGTGAATGTTTTCATACTAAGGACGAATAGAGCAGAGTTTGGAGTGTGGTATTTTGAAAGCCCCAATGGGTGAAGCATAGATAAGCAAATGCTTGTAACAATGGTAACTCATTCTGTTTGATTGTCCTCTAGGACACTTAGTTACTTTACAGAGGCAAAACAGGGAAAGAATGCAAGTAATTGGCAGACTCATAAAAGTCAGGGTCATATTTAATTACAGTAGTTGGTCTGGGGTCAGTGGATTTCATGCCTGAGATTACCATAGGAAAAGAAGGGGGCCTAATATGAGATAGGTGTTTATGCTAAGATCTATAGATACCAAGAACCACACGAAGAAGCTGAAAGGGGATGATGGGAATCGGGTGTTGTCTATTTGCATTTTGGGGAGTTGCCACAACTTTGGGATGGACTTAGAGAAATGTATTTAAATGATTGACAATGCTGTACAATTTAGTTGTGATCCTAGGCCAACTCGGCTTTATTGGATACTGAATGAAGCCTGCCCTTCTGAACTTTTCACATTGGACTCCTTGTGTTGGTATTTGAAGTAAAATGTTGCTATCTTTTCCACTGGAAAAGACACAACAACCTACATCTCGTATTTGAAAATGGTTGTCAACCATTAAGTTAACTACAGAAGTGTTATATTATCTATGTGACTGTTATGGTACATATGTAATGAAACTGAAAAATGTTTAACAGCTATTAAAATTAACCACAATTGCTATGTTAGCTAAGGCTTATACTGTATAATGACACCGCATGACTCGAAAAAACCAGGTGAACATATCAATTTTCAATATGTCTTTGAAACGCTAACAACTTGAGGCGCTATCATCACAGGTTAGAAAACGGTTGAAAGGATAAACATTTAGCTAGAGTGGAGATTTCCATCCAGTTTTTCCTATTGG
Source organism: Galaxias olidus (assembly GCA_026901105.3). Classification (NCBI taxonomy): domain Eukaryota; kingdom Metazoa; phylum Chordata; class Actinopteri; order Galaxiiformes; family Galaxiidae; genus Galaxias; species Galaxias olidus. The sequence goes on from JAPMUY010006352.1 coordinate 43,474, forward strand.
AATTTTAGCACAAAAATTGGAATATTTAATAAACCACACAACACAACCTTCCACAAATCGGGATTGAAACGCACATCTTGATACCTTTCAAGCATATGTAGTGCAAAAACTGGGAGGACGAGGCCAAGTTATGCTATAATATGTGAGATTACAGTAGTGTGGCTTGGCTAAAACAAGCACATTAATAACACCATCTTAATGGTGTGTTTAAATGCACTTACGTAGTACCTATGCACGTACCTATATACGTTTTAAAACCAGCGTAAGGCTATTAATAAATAAATACACATGCATATGTTCGTTTTTTGCCACACATCTCACCACTCATAGTCCTAGGGGCATTATGGAGACCCATGGCTCTCAGTTTTATGCTGGAGAATCCTAGGGGCATTATGGTGACCCTTGGCTCTCAGTTTTATGCTGGAGAAGCAGTTTTTCACCTCTCATTTCTCCAAAGCCCCATGGTGGTGCTTTCGCCAGACGGAGCAGTGCTACAGGCGGCAGTAGAAGGGCTGGGAGCTCCGCTACGGTGCAACCCGCACGCTTCTCCGGGGACAAGCCCACGAGCAACACATTCGCACGTAATGCATAGTTCATCCACGACTACATGCACTGTCTCCTCCGCTCCTTACCTCCGTCGATCCCTCGGCGTGCTTAATAACGCATGAGAACAAGAGGGCTGGAAACAGGCTGACTGCGAAGCTCCGGTGGGTCTTTGATCTCGCCCAAAAACTTTTACATCAAGGGCCTAATTGCATTGATAGCTGAACATGTGGGTCTGTGGTACTCTCCCCCGATTGATTCATGTTTTTCAGATTGGGATGACACACGAGTTCTCCCTCGCCACGCTTTCATTTGGATGTGATCATATTTCGGGTGTGAGGGACTCGGTTTTCAAAAATGTCGTCATTTGAGCACTCTCTTGACCATAACTGACATGCCAGTCGGAAGTCAAAAGCCCAGAAAAAAAGAGAGTCCTTGAATTTCTCTCATTGCGCGCCCTCTCAGGATCTACTCCAACTCGTCCACTATTCCTTTAAAAAGGATTATTCCTCTCATTGTCTCTTGTAATCCCCCTCACCTAATTTATGGTCCCTGGTTTCTTATCTCTCCTTATTTTGGGGCTCATTACGTTTCCCCATTGTGTTGTTCTTTTCTATTTTCTATTTAAGCCGTTTCATTCCCCACTCACTCAGTCTGTTTGGGCCACCACTCTGACACACAGACAACAGGGTCAGCATTAAGGCGGGGGTTGAGGCGGGGGGGGGGGGGGGGGGTTTGTCTGATGGGCTACTGCCCCAGGATTAGTCAGGCACCTCCTATCTCTCATCTCCCTCTCGGTGTCTAGCTGTCTCTCCCTTCCCTCCTCAGACTTTATCGTTCATCTACTCTCTTTCTCTGTCTCTACCTCTCTCTCTCTCTCTCTCTGTATCCCTCTCTTCCCTGTCGTCTTGCTCTAATCCCCTCCCTTCCAGACAGACAAGCAGCAGTCACTCAGCCTCTCTGTTTTGCTCCCCCTAAAGCCCCGCCACCCAGACAGCCTCTCTGTCCCCTAGAGTAGCCTCTCCGTGATCCAGCAGCACAGGAGAATTGGGGCTCCCTGGCTGGAGTTGCAGTTCCTGGTCTATAAACTCCGTAATGGAGTGACCTTTGCCGTGCACATTCCAGCGGGGTTAGGCAAATAAACAGGTACAAAATGGTTAAGCTATTTATATATATATATGTCTCCATATATATATATATATATATATATACAGGGGCCGTGAGAGAGAAACTAAAAAAAGAAAAATCCAGAAATCACAATGCATGCAATTTATTTGTGTGTGATACAGCCAGCCCGGCTGGTGTAGCAGTGACCGCCACAGCCTGTACAGCTGATGCATGCTGCCAGCTGGCCTCTGAGCCTGAGGCTGCACATTCCAGCGGGGTTAGGCAAATAAACAGGTACAAAATGGTTAATCTATTTATATATATATATATATATATATATATATATATATATATATATATATATATATATATATATATATATATATATAGTATTTATAAAAGTAGCATCAGCTGATAGCGGGCACTGCATTAAAGAGAGGATGACGTGTATTGTGAGATTTTGAGTCAGAGCAAGTCCCTGTCTAAAATGCTCACTCGATATTAGCCTTTTAAATTTCTCTGCAATATATTGCTGTGTAAAAATTATTAATTATAGATGCACAGAAATGAAGGGAATCGTCTGTGAAAACGGCACTCAGAATTGGCTTTAGAGTCGCCTTTGAGACCAAATGATCCTTAGGACTATGTTTGATTTGAATTTCTCTCCAGACAGGGCACCAGGGTTCAATTAGAGTCAATGTTGCCAGATATGACCCTACGAGCAAAAGCAATTATGGGCGCCACAGAGGAGAGACCGCATTAGTGGATGTGATTACCACCACCACACCATGTGAAAGAATAACCTGAGCGCGGATTCAGGGACCAACTCAGTAAGGCTGGTTGACGGACAGTTTCCTAACGAGGGGGATGAGTCGGACACACAGCGGTCCGAGCGCGGGAAGAACCCTATGGTCAGTAACAGAGGCACAGGTTATCAGGACCAGGTTAACAGGTTGGTGACTCCACTCTCTGAACCAGCCCACTTCCCCCTACCTATACCTTGGCTGATTCAAATGGAGTACAAAATTAATGAACTCAGTTTGATGGATATAACTGGAGTGTTGGAGAACTGTTTGTGTGCTTTATTCCCATAGAATCAGAGAGCAAATCAGTACAGAATATATAATGCTGTTTATATTTCACACAGGAATATATTGTTTTATACCAAAGAAAAACCTCAAGCATTTTGCAACCGGTTTTTAA
>JAPMUY010006353.1:0-46747 GCA_026901105.3 Galaxias olidus
CCCAACATAGTATTCCCAAACAACAACAAATTATTGTCATGGAAACATTGCTGCTGCCCTGAAGAGGGCAAGACTGAAGGTTTCCACTAGAGGGCTATCTCTACGCACAACCCCAGGTAGGTTCCATGCAGAAAGCAAAGGCACTTCTCAATGCATGGTAAGTAATATGTCCCAATTCATGATAATATACGCGTTCTTGTTTCCTTATCTGTGTTATAGGAACAACATTGAGTTTGGACCGAAAATTATGGTGACATATTATATTCTTTATCATACACTCCTGAAGACAAGAGCATCTAAACCGGTTTCATGGGGCTAGAACCTTCAAAAATTTGGGGAAAAAACCTCTCTGTATTCCCTCTTATTTTTATGAAGTTATAGGAACTTAATTGCCTGCCTGTGCTTCTTTAGCATATAATGTTATATTTCCATAGACTCTAGATGTTCTTTCACACCCCGTGGAAAACAATTCTTAGCTAGAACTAGAATTAAGGAACCAGACCCACTAGCCCACACTCACTATTTGCTTCACACAAACACACACGCGCGCGCGTGCAGGCACACACACGCACAAACACACTCTCATCTCTTCCTCCTTCACTCTCTCTCTCTCTCTCTCTCACTCTCACACACACACACACACACACACACACACACACACACACATTATCAATTTTTCCGACTCAATCTGTGTGTAGCCTACCCATTCTTTTACTCCGTGCACCCAATACCCCTCCCACAACCTTCATTCTCTCCCAGTCTGGGCAAATTGCCAGATTAGCCTGCCTTTAGTCTCGCTCTCTCTCTCTCTCTCTCTCTCTCTCTCTCTCTCTCTCTCTCTCTCTCTCTCTCTCTCTCTCTCTCTCTCTCTCTCTCTCTCGCTCTTTCTCTCTGTATTCTATATTCACAGAGCTTGCTCACAATGCCGTGCTTACAAAACAAAGTGGCTCTGCGATGTGCTGTGTGATCCCTGTCTCAATCTCCCTCCCTATATCTTCCTCTCTTTCTCTCCCTGGCTGCCTGTCTTCCTCTGTATGCTAGTGCAGCACAGCGCAGTGGAGCAGTGTTCTCAGTGGGATCTGCACCGGACAGGGTGGCGGGTTGGTGTGTTTGTATGTGAGGGAGAGCATAGACAGGGAGAGCACCTGGCTCCGAAAGGGAGAAACACTGAGGACAAAAAGGAGTGCAGCCGGAGTCTGATGCTGGCAGCGGAAGCCGACACCATCGTTTCACCTGTACATACTTGTTCACTCCTTCTCAGACACCTGCGGTCTCTCTCTCTTCCTCTTTTTTTCTTTCTCTCTCCCTCTCTCTGTCTCGTCTGCTCCCATGCTGTTGTGGTAGACAACAGGGCACTCTAGGCTGGACTGCATGGAGGCGCAGGGAGGGGCAGGGAGCCCAGGTAGGTGCTGCTTTCTGTTCTGGATAATGAGTGTTTTGTCTACAAGGCTGTTGCTGCTGTTAAACACTGCATTGTGAAACTGTCATTTTGCATGTTTAGACATATGCATGTGTGTGCATGTGCACAGACTAGAGGACATGTGTGGTGTGTGTAAGATAAAAAGAGACAGAGAGCAGAGAACAGGTTGATTTAAAAGGAAGCCATGCATGGTGGCGAGAAGTTGGGTTTGCAGACAGACAGGGAAAGTGTCCTTATTAGCTTTTACCAGTAGCAAGCATGTCAAATTAAAGAAATGATTTGTTTTTGGTAAAAACATTTAAACGGGCAATCAGGGTCAAGGGGAGTATTTCCAGTATTCATTTAAATTGACAGTAAAGTTTGCCATTTCCTTCCATTGTCTCCACTGCATTGCTATAATAAAGACACGTTTGTGTATTTGCATTAGATCGGTCATGCAGTACTTATAGCTACAGCAGGCTACTTGTAGGATATAGCTTATAGCCTTGCCATAAATAAGTCATATTGTTGCCCTCAAATCAATCGGCAAGGCTCTAGAAATTAGTATTAACAACAAACCTCAATATATTTATACTATTACAATAATTATTATTTATTGATATTATATATACAGGGTAAACCACAGTACATTAATATATAAAGAATAATATATTTGTTTGCAATTGTTGTGGTTTAAAACCGGTTGACTAATCAGATTATTGCAGTGTGCCTATCATTTAGGCCACACCCTAAATGTGTTTTCAGGGATGACATGAACGCACATGTTTATTCAGAGTTGGGATGCACAGATATATCGATATCGGACTGTTATCAGAATCAGAATATTGGCATAACCAAGCACAATCGGTCATCAGTCCAACATGTTGAAATTGGACGCCGATTACTGCCAAATTGCTATAAACAATTATGCCTTATTCATTTTGTGTCCTAATTGTCTTACTCATTCATGAAACAATGTCAAGAAAAGTTATGTCATTTGTTTTTTCAAAAAGTATTGAAACTAATAAGCTGACAGGGACCTATTGGTTGACCACTATCGGCCACTAATCAGTATTTCGGCTCAAAGTTTATTTGAAATGTCTCTTATTGGTATCGGCCTCAAATGTTCATATCAGTTCATATTAATATCCCTAATTCAGAGTTCATGGAAAGTCTCCGTAGTAATCTGGGAGCCCATCAGACGGTGTCAGTGAGCCAGAGTGGGCTGACAGACAAGGGAAATTAAACTGTGATCGATAGCATAAACATTGAGTGGGCACCTCATTATAACCGGCGGACTGGAGCCCTCTTCTTTCAGCTTGTTTGGGTTCCCGTTGCAGAAAATAAATCAATATCCTGCTTGAGCCTCCCATCCTCTGTGAAATTGGAATCCATCACGTTGCGTCTGTGTCTCCCTTTGCCAATCCTTTGTAACACCACACCCTGCGTCGTCAGCGACACCAACACCCACACAAACACACAGAATTGATTTAAATTGATTTCTTATCCCGTTGCCATGCTGCAGTATACACACCTGCTTACCACATGCACACAGAGAAACATTACTCATCTGCAAAGAGTATGTGGAGGGATTTGATTGTGTGGGAACACAGGGATGGAGGGAAGAAGAGTCACAGCAGGAAGCCGATGGCAGACAACCCAGTGCCCATACGGCTCTAATCCTTGTTTAGCCACCACTCTCCTTCTTCTCACTATAGCGTTCTATCCCTCCCCTTTCTGTTCATGCAAAGTGTGCATCCGTTCTGGTCTCTCCCCTCACGGCTCGTTAAAATGCGCTCCTCTCCCAAACGCTCTCTTTCTACTGTCTCCCACTCTGCTGGGTCCTGCTCCAGCGCTTATTGCTGCAGTCATATAGCACATAAGCAAAATATCCATAAAAGCAGGAACGTTTGAAGATGAGCTAGTGTCAGCACAGGGCACCCCATTGAAACCAGTGAAAAGGTTGATGAGTGAGAGAATGACCGGGCATATTTTCCAAGAGAATGCAGCTACGTTAGGTTCTTAGAAAAAGAGGCATGGCGTCATACGGGCATGTTTGTTGGTGTTTGCTTGATTCGATTGCCTGTTTGAGATGCGTCATTTTGAGATGAAGTGGAAGAAGTGGTTACTCAGTGCCCTCCGGAATATATGGCCTCCCTGAGGAACATTGATTCACAACATCAGATGAAACAGCTGATTTCAATTTCACCTAATTGGGGGTCAGCTACAGTGCGCACACATATACATAGTATAGCTCCCTCCACCATTGAGTCGTAATAACTAGTGCACGTCTGAAGACATCTACATACTGTGTACAGTGAGCAGATACAAAATCCCTGACATTATGGGCAAACATACTTGCCGTGCATGCACACAGCCTTGACAAAAAGGGGAGTGCAAAGGGTGAAGACTGAGTCAAGATCAGGGGGAAAGGAATTAGGGATATGATGAGATACATGTGACATATCACAAACCAGTGATGAATACTTGATCAGTACCTGTCTTAATACCTTTTATATTTTGAAGCTGTGACTGATGTGTTATAAGACTCTAGTTTGAGTGTTTTTTGTAGGACAATCTGTTGGTATGTTATTATTTAGTTCCACACAATTTCCTGTGAGTTTCCTTCTTAGGGGCTCAAAGGCTGTTTCAAAATGTATCTGAATGCAGAGTAACACCAATCTGTGTCACAGGTAGCCCTTTACATAACATTCCCTCTTTTCTGGAGCATAGCACTAAAAAGCTAAGACACCTCATGTATAAATAGCAATGGAAAACTATCCAAGAAAAAGAAAAGTTATTTTTTGCTCAGACACTTTTTTTGTATTGTCAGTGAATAGTGAATTTCATGTGGTAGAAATAATACATTTATTTTTCTGACCTAGACTGTGACTGGCTCCAGAAAAAGCAATTATTTGTTTACTCTTGAGGTGGAAAGTTGATGGAAAATAAATTGCAGGCTTTATTTTGTAGCCCATAGTCAAAATGGTATTTTGAGTGCATGTGTGTTCGGGTGTGACTGTGTGAGCGTGTCCTGAACCACATTGTGTTGAGCGAGGCGGATTCATAAACAAATGTCATGCAAGACTTCCTCTGGGAATGATGGAAGGGCCACAGCCACCAGGAATAGAATGCCATTTACTCATTGCTTCCTGGGACGAGAGACACTACTGCTTATAAAATGGTTTTGGTCCGGAATCATGCATGTGTCAAAACATACCTGCTAAGCATAAACAGCAACTCAGTCACCCAAGGCTACAGCTGGACCTAGGTTCATCTACCACCATCCAATCTCTATTTCTCTATTTCTCTCCCTCTCTCTCTCTCTCTCTCTCTCTCTCTCTCTCTCTCTCTCTCTCTCTCTCTCTCTCTCTCTCTCTCTCTCTCTCTCTCTCTCTCTCTCTCTCTCTCTCTCTCTCTCTCTCTCTCTCTCTCTCTCTCTCTCTCTCTCTGTGTGTGTGTGTGTGTGTGTGTGTGTGTGTGTGTGTGTGTGTGTGTGACTTTGTCAACAGAGCCCAACAAAGACATCCAGAAGTTACTGAAGCCGTCTTGCTCAGGAGACCTCAAAGAGCTGTTCCACCACCCAGGGGGAGAGGAGGAGGGTGTGCTGTCTGGACACACAGCAGGCCTGCTGCACGTCACCGAGAGGAGACGTGAGTACCGGGGTAAGGTCATGGGACCTGAACGCTACCAGGACTGAAGACGAGGGGGTGGCGGTTACGGGGATATGGACGTGTCTTAAGTTTTGATGAGGTGTGCGCAAACCTAAATACATATGGTTGGCTTTTAAGGTGAAACTATGATATGAGTAGTTCCGAATAACTGTATTAAGAAGTGACGAGAAAGGCACAGATAGAGTTAATCAAAGATTGTAGATTGGTATTCAAAGAGGCTTTTGTTCTATATCAAAGGGAACAGGATTCGGATTGCTGGAACAGATGAAGGGTTGTTGCAGGGAAGATCGACCCCCAGATTCCTCAACAGCAGTGAACCCCTTACTGGGATTCTATTTCTGTGCCAGACGGGAATATTACTCAAACCAGCAATCTGTCACATTCCCCGTCTTTGATAATACAATTGTACATCTATAAATGCATCCAGACAGACTCTGTTCTATCATGCATAAGGCTATAATAAACCTGCCATTCTCTATTTTCTAATAAGTATTCCATTGAAAACACGAATGCACTGACTAAAACTAGTTGAGCTAGGCTTATTTGACATCTGATCCACTTTTGGGCCGAGATATCCACCCCGTCTTGCTGTCCCACAGTCCCCTTTATCCGTTTACTCGGTACCCCGTCCCACTCCACAGGCCCTAGGTGAAAGGCTCCATTGTGTGTGGGTCTCTCCCCCCACAGAGGCTGCCTTGTGTGGGCCTTGTCTGCCAGGCCGGGCCAGTCTCAGGCCACAGTCACAGAGACACGCGCCAGGTCCACAAGGAGACCTTTATCTGACCAAACTCTGACCCCAAGAGATGGCTAGCATGGCAGATATGATTTATATCTGTTCACCCAGCTATGTACCCTGGCATCCAGGCACAGCGGTACCCAGAAAGGAGAGACAGGGAGGGAGAGACTGGGTCAAAGGTCGTGCAGGTTCCGTCCAATTTTGTTTACAATGTTCTATCATTTTTTGTGTGCCTTGCACAAAAACTGGTTTGCCTTTCTTATAGAGAAACCAGTTAGTATCACATTGTTGCTAGGTTCCTCTGAATTGTAGTAGCAAGAATAATTTCCGCTGGATTCTGTGACCCATGGCCAGTCACTTCTAAACCTAAAGTACACCCTGGTCAGAGACTGAATAAATGAGTGAGAGTCTATTATGGGGTGCCATTGTTCGGCGTGACATGCATTGACCGTGTCTTGTGAACAGACATTATCGGCACATAGGCGTACTCCAATGTATTTCAAGTCTTCGCCTCTTTTTGGTGGAAAACAAACTAGAAATGCCATAGCTGTCAATGCATAATGTATACTTTGAAACGTACAATATTTAACCATTCATGCATCGATTGTCAATAATAAAACATGGAAACATGTCTAAGTATTACTTTTTTTAAACTGCCTTTCCACAAATGTTTGTGTTCGCAAATGAATTACGATTAGTCAATCTTGCCACAGTCAATCTTACCCCTTTTAGTCTACTCTGCCCTTCTTTCAGTCTGGGGCAATGATCCTACATAGTGGCCGGATGTTTGTAATCCAGACATCTACTCCAACTCGAGTCTACAGTTAATCTGTCATTTACGATGGACACGAGTATTGCTTGGCTAATTTGTTCAAATAAAGACATACATAATAATGTATTGGCTCTATGCTAGTGAGCTACAGTATATGCACGTTTGAGTGTACAGCTACTTTCAATATGCTGCTACATTGATTTAGTTTGACAAGACCAGCCTGGAAGTTATACTTTACTACCTCAATGTAATAGCACATACTTTGTTTTAAAAAATGTCCAGCTCCATCATTTCTTTTTTTTTTTTTATTGTTAATTGTTCAACCATAAAAATGAATAACAACAGATCTCTGAAAAAACACAAGTTAGTTTCTAGTGGCTGGGTGCTAAACCTAGCACCAGCATGATCCTACATGGGTAGTTTAGGTTTGATGCTTACACCAAAATGCTATTGACTTATCTGTAGGGGTATACTCGTGCAAACGTATTCCTCATATCTCAGCATATATCGGCATTCATTTATTCCTCAGACTATGTAAAAGCAGCCTACATTTTGGCCCACTCCTGTTCAAGCTGGATGCCTCTGTCTGCTTGTGTTACACGAGTGTGGCATGTACAAGCATCGCCTTCGCCTGGAATAAGGTGCCCACCAATATGGTAGGTCCAGAAATGATTAAACATATTGAATTCTACAGTGAGAACATTTATCAAAGGGGAAAGAAGTAGGGCAGGTATACACATTCCAAATGCCTGAAGCTCACATCAAAAGCCTCACTGTGCCATTATCCCATGACGGTTGGACGCTTTGTTTTATTAGGATGGGAAAGATGTCTAAACTATCTTCAACACAAAATGAATCCAGTTACAACCAACTTTAACAATGGACTACTTTGTCAACTTTGTATGTAGATTTGCTTGGTTCTTGTTTGCGCTTAAAGTATTCTACCTTTATGAAGGCAGCTTTTACTTAAATTAACTTTATATGTTTATATGTTAATATGTGACACAGCACATTGTTGGTGCTTTAATCTTACACTTCTTTTATATATATATATATATATATATATATATATATATATATATATATATATATATATATATATATATATATATATATATATATATATATATATATATATGGCTTTTCTGATTTATTCAATAGGACAGTAGAGAGTGAGACAGGATAGACAGGAGATAAAGAGAGGGGATGACAGCTACCAGGGAGCACCTAATCTCACACTTCTATCGAGTTTGCTAAGATCTCATTGAAAGCAGTGGTACGGTTGGTCTGCTTTCCCCCAAAAGGGCAAAGACGAAGCAACGTTGGTGACATATTGCCGATAATGTGTCAAACCAAAAATGTCCAGCTATAGCTGTTATTTGATCCCCAAGGGCTATCCTTGAGTCCCTGTCCAGCGTTACCCGCACTTTGCCTATACAACCCCTCCTCCTCTCCCAGCCCATCCTCATTACTGTCTGCTCAGGCTGGCCACATAACCCCAGGGCCATGGGGGGCTTCTAGGCTGCCAGAGAGGAGCCAAAAGGATACCAAGGTATTCTAATTATGGAGCCCAACTCTCAGCCCACTGAGAAAGGCAATTATCTGAGCTCAAACTGGGCCAGTTCCCCTCCCTCCTCGCTCATCCCTCCACATAGCTCATAGCTCTCCATTCCTCATCACATCCCTCGTGCCACTGCTCCCTCTCTTTCCTCTCCCGCTTCACTCTGCCTATTCTTTGAGAGCGAAAGGCAGGAATCGTTTTTCTACTACAGGACATCATTAGGCATCGGGACTACATCTTAGAAAAACGGGTGAGAGGAGTGAGAGGAAGGAGGAGAAGTAACATGCAAAGGACCCGGGGCTGCATTAAAGAATGGGCCAGGAGCCAACGCACATACTGCAAAGCCCTTTCTAAGTCCTCTTTCTTCATGTCTTATTTAATTTTTTATTCATTTCAATTTGTAGCAGTCAGCCAATCTCCCAGCGGGGGTCAGGGAGGCTAAGAAAGGGGGGTTGGGTTGTAAGTTGAGTGTGTTCTATAAGGAGGGCTCGGAGTCTTCCCCACTGTCTTTCCTCTCAGTGGGAGGGCTCTATTTGGCTGTCGGGGCTCTCCACAATACGCAGTGTCACGGTTTGGGGTGAAGGAGGACACAGTTGCTTTTCTCCTTATCTCTGCTACTACACTGGCTCCCCTGCCGAGAAAGGAAACAATATGCCACATATCCATTATTCAAGGATAATGAAGAGGGGGGGGGGGGGGGGTAAACAAAGATGAGTGGGGTTCGAGGAAGAGGTAACAGTTGAGAGGGATAGGAAATAGCTCGTGTGCGGTTGCTTTTGGTTTAATAAACCCTTTGTTATTCCTCTTCCATTCCACTTTTTCTTTCTCCCTCTCCTCGAACACGTATCTTGTATCTATCTATAAAATTGTCTCTGACGCGTTTCTTCCTTAAGGGGGCTTTTCTCTGGATTGGCCAACACCAACCCGGTCTCTGTCTCTTAGTCAATCGACCTCCCTCTCTCTCGTTCTCTCTCCTTTACTATTATTAGTCTGCGGTGTCCCCCTCCGCCTACATCCTCCACCCTCTGTTCCCTCTCTCCTGAGACTTAAGCTGACAGACGGACAGCCGTGGGCGAGCGTCTTCCAGCCTCCCAGCAAAGCTCACCCAGAGTGTGCAATCCTCACTCTTGGATTGCTCTCTCCCCTGCACACACACTTGCGTCCTCCTGGCTTTCCCTCTCTACCCGTTATCTACCCCCCCCCCCCCCCAACGCTTTTTTTTTCAGTCCCCTTTGCTCTTCCCTTGAAAAGCAACACATCAGCAACCCAGTTATTAAGCAATATAAGAAACTCTTCTAAAGGATTAGTTCTGTTCAATGTGACCAGGAATAGGCATTCATTCAAGGCTTACCTGGTCTGAACCACTGTTTGGGAAAACACAGATTGCTGTTTGTTTCACATGGGTGAGCCCCTTTTCACTTGCCACCCCCCAGGGCCGGCCACAGACTGATTCGGGCCCTGTGGCAATTTTGTGCGAATGTTTGTGCCTTTTATTAGTTAAAATAAGTAAAAATTGTGTGCTACCTTGATGTCATGGAAGCAAAGTCTTCAATGTATAGGTAGAATGTGAAGGCGAAACAACGGGATATTGAGTTGGCACGCTAACACACTCACTGGTATGTGACCATGGCTCTGATGCCACAGCAGGATGGCACTAAAAACTTAAGCAGTGTCAATTAGAAAAGAACATTTTTATCATTGTCTTGACTAACCACTGTACATTTTTAAATGCAATTAGAATACCAATACAATAGGGTTAATAAAGGCACTGTTTACAGCCTTGCACAATGTCCCATTTATTCATCATTCTTTTGTTTTGATCAGCTCACTCTACCTTAGCTACTAGAATAGTTTAGTGTGCCTATATGTCTATTGTTTTTATGCAGACTGTGTCAGCTGTTGTAGCACAGAAATGACCCTCTGGATCAATAAAGTGTCTGTCTGTCTGTCTGTCTGTCTGCCTGTCTGTCTGTCTGTGTTGTCTGTCTGTCTGTCTGATCTAGCAAAATGAATGTCTGTAACCTCAGCTAGTGTCATTATCTTTAAAGCAGCTGGTTAACCTTGCCAACCTTGACCGTTGATAGGTAGATAAATGAGCTAGCTGAAAAATGTATTGTTCCTCTTCATGTGAAAAAGACTAATCTATTCAGTTAGTCAGCCTACCTTTCTTTCTTTTCTGCTCCTCGCCCTTTCTCACCTTTCTTTCAGCACCTCTAAGTAATTTTCACTGTCAGGCGTCGCATCATGTTAACTGCTACTTTTCATTGAATTTCGGCATAAAGACGACAGTGCATGTAGCAAGGGGCACTTGGGTAATTTTGCAAATAAATAAGGAAATAGTTTTTGGTGGACTGTGGGAGATTGCAAAATGTTCAAGATTTAGTACATTTTATTTTATAGCAATGTTGAATATATTGAAGGACTACTATTGTCAAGCATTGAAAGCATGTCCACAAGCATGAAACTACAATTGATTGTGTTTGTACAATATTGCGTCCGGGCCTCCAAAGTCTCCTGCCCTGGTCACCCCTTCAGGGGCAGTGAGCTACAGGCGGTGCTCTGAGTCAGCTGCACGGTTATCATGCATATCAGTCTGCACCGTGTAACAAGTGGGATCATGACCGTGTAGCGAGGGTAATCATGGCCCTTAAATGCCGTGCTATCTCAGCTGCAGAGCCCCAGAAGAGCTAATGCCACGCTGCTACGCCTCTGACAGGCTGCTGGAATGACTTTTACTGTGGCAACGCCTCCGACTGCACCAGTCGATCTGCTCTCTCTCTCTCTCTCTCTCTCTCTCTCTCTCTCTCTCTCTCTCTCTCTCTCTCTCTCTCTCTCTCTCTCTGTCTCGCTCTCTCTCTCTCTCTCTCTTTCTTTGTCTCTCTCTCTCATTCTCCTTCTCTCGCTCTGGTGACTCCGCAGACAGTGAGTGCTGCCCTGCTTAAGACATTAATGTTCGATCTAGATCCTCGTGGGTGAATGTGCTGGTCAGAATTCACACCATTATATGTGTGACTGACCCGTCATCCCCCATCTCTCACCTTCATGACGCTGTGCTTTTTGCTGCTGTCCGCCAGGAGCATCAGTGGAAATGTAGTTTGAATGATAATCTGAGGAAATGGGCACGCCTTCTCGGTCGCCAGAAAACACAGAGAGCTTGCGGTGGAGGCAGGGGTCTGACATCCCATTATAGGCACGAGGGCCCGGCCTCAGCGGGTGGCCCTGCTAGTTCTCTCCCAGACTCGCTGACCGTCTGGCACTGCCCTGGGGGGGGAGAGAGAAGAGCAGGTTTTGATTGTGAATGATCAAAGAGCTGCCCTCCCCCTGTGTGGCTAAACGAGGAGCCCGTTGGGGAAAGGTGAGGCTGGTTCCCCACGTCTCCCCACGACCACTACTGCCTCATTAAACACTTCATACTTGAAACAGTGGCGGCTTGGCATTCTAAAGTCTCTCTTATATCCTCCGGCCTTAGATCTTTTTTTCACTGCGTTCTCTCTCATCACCCGTTCCGCTCTTGACAGCACCGGCGGTGGTCTTTGCAGCACACAAGAAGGTGTTAATTGTTGTTTTTTGACAGGTCTGAAAGTAATGGGAAAATATGCACTCTTGATGTAGAAAAAAGTGTGTGAGAGTGTGTGAGGTGTTTTTGTTGATTGGGACAGGTGCATTTCACAACATGGTATTACAGATCCAAGCAGGGATTAACCTGTAGGGATTAAATCTTGGTAAACCTCTATAGTTATTTTGACCTTTTTTTTTAACCACGTTACGTCAGCACCGCTACATCCATCCATCCATCCATTAGCTATACCGTTTATCCTATGCAGGGTCGCTGGAGCCTATCCCAGCCGACACAGGGCGAGAGGCAGGGCACCGCTACAGTTCATGATAAATATCACCGCCACCAGCAGCCTGGCCGTCCTTTTGACATGGCTATCTTTTTTTCTGTGATTGTAACATGGCAAATTTTCTCTTTGAATCAATTTGTGCTTGGTGTTTGTGTGTATGTGAGACTGTGTGTGTGTGTGTGTGTGTGTGTGAGAGAGAGAGAGAGAGAGAGAGAGAGAGAGAGAGAGAGAGAGAGAGAGAGAGAGAGAGGAGGAGGAGCTCTGCAGCCGCAGCAGCAGCAGAACAAAGAGCAGGAGAAGAGAGAGTTCTTCTATACCCTGTAGCATTGTTTAAAAAACGCCTTGAAAACCACGCCTGGCAAAGGGATAGACAGACACAAGGGTAGATGCTGTATTAGCCTCAAGCACCCATCCCTTTCACTGACTTCAAATACAAACCCCAATAGATTGACACACACACACAGACACTGTATGGCTTCCTACGTCTATCACACGCACACTCACTCTCTCTCCCGCTCTTCCGTTTTTAGCTGGGTGAGAATGTTTTTTAATAACTGTGTTACTTATTGAAAAGCTTTCCTTCCCAGTTACCATGAAAAGAAACAGAGCAAAAGCACCACCTCAACAGAGACAATCCTCCTGTGCACTAGTGCTTTAAGGGTCTCCACACATATGTTTGTGTTCGGTTCTGCTTGGCTTCTTACCCCAGCAGGGAACATATTATGTCTATTGTATATTCTTTCTAATTTCGAAAAGGCCTCATAAAAGGATCAATCAAAACACGGGCAAGATAAGGTGTGCTGGGGGCTACATATTTCCGTAGCCTGACTACGTGTCTTGTTTTAAATGGTGAACAGAATAACATGTTAACAGCCAGCGCGTGCTGGCCGTGTGTAACCGTAGCCCCCTGAAACGTGCTCGGGGGGGGTATCTGTGACATGTGGAGGGAACAGCTGTTTTTGCACCCCAGAGAGGGAGCGATGGAGAGGAAGATGTTGTCTAGCGTGTGGTTTACTTGTGGATGCTATTTTCATCTCCTCGGACCGTGGCTCCCTGTCTGCTCGCTTGTCTGCGGAGCTCTTCTTCTTGACACTCTTGACATCCCACATGCAGGCCCACTTCACCCTCCCCGTGGACAGCTCCACGCGCGCACATCCCAGGGCCCGCTGAGGAGAGCAGCCCCTTAGATCTGTCCATCACAGTAGTCCCGGCACTTCAAAAGAGCAGCAATGATAATCCTCCAGGGGCCAATGCACTCAGGCTGTATTGTGCCAGCGCACTTTCTTTAACACACCACACACGGACTAGAGTGAATTAATCTGAAGGATGCTCTGGTGGTCTGTGAGGCTCAGAATACAAGTGCTGGGGACAATGTGGGTGCAATTTGGGTGGTATATAAAAAGAAGCAAAAAGATCATTTTAATTCAATTCATCGTCGAGCATGCATGGTTGATAAGAAGCACTACCCAATTCTAATTGCGCTATCCTTTCTCGTTTTTGACCCTTTACCCCGCAGAGCCCCTGAGCAGTGTGTCCTCCCTGGAGGTTCACTTTGATCTGCTGGACCTGACGGAGCTGACGGACATGTCCGACCAGGAGCTGGCTGAGGTGTTTGCCGACTCGGATGAAGAGAACCACAATGAATCCCCAGCAGGTTAGTCTCTCCCACCACAGGGGTGTCCTCACAAAACCCTGTGTTTACTCTGAGCCAGCTGCATGCAGAATAAACCGGCCGTAGCAAAGACTTCTCTGCACATTTGCCTTGAGGGAACTGTTGGCCAAATTAGATTTTCTCTTCCCAAAGTTGGCTCAACACGGAAGCAGGTTAGCGGAATAGTTCTCTGCGGATAGAAACATGAATCACTGCCTCTCTGTTAATGGCGTGCCTCTGAAACTAACGATCCTGGAGCCTGCTTTTCCCCGCGGCTCAGCTTCTCTCATATGACATGCTAAAAGGTTCTTTGGTTGTAAAGTTTATTTGTATGTGAGTGTGTTTAGGGTTTATGTGTGTATGCATGCCTGTGTGTGTGTGTATGCATGCCTGTGTGTGTGTGTTTGTACAAGTTGTGGGTTCAACATAAGCACTCTGATTAAAAGCATGGATTGTTATGCTCCATCTGTATGGTTGATGGGAAAACATTAGGACGTGTTCAATAAACAGATCGGCTTCATGTCAGCTAAACCTTTAATGCCACATAATGGCATCTTCTCTCATCTCTTGTCAGTACGCTACACACACCCATGCTAGTATGAACCAGGGTTTCAACCATGTAGATGGTTTTCGGCACCGCATGTCGTATGATAACAACTGACATTAGCATTAGCATAAAGCATGCATTAGCATAAACCCAAAGTGCGCCAAACGCATCCTAATCATGGAAGTGTCTGCTTGCCAACACAGACGGCAGGCACTAACCTATCCCTCACCTCTTCATTTGCCGGAGGAAGCGGAAAATCCATCCCATGTTTTATTAATGATCCCGGCGTTCCATGCTGCGTGCTGAGCCAGGAAAACTCCTCCCGACTCCCTGCAGTCACACGTGGTCCCACCCCAATCACTGCTGTCTGGCCGGCTGGGGAACAATGAAGACATTACTCTGATGGTCAATCTGCGTGCTCCGTTGGCATACAGACCAATGAGAGACTCACTGTGTACATGCCGTGGTCAAGAAGCATGGCGGGAGCTGTGTAAACCATCGACCTGGCTGTGCTTTAGAAAATATTTGTAATTCAAAGCAAATGGCTGGTGTGACTTGTGTGTAAAAATGCATTCATGCTAGGTAAACGTTTTACGGTAGAATATACTGTATATACTTTGTTACGTATAAATACCCAGCACTTTCAAAAGAACAGAAAGCAAAATCAGCAAAAGAAAAAAAAAATATATAATCAAGATAAATGTAACATAAAAATCCAGAAGACACCCCAAGGCCTTTTATACTTTTTCAAACCCTCTGAGTGCCAGGTTCTGGATTTTTTTTGTGCCACTGATTACCTATTTTTTTGTCAAGTTTTCCTTTGTCTTCTAATCTTATTTCCCTTCCTTGAACACCGGGAGTTTTGAGGGATACCAGTAGTGCTCCTGTCACCTCTTTTTTTGTATTAAGATAAATGTAATGTGTGGGTGAGTGGATAGGCCATGTGCACAATGTCACTGACCTTCCTGTACGGTTTCACGATTGAAGATAGAAACTCCAAAACTGTAGATTCAACCCCTATACATGTTTTGGAATATGCCAATGCTACAGGGCCACTAAATGGTCTTTTTCCTAGGAAAGGGTGTTCTGAATTCACTGGTGGACTGACGACTGGCTGAGCTCTGGTGAACCTTGCTGTCCTTCATCACGGTGCCTTTAAGAGCCCCAGCAGGAGAGATAACAAGCCTCCGGCCACCTCTCTAATCTTAGACTGAGAAATCTTTTTTTTATGTGCTCCCCTCTTTGGTTATAATTCCTTTCATTATAACTACCATAATTACTTGTCAGCTCAGAATGTATTAGTCATATTTTTTGCCGTATTTTATTGAATCAAATGGAATCAATTATGAGTCTGGGGCTATAAATGAGGTCACCCCTGTATGGTGTCTAGAGACCTTCCACTTTGTGGACGAGAGAGATTGTGAGGAGAATACAGGAAGTGCAGAACCAGGGAGGAAAAGGGTTTGTCTTTTTCACTGGGACTCTAGCGCATTTATCAGAGGGTGTGAGCATGTCAGCGTCGGTGCCAAACTGATCGAAGTGCTTTGTCACTGGGGGGCTGGGTCACTGGTGGTGTCTGACTCATGCAGATGGGTCCGTGGCTGTGCATGCCTGCTGCACTAAGAGGCCAGGCTTTGACTTTCAATGGATGGACGTGCAGTTGGAGCAATCTCAGGCTATGTTCTCCGACAGGACAGAAAAAAACTAAAGTAAAATAGTTATTTAATAAAGAATGGAACTCCTCTGTCATACCGGACAATTCCCATTGTTCTTTTATCGACGAAACATTGTTCCTCGCGTGTTCGTTCTTCTCTGGCATCATTTCTGTTTTCTCCTTCCCTGTTTTCCTTTCATTACTCACTTCTCTACAACACTCTGCTCTGCCCCTGCTATGCTCTGCTCTGCTCTGCTCTGCTTGATGGTCGTGTGCTGGGTGAGTTATGGCCTCCATTAGCTGTCTGTGCCAGGTGATTCTCTCTGCAGCTCCTGCCCCCATTTTCATCCCACTCTCTCCTTTACCCAGCCTCCCCCTTCCCTTCTTTGGAACCCTGCTCCTCCTCACGCCCCCTCGTTCAGAGCCTGTTACTGTGAGCTTTTGCATCCCCGTCCAAACCTTCCACTCAGCATTAATCTGCTCCGCCAAATGTCCCTGTCCAAACCCCTCCTTTCCCCTGAACCCCGAAGTCAATCTGTCATTACCTCCCCCATGCCCTATCAGCTGCCTCCCCCTTACCTCCCTGCTCCCCCACTTTCCCACAACTAGCAGACTAAACAATGACTCACCCAGCACAGCTGTTCCTTGGGGTCCAGACTGTACAGGTGCAGGAGCGGCCACACAGCCAAGAGCTGTCCAATCAGGGCCCACACAGCAGGGGCCTCGACTGTTTCTCCTGGCAAGTGACGCAACCGGCCTTTATTGTTTCACAGTCAGCATTTGGCAAGCTGTTGGTGAATTAGACAATCTGATATTAGACTTAGTGCTTTCTGCTGACTTTTTTGTCTGTCTATCTGTGTGAGTGTGTGTGTGTGTGTGTGTGTGTGCGCCGCTTACCTTCCCTTTTCTATCTCCCTCTAAAGCTCTGTCTCACTGCCCGAGGGAGGACAGGGAGGCACTGAGAGACAACAACCCCAGATAGTCATCAGCGCGGTGGGCAGATGACCTGATAGCAGTCAGAAGTTTAGTACGGCTGGTCTAGAGTCAGCGCGGCTTTGATTAGATCAGAGAGATTTAGGAGAGATGGATAGAGAAGTTTAGATTGATATAATTTAAAAGTCTCTTTGTTTGACAATCAGTGTGTGTGTGTGTGTGTGTGTGTGTGTGTGTGTGTGTGTGTGTGTGTGTGTGTGTGTGTGTGTGTGTGTGTGTGTGTGTGTGTGTGTGTGTGTAAACGAAAGGATTTGTCGACTTGGCCGTACTCTTACATCATCCAAGGGGGACTTAGAGGCTTATCCCAGCTGTGGAATCCATCTGTTCAGTTACATCGAACCCTCATCATCCAACACCAGCCGACACAAAATCATCAAAGCCCCCAAAGAAGTAACTACAGAAAGAGTGAAGTATTATTGCGGAAATTAGTTTCAGTCTTTAGAAGCAGCCTTACCGTCAGTGGAAGGTTACTTGTGCATCTATTTGCATAACTGAATACCAAGGCGAGGGGCCCTGACACTCAGAGGACGTGTGGATGTCACGTGAACGGCACTGTGTGTGAGGCGGCAGCGTGAGGGTCACACAGAGGTCAAGGAAAATGGTAGGTCCTCTGAATGTTGGTGACGTGGGTTCAGAGCCAGGGCTATACACCAGCCTGCTCTGGCCATGTGTGGTGGGGGATAGCGGGGCCATGGACGAGCTATGGAAGAGGAATGCAGAGTGTGTGGGGAGTGATGGTTGAAGGAAAGGTTTCGAGCGGAGCGAGCGAGGGGTGAGGAGGTTGCGAGGGTACAGTAGGAGGGAGAGATGGGGGGGGCAAGTGGGAGAGCATGCGGGCAGGAGCTGGTGGGAGTGGAAGAGGAGGGGGAGGGAGAGGGAGGGAGGGAGAGGGAGGGAGGGAGGGTGAGTGAGTTCACTCTTAATGCAGCTTGCTGAATAATTCACCTACCCCTGCTGGATACAAGGCCTGGTCGCTTTTGAGCGTTTAAAACCGTCCCTTTGATCATAAAACCCAACTACACAGACACATTACTTATACATTTCATAACATCTTATTTCCTTTACAAACTTCCTCTCCACGTCTGCTCTCGTTTTTCTTTCCAATGTTTTGGCCTCTATTAACCTTAACTCAACTGCGTTTTCCTGTTTTCTTGTTCTCTTCACTCTCTCCTTTCCTCTCCACTCTCACAGTAGATTGGCTTTTCTTTGATACAGCTATGTGGGGGTAATAAGGATGTTGGACAGCTGCTAGACAGGACTGCTCAGGGACTACCAGTGATCTAATCTAGTGGAGGAGAGTGTAGTCTGGAGACAAAGTGTACTGTGTGATGACGGAGTTCAAGTTAAGGGGCTAATAACATGGACTCAGCCTGTGGGACCAGGAGACACACTCCAAGTCCATTTAGTCTACAGCACCTAACTGGCCATGGCAACCGCTGAGCACTTTAAAACGACAGATAGTAGCTTGACCTTTACAGAGATAGCAGGAGAATGGCATGAATACTATTTTATACTTTTATTGAAAGTGGCATAAGAGGAGAAACATATGGTATTATGAAATCAGTGTGCACACACTGACAGTGCGCAATCAACAGTCAACATTTGAAACCAATAGTTACAATATTAGGGAAAAAGTGAGGGGGTGAAACCAGGACAAATCCTCAGTCCAACCATATCTATTCAATACTGTGTGTGGATGATACCTCACTCTCCACAATGAATATATAAAAAATATATAGTACTGAAAACATTTTTTTTATTTGTACCTCATTTAGGGATTAAACAAATAGCACAAAAGGAAGCTTTCAAATGGCTGTCCAAGACCAGAGATAAGGCAAGACAAACATTTTGTGCAATAATGAGAAATAGTCAAAGAATGAGAATAATACACATTCCAAAGAAGATCTGGTTGAAAATCTTCAACTTTGTCCTAGAATACCTTTATAGAAGAGAAAGATGGGGTGTGCACAAACAAGTGATTTTGTGAAAGAAGACAAGAATCCAGTTCAATCCTCATGCAGAACTCAGTAAAACAATCTTGCTTGTCCAAAGAAAAACATCAATCAATGTCAGTTTGGCCCTAAACGGAGACTGTTAATAATGTGATTGACCTGACAATTAAAGACCTTAAGCTAAGTACAATCAGTACAGACTCTGAAAAACATCATGCTTAGACCAAAGCAACGCAGCAGACTGAACTTCCTCCAAATAAGACAGGCTATGTCAGGAATGCAGTAGAAAATAAGTTGTGACAAAAGGTCACTTCCTAACCTCATGTCAAAAAATGACCAAGTTGCTCGGTGAAATGCCAAAAGCCATAATCCTTGCATAAAACATTCTCTACAAATGCTGCAACCAGAAGACATCGGTTAGTGGATGCTTTTGTCATAAATGTTTGATGTAGTTTTATTTTTTGTCATTGTCATGCTTTGGGAGAAGGAGTTTGTGAGTCATCAGGTCTGCAGTACCCCCCTAGGAGAGCCCCCCTACTCTCTCTCTCTCCCTGACAGTCAGTCCCTCTCTGTATTGACACTGGGATGAACAGAAGGACACTGCTCTCCCTCTAAGATTGCAGCACCACTCCCTAGCAGTACTACCAATATAAGCAAACACCAAGGCAGAAGATGTGTTTCCACATTCTGTGAGTTTGATTCTGTGAGTTTGGATGCGATATTGTCAATTCCAAAAGGCCTTTTGATACTGTCTGCTGAAGAAAGAGCAAATGAGGCGTACCATGCTGTGTACACGTCTACTGATCTATCCCCCCTCCTCCTCCCAGGGTCTTACAAGGACTGCACAAAGAGAGACAGAATCACCAGCATCATAAATCTCTTGTGGTTCTCTGTGGATTGATCTTTTCTGATTGGCTTGGCATTACAGCAACGTGCTGCTTGTGGTAACTGACAGACAGCCGCCAACAGCACAGAAGGCTTTCTTAGAGAGAGGGGCTTAGAAGAGCCGCAGAACACACATGGCAAGTGGGAGGGTGGACGTAGAGAGAGGCTGTGTGTGTGTGTGTAATGGGGTCTGAAATACTGGCTCCCTGTAGGTCTGAGTGTATGAAGGGCATAGACTCCAGCCCCTCTCTCTGCCTCAGCTTCAAGCTGCGTGGACAATCCACCAGCATCTCTGTCAAACTGTGGACAGAGGCCAGGGAGAGGTCAAGACACAGACTTGTTGAAGTCCAAGCTCACACGTTGCGCGCGCACGCACACACACACACACACACTAGCACAGACTAAACTGCCAGCAGCAATATACAGTCAGTTAACATACCTGCAAAAATCAGACATATCAACAATGAACACAGTGGCAGTTATACACACACATAGAGACACACACCCTCACTCAGGAATACAAGCACCTTTTTGTATGCTGTAGAGACTGTTGTTTCTCTCATTAAAATCCAATGGGAAGATCATCAATCTTTCAAAAATCAATAACATCGATGCTCTCTCTACCTCTCCTTCTCACTCTATCGCTTTTCATCTGTGAAGGAATAGCAGGTACTTTAGATAGGTGCAGGATGGACAGTCTAAGACATAACTTACTATTGGTCAACCACTTCAGTCATGTATGCTATCATTGCTATGGATGGTCAAGGGAAGGTCAAAAACCTCCATTATAGTGAACAGCACCACCAAGTGGTGTGAAACAATTTGATTAAACACAAACGAATAGTGAGACTTATAATGACAATACTAGAGGATATGAGTTAGATGAGAGGATAGATGAAGATCCACAAAGAAAGACAAAGAAATGAGAAGACAAAGGACAATAACAAAGAGATAGAGGCACAAAATCATGAGAAAATGGAGAGTGTGTCATGTGTTATGTGTCATGCCCTCAGCTGTGGTTTTCCATTGTACACGTGCGTGTAAGAATGCAGAATATAGGGTTATATACGTGAGGGTAGATATGTGTGTTGATGTGAGTAGGGCACGTGTGCCATGGGACTGCATATTGACATGAACGCTGGGTATTTTTAAACTGTCAAACCCTCATTCGACTCATGGCTCCTTTTCCCTGTGTGTTGCTGCAGCGCCCCACCAGCCTCCCTTGCCCAGAGGAGGCTACATGCGCTCCCCCTCGTGGACACGCTGCAGCAGAGTGGAACCCCCACGGGAGAGGAAGCACCACAGTGACTCCGACACCACAGAGCCCTTGATGAAGCTGGAGAGGTCCAAGCAGCCATGAGGGCCACAGAGCAGGCCAGGGCCAGACCAGCAAGACGCCCAGCTACAGGGCATCCTGAACGGCCTCAACAGACCTGAACCACTGGCTTCCAATCCTCTGCCCGGCGTGACCAAAACCTGCCACGGTGCTGAAAACACTGAGGATTGAATTCGGGACACAATGCACTGTATCATAGTTAAACATTATGTTATGGCTGTTTAACACACACAGACACACACACACACACACACACAGTATATGCACGCAGATACACAGTCTCAAACATACATATACATAAATGCATTCACGATACATGCAAACATACATATAACCTTCACCTACACACAAGTATTTGGTTCTCCATACCAGAGGTTTTACTGGTCCAAACAGCCAGAGGTGTTTTCTTTTCGTTTTGTTTTGGGTGACCAACAGAGTATTTGGCCAGGCCAACAGAGCAATAGCTTCTCCCTCTCTCCAGTGCCTCCGTAATGGAAGGCTTTAGGGACCGGATCTGAATGCTGGGGCCACAAGTTACAGATGTGGACAGACATCGAATGAAATGACTTCCAGAGGAGTGTGGAGTCACATCGCAGAGTTTGAGTGTAAGCTGTAAGTTAATTGGATGGCTTTTTTGTTGATCAGCATTAAGAGGAAAACCAGAGACCGCTGTGAAATATGTTTAATAAAAAAAGTGCCTGGGTCTTAAGCCAGGCCAGAATGACAGCCTATGTGTCCTGAGTTTTACAGGCAGTGTTTAAACGGGCCACTTTAAGAATAAATAATAAAAAGATTCCCCATCACGTGCTCTTTTCTTCTCTAATGCTAGAATAACTGTGGCCTCTAGTTTCAACTACACTCCTCTCACTGAATTTTGTTCCACAATTGATTCTGGAATAGTGGGAGGGGGCAGGGGAATAAACTATTTCAAGGAAAGTACATGTGTTTTATTCACTATGGTTTGACCTGAGCTGACCGTGACATCCGTCTTGGAAAAAGATCCACGTTAACTTGGCAACCGTGTCATTTAATGTGAGCACACCAGTTTCAGAAAACATACTAATCATTTATCTGTACAGTAGTTGTTGAGTCATTGGACAGTTATTTCTAATTCTAAGGCTTTAGGGCATGTTGCTGAGAGTGAGAAAGTCTTCCAATTGTGTGTTCCCGGTAGAACACATTACCTCTTCCCCAGCAGAGTGCAGTGTTCCCGGGTGTAAAGAAATACATTGGTCAAAGCCTTAATCTAAAGAGCCTATAAGGAAATAACTCCACAGGACTGTGCAGCTGCTGTATATAAATACATGCTGACATACCTTATATCTACTCTAGTTTCAAATCAGAGGGCTAAGAACATGTAACACAGGCTTTTCGCAAATGTGTTCTTAACTCTTTATAATTGCATCGTAGGATTAGCCCAGACCAGGGTAAACTATGACAGCTTAAAAATATATATATTAATGTTGTTTTATATTGTACACAAGCCCCTTACCGAAAAATTATATCTGAGGGCAAAGAGAACTGAGGTAGTCATAACTTTTCTTTGGGGGGAAAAATAGCCCATCAATGCTTAGCCCTGCAGTGAGAAGCAAGCTAACTGGAACAGGTTTAGTAGGATACTATAGCCCCCACCTCTTGCCACGGTTTAGCTGACACATGGAACATGTCTGGCACACAACGATTGAGATTAAATGACACGCCAAAACAGTTGCTGCAGCATCAGATTCCCTGCCCATGCCATGGCTGGTTTGCATTGGCACCATCTTCTATAAGTCATTCTGCAGTACAGGTCCAGAGAAGGAGACAGAAAAAGAGAGACAGAACATTTTTGGAACAGCAAGCCCACATTTATTGTCACACATTTATTGACACACATAAGCATAATCTCACTAGCCTTACATTTGATCTTCACTTTATCTATACAAGTGAGTGCTCATAGAACTAAAACCATCATCCATAGTCGTTAGATTTCTAAAAGCATGGTCACAAAAAGCATTGAACAGGTTACATTCAAAAAAGCAGAAAGGACCAAAGTCCCCCAAAAAACCTGGAATGTGACCTTCAGAGTTGTTGTGTACTGTATATCATGGTAAGTACTTCAATGAGAAATGTTTTGTATTCCAATTCTGGAGTGTGGCAGTTCGACAGATGACTGAGGAAGATGAAACACTGAGATCGGAAACTGAGATAGCATCCTCCATATTGTCGGCAGTAAAACAAAACTATAATGTTGTCTTTACCACGACAAAGCATATACTGTAAACCCCTCTCAAGCTTTGCCTTGAATCTCTCTCTCTGGCCCATTGTATTAATCTGTTATGAGAGTAGCCCAGTCTACAGCATTGTGACAGCTGTGCAGGAGCGAAACCAACCTCAGCTCACAGGCTTGCATGAAGATGCTTCATTTTCCCTGTCCTTCATCGGACAGGAATAAATAGCTATACGGTGCTAAGAAGATTAACAGCCACATGCACACCTACAACTTTAAATACAACAGCCTTTTACAGTAGCCTTCTGCTGTTCAGTGGTAAAGAAAACCAAGGTGTCGAGAAATGTGGCTTATTTGAAGACTGAGAAGCTGATTTTACATGTTCTTTTCACAGGCGAATGAGAGGTCCTGAGAAAAGCTTCCACATTCCGCGAGCTTAACAGTCCAGTGCACTCTTTCAGTAACGGAACGCTCATTGTTAAAAAACAATCACACGCATATTAATGGGATTTGTCAGAGTGCCTCTCAAAGACACCGGTTGCATCGTAAATGAATCCCTACGAAAAGGAGAAACAGAATGAAATATTCACTGAAAAACATTCAAAGCTAGAAACTTGATCACTAGTTTTTGAGCGCAAGGCCAAAGTGGGGACCATATTAAGAACAACTGCATATCTGCCCTGGTAGAAACATACATAAGGGACAATAAGAACCTTCTTATATTCTGGAATGCAATAAGAAGGAAAGCACTCAAACGGGGAGAGAATTTGATGTTATTGTACCAACAAAAGCTGTTATGTACGGATTCAGATGTGTCGTATATTTCCCACCGTCCACACACATTCTCACTCACACAATGTAACGGCCAATTATCATACTTGCTTCACAGAAAAGCTAATTAAATATTTACATAACCATGTCTACAAAACAAATCCCCCATAAAAGGGTCAACAATACTAAAAGCTTACAATGAACCATCAATTAAAAAAGACATCTTTCTGCCTGATGGCGGTGTGTTGTCAGTGTCTATAGTCATGGTGTTGGTGTGATTTTATTGCAGTGTCAGTCTGCCATCCAGTTGGAGGAGGGCAGGTTAAGGTGGAACAAGGCACCTCCAGTAAAGGCATGTTGGAAAGGGCATCTACCTCACAAGATGGGGTGAATTACTTCCGATTGGTATGAAAGAAAAACATGGGAGCACTTTTAGGCATTCCCTATAGGAATATAAAAGAAAGTGGAAAATCTATGGTCGTTCCAGACCAACGCACAATCCACCTCCCGCCAAACCCTGCAGTTGGAGCCCTCTTCATAGAACAGGGTTGTCAAACCTCACACTGACACACCCTCCCCGTGAGAGTAGCTCAGCTCATGTTTGCTGCACGGCCCGCCCCGCCCTCCGGCCAGTTAAAGCATGTCTTTCCTGTGGCCTGGTCGGGCAGCAGTCAGGTCTGGGTCTGTGGGACTGGCGCTCAGTCTACAGGTAGAGGGCCTGTTTGCATTTCTGCTCCTGGGGGGAGTCGACGTTCCCTTCTTCCTTGTTCCAGTCTTTGAGGCCCTCCGGCAGGGAGACGTCCTTTTCCACGCTCCCTGTCCCTTCCACAAACTCCTCGTACGTGGACTTCTCCTCGAACGGACGAGGCCCCAGCAGCTCCAGCATGTCCGACTTGTTCAGGACCTCCTTCTCCAGCAGACGCTTCCCCACCTAAAAACGAGCAGACGCACAGACGTGGGGTGTTACTGTACCAGACCGTTTCCTATTTTCTACTTGGAGCTTTTCGTTTGATCTCTGTGCTGCCCGTGCCACAGCTGACCTTCTCCACCATGTCTCTTTTCTCGGTGATGAGCTGGTGTGTCCGCTGGAAGGCCGCGTCGACGAGCGCCCGGACCTCCTGGTCTATGAGCTGGGCTGTGGGCTCGCTGTAGGGCTTCTCTGTCACTATGTCCCCCTGCCGCGGCAGGTCAAAGGACAGCTGGCCCACCGCCTCGCTCATCCCAAACTGGACCACCTGACAGGCAGACGCACAAGAGAAGAAGCACGGCGTGTGTGAAGCTGGGTGCGTTTCTTGATTTCCAGCGGTGCTGTGCGACTTGTATCCTTAAAAAAATGGGCATGCCACTCTATCAACAAACAAAACAAAAATAAATATAAGCTCTAGGAGGGCTTCTGTCCTTGAAATTAACCTTTTCAAATTACACAGCGCCCGAATGATACTAATCAACAAAGACTCCCCTCACTCGAGGATAGCCTGTTATCATCAGATATGATGCACTACCTGCATTCGCAATCGCCTAACTTAGCTTTATCGAAGTGAGCTGCCACTGTCAATCATTTTAGTGAGCCGGGATGTTTACCTGAGCGTAGGCCGACTGAGTGACCTTTCTGAGGTCATCCTGGGCCCCTGTGGTGATGCGTCCAAAGAAGATCTGCTCCGCCACCCGCCCCCCCAGCATCATGCACATCCTGTCAAAGAGCTGCTCCCGCGTGAACAGGTACTGCTCCCTGGGGAGGTACTGGGCATAGCCCAACCCCTTCCCTCTGGGGATGATGGACACCTGGAGGGGGGATTAGACAGGGGTTAACCAGAGGCTTATCTTTGGCAAAGGGAAAACAACACGCAGAGCAAACAGAATATCTGAAGGTTTCCCTGTAGGATTAGGAGAGCCGGGATGTGGGCACCTTAAGCAAGGGGTCTGCGTGCTCCAGGTACCAGCCCACCACAGCGTGGCCAGCCTCGTGGTACGCAACCGTCTTCTTCTCCAGAGGCTGCAGGACCTGGGTCTTCTTCTCCAGACCTGGCGGAGGGGTGGATGCGTTACTGACAGCACAGTGTCATATAGCCTTCATGGTCGACAGACCAAACACTAAAACAGCTGGGCGACAGCTTACCTCCGATCACCCTCTCGATGGCTTGTTCAAAGTGCTTGGTGTCAATGCACGTGTTGAGATGGCGTGCCGCTATCAGAGCAGCCTCGTTGCACACATTGGCAATATCCGCTCCTAGGAGACACACACACAGAGGCCAAGGCCAGAGTGAGGCTATAGCACACACCAAAGTTACAACATGGTGATATTTTCTGGATATTGTGATACCTCTGATCATTTCCTAAAAATGTGTCTCTGTACTGACAGATATTACACACAGTATGCCGCATAAAATAACAGATATTACAATGTTTGTATAGTGCTACATGTTTGTATAGTGTGATATTATCATGACAAATAACATTTTCATTTGTGTATAAATATGTAATTTAAGAATGTATGCATGTCCCATCGCAGCAAGTAGCTCAGGTTTCATGGCCCCTGAGATTTTTCCAGGACTTCCACATATACAGGATTCCCATTACTCACCAGTAAAACCTGGAGTGAGTGCAGCTAGTTTCCTGGCCAGAGTCTCTGGCTGTATACTGGTGTCCAGCTTCAGTGGCTTCAGGTGCACTTTGAAGACGGACGCTCTGCCTTTTATGTCCGGAGGACCTGAGAGCACACAGAGATAGAACCCCTTCAGTAAAGGTTTCAGGAATGCCCTGTTGGAAGAAATTAATGCTGGAAAATTTGCGCAGGATATAGGTAAAAAAAATAAAGGACAGGGAAGGCGAGGAAGCCGGAGAGAACTCTTCACCCCCACCCCCACCCCCGTGTGAGGGGTGCAGCATTCACTCCATAACCCCTGTTGGCTCTAGGCTGTTTATATAATCCTTCTGTTTACAGATGGCCAGCAATGCCCCGCTCAGTCTGCATGTTCCATGAGCCACAGGAGAATGCAGACTAGCGTACCATTGTACTACTCAGCTGGCACCGTGCAAAAATAGCAGCACAGCAGCCAGGAATAGATTAACCACCTCTACCGCAAATATAATCGTCCACGAATACAGTCTTCAAAGTAGATCCGGTGTATTAACACACAAACACAAACACACACACATCAGGTGACATAAAAGATAACAGAGGGTAGAATAAAATCTAATCAGGAATACATTATGTAAATATGTTTGTACGAGCTGACGACAATTCTCAAACCTAGATAACCATGTCTGAAATAGGGTTGTCTACCTAATGAACAGTAAAGAAACAGAAAAGTTTAAGAGAAGCCCAATTTTATCAAACCTCTTCATGTTGACTACATATACACACACACACACACACGCACACGCACACACCCACGCACACACGCACGCACGCACGCCTGTAGATTAGGACAGGTAAGGGTAAACAGCTCAGATGTAAACAGAGCTGATGTTGTGATGCTCGAAGATTTAGTGTTACAGTGTAATCACACTTTAGACAGAGAAGATTACTAATCCAATAACTGCACAGGAAAGCCCTACTCAGTCTCCAGCCACAGGAGATTGGGGTGGATGATTTTAAAGGGGGAGCTATAACAAAACTTTGCTTATGCTGTTCCAGTTATCAAAAAGCTTATGCTACATTGCTCTGGCCCAGCCAAATATTATCAATGTAGCCACATTGTGTTTCGTTTTCAAGAACATACCAATTTGCAAAAAAAAAAAAGACATGATAACATGTAAATATTGAAATCGGACATACGTTGCAAGCAAACTTCACGCTTTTTCCTAATACAGATGCTGGGAGAAAGTAGCACAGCTAGAGCCAGCTAGACAGCGTCAAAGGGTTAGCCTCTTGTACCTATATAGATCTGTCGGTCGAAACGGCCGGGTCTCATCAGCGCTGGATCCAGGATGTCAGGTCGGTTGGTGCCAGCCAGGACCACCACGTTGGTGCTGGTGTTAAAGCCTGCAATGAAAACAGACGCAGGCCTTAGGAGGCCAACTTACGGGACGCTATGGAAGCTGGATCCAAAGAATGACCACCAAAGCAAAAACATAGGCAATTTGTAGAATGCAATGCTTATAACTAAACAGCATCAATCCCATTCCTATCGTCACACTAGACCTACCATCCAACTCCACTAGGAGCTGATTGAGTGTGTTCTCCTGCTCGCTCTGGCCTCCAAAGTTGCCTTTGCCCCTCTTCCTGCCCACAGCATCTATCTCATCAATGAAGAGGATGCAGGGGGCGTTCTTACGGGCCAAGGTGAACATGTCTCTCACCTTATTGAAAGAACAAGGCATTAGATAAGTCCATGCGTTGGTCCAAGCTGAAGATGTGGCTTATGTGAGACCCTTGTCAGTTGTTCCCACAGAGATACAAATCAACCTCTCCAAACTCAGTAAATGATTTAGATATTTAGATATGGAGAAGAATAAGAAAACTCAAACCAAACGCCCAAATTGAGCGTGTTGCAGTTTACGAATACTTGGGAATTTCACTAGATGAAAAGTTATCAATTAAGACGCATGTGCTTGAACTCACAAAGAAGGTGAGGATCAGACTTGGAGCTCTATATAGAATAAGGTCATGCTTTTCACTTGAAAATAGAAAGACAGATGTAAAATCTACTGTCTTGTCAGTCATGGATTATGGTGATACTGTGTATATGCATGCAGCTCCAACTATTTTGAAATCCCTTGATGCAGTTTACCACAGTGCTTTGCGTTTTGTAACTGGGGATAGTTTTAGAACTCAGCATTGTACACTGAATACAAAAGTAGGAGGGTTTTCTCTTAGTGATAGGAGAGAAAAACATTGGCTCTTTTTTGAATACAAGCCATTGCTGGGCAGTTTCCTCTTTACCTTACTTCATTATTAAAACACAAATCCAGTAGTCATACGACACGCTCACAGGACTATACAGTATCACCCTTGAAAGCCGCAAAGTGAACACAGAACTTGGTAAATCAGCTTTCAGGTTTTTTGCCTCAGATCAATGGAACAAGATTCAGCAGGAATTTAAATTAGAGCAGTTTGTTTCTGTTGAACAATTTAAACTTTTACTGGAGGATTTGGAAGCTGAAGAGTGTTCTTGTTTTGGTTTAATCTTAAATATTGTGCTGTATTGTAAAGATTGTATTGTAAACATTTTTATTTATTTTTGCTTATTATTCTTATTATTTTTTTGTAATTTATATGTACATTGTACATATAAATTATAATAAAATAAATAATAATAATAATAAAAATACTACTACTACTACTACTACTACTACTACTACTACTACTACTACTACTACTACTACTAATAATAATAATAATAATAATAATAATAATAATAATAAATAAATAAACGGCAGTACAATCCCCTTAAAATGAAATGTCCTCCCCAACCACAGCCCCAGCTCTCATCCCAGTACTGACCCTGGCTGGCCCCACTCCAACAAACATTTCCTGAAACTCTGATCCGTTGACTGTTATGAAAGGAACGTTGGCCTCGCCTGCTGTAGCCTTGGCCAGCAAGGTCTTCCCAGTGCCAGGGGGGCCTGACAGCACCGCTCCCTTGGGACAAAAAGGATGTGTCTTAGACTCACAGCACATTAGTGTTAACTCACTGTGACTGAAAGACAAAATCGCATCCACCTACAAGGATATAATCGATACCTTTGGTATCTTGGCTCCTAGATCCTGGTACTGGCGAGGATTCTTCAAGAAGTTGACAAACTCCAGGATTTCCAGTTTGGCCTCCTCGCAACCAGCCACATCCTTAAATCGCACGCTGATGTTATCCTTCATGATCTTGGCTTTTGATTCGCTCATGCTGAAAGGGTTGCCCCGCCCACCACCTCCACGGCCTCCAGCCATTGGTCCCTGACGCAGGGTAAAGAGCAGAAAGCCAACCAGAAGCAAAGTGGGGAGGATGCTCATCAAGAACGTTCTGTAATAAAAATACACAAAAGGTTTCATTAGCTAACATATCACCATCGGATTACTCAGATCATTCTCAAGTAACAGACTAATAAACAAAACATTGCTGTTGTGACTAGTTTCGGCAAAACGGTGACCAGAGCACCAGTTGAAGTAGAAGGTGCCTCTCGCCTAAGAACACCTTACCCATCACTCTCTGTGTTGTAGACCACAGGTACTCGGTGTGTGGAATCCACACCCATTTCCTGCTGAGCCAACTCCAGGTTACGCTCAAAGGTCTCCACACTACCAATGTTGAACCACAGGTAGCTCTAAAACATACACATACAAGCACGCACACACAGAGTGGACTTCAACATACGGAAATAAGCTTCACATGTTCTGCTACAGACAAGACAGTAAACCTTTCTGAAAAATGTCTTCGTGTCCTGTCACACAATAACATAATTTTTGCTCACCACATCGGATGTGTTGACCCCAGGGGCAGGGATTACTCGGACAAACTGTTTGTTGACAACTTCCAGGCGCTCCACCTGAAGACAGAGCACTTTGTTAACATAACTGAATCCCAGAGCCAGAAAGGCCAGCCATAAAAAACAAAAAGATCAGTGGAGCACCAGTCACTCACCAGTCCTCTGACCAGGTAGAGGTGCACAAACTCCTTCCAGGAGATCTCTTTCCCCGTCTCTTGGAAGTAGAAGTACAGAAACGCTGACACCATGCCGGCTGCGCCAATAGCAAAATTTCGCACAGCTTTTTCGTCCCATGGATTCCCACCCTGAGAGGTTTAAAAAATATATATATGAAAGTGGTAGACAAGACCAGTCCCTCTGCCCGTCTATTAGTTACACGTTGATATCATTATAGCAGTATGACTGAAGGAGACCCTTTGCCACTGAAGCTGTTTCTCCGCCCTGATGCCATTCACAACAGGTTGAGGTCTTCCTCCAGCAATACTGTTCATACCCGCTCTTATATCGATAATCTAGAAGGGAACTTTGATGAAAGAGAGCCAGACCTGATAACGTGTCCACCAGTCTGGATCCTCTTTCTTGCCTCCTCTCTTCCCTTTGTCCTCTTCCCTGTCTGATTCCCTTCCTCCACTGCCCTTAGGCTCTTTAGCATTTTCATCTAAACATCAACAATGAGAGTAGTGTAGGTTAATGCAACTACCAAAGCCTACAGTCAATAGTCACTTGTATATGCATGTAGAGGAATGAGACAGACTCTCACCTTCTTTATCTTCCGCTGATTTGTTGACACCAGGGGTATCATTACTCTTTGGAAAAAACTTCTCAAAACCTGTAGGTAGAACACATACTTTATCCTATGTATCAATAAGAAAATGCTTATCATACTCAATAAACTGATGTAATAACTATATATCAGCAATGCAATAAATCTAGTTTTGCAAATTGCATAAGACTAGGTTACCATGCAAAGGAGACTAAATACCTTTTGGGGGTTTGTTGGAACTTAAAAACCGGGCCAGTGTGATAGTGCATTGGTTTAATTGTGCAGGTTTCATATGGGCAAGTGCAGAGTTCTGTAAAGAGAGGTTGGATACATAAACATAAGGGATCCCTATTTGACAAATATTATCAACTTAGATTGAAAAATGTTAAATCCACAGATATCGCTGTTTTAAAACTGAATGAAACTGATAATGAAAAATGTCAGAAAAAAAGTACAGACTTATTAATTGTGTCCCAGATAGAAGATATTTCAAAGTAGCGTGAATATTTGAGCAAGTCCTAGCTACCTATTCTAAATTTAGTTTAAACCACAACCTAAAGTAAATAAAGGCAAGTAATGTCATAACTTTTGCTCTCATGAGCCACGCCCCCTTCTTAGTATCTTACAGTAAGTCTTATAAAAAAAAAGAGATAAACCTTCACATAAACCATGTTCAACAAAATTACGTTAGCTTTTATAGGACATAGGACAAACGGCAGGAAATTGACTGTTGATATGCAAGCTAATGGGGAAGAATAACTTGATCCATGCAAATTGTCCTAGGCGAGAACGTCATGACGTTCTTTGGACGCTAGCTATGTTATAACCGTCCTTAGCTAGCTCGCCGTTACGTTGCAAAATGTTTAACCGAAACTGCTAGACTCTAGAGTTAGCACGGTAACAGCTTGTCAGCTACACAGTTCATCATTCGCCAATATAGCTGTCTAGAAATGTAAAATCAATCATTATGATTTTAATTGCAAATCACCCAACTGTCCAAACAACGAAAACACACGTTCGTTACCTTTGCAAGTGCGCCACTGTATCGATAAACTGGAAAATTTCGCGAACTCCTGCCCCACACCTGCACTCCTCTCCGCAGAGGACCAACAGTTTGTGAAAGTAGCCCCATCATGCGAACCATTTTAAGGGTCGCACGTTCAGTACCCCACTGAGGTTGACGTTTGGCTGGGTCAACTCCGAAAGCCTCATCAACATCTAGTTTAGTGATCTCAGCAAGCCTGTCTATGACCCAGAACAACATACCAAGTGAGTTCGAGTCCTCCTGCAGTAAAACATATCTGGTGTCTCATATACATTTAATGTTAAATATTACTTGAATTCATGCTTTTAAGAACTTAAAGTTTTAGTGCTTTGCGATGACATAATCAATACAGGTCAAATATTTACAATTTGTATGTTTTATTTTCATGCATATACAAAGCCACAATGGGTCCTAAAAAGGACCCCGTTCTGTGGCTTACCTGCGATTGGTCGTGAAGTGAAAACAATTGACGTTTATGGTCACGCATAATCTAATATAGGTTTATGTCAAATTATGCTGTAATACGCGTCTGTATATATATATATATATCTATATACATAATACAGTATATCACGCATATATAATTTTATATAGGCCTATATTAAATAATAAATGCGTGATCATAAGCGTCAAGTGTTTTACAAATAATCAATAATAACATTAACTATCCTGCACACTTATCATATTAAAATATAATCTAAGTGCAAGTAGTTTCAGCACACTATCATAATTGATCTGTCATCCAATCAGTGTATGGTTGTATGGTTCTTGCTCTTTCGCTTTGAGACTTATAAGCTCTTATTATTGTGCAGTACAGTAGGCTATTAAATTAGTATTGTTTTTATGAAAGGTAGTCAAACAGTGCAACATTTTAAATGTCATACTTTATTCATGCGAGCAAAACTAAGTTCAATTTTACTGTCTGAATGTTCATCAACAGGAACCTGACAAGGTTGTCATAGTCAAATAAGAAAAACGCATTCATGCTGAAAGATAACACAGCCAATATGCATTATTTTAAAACAAATAATTCAAGGTCGAACGTTTACACATGTATATACTATGTTCACCAAGGTTTCAAACCTCTTTTCTCACAAAATATAAACTACACTTTATGGCAGG
The DNA here is from genome assembly GCA_026901105.3 of Galaxias olidus. NCBI lineage: Eukaryota > Metazoa > Chordata > Actinopteri > Galaxiiformes > Galaxiidae > Galaxias > Galaxias olidus. The sequence goes on from JAPMUY010006353.1 coordinate 33,339, forward strand.
CAGCAAATAACATAAATATTTGTTCCATGGATCCTTATGGTACTTATAAACATATTGGTAATAATGCCATGTTTGGCCTCCTCTGAACACCATACCATGTTGTCATTCATAAGCACCAAATATTTACTCAATCTTACATCTTGATTAAGAAATATTTGTCCATTGGCATCTCTGAAGTACTGAAAAAAAACTGCATGATATATTCGAAGTACGATCTAACTATTCTTTTTCTACCATTAGTGTCTTCTCTCCCGATAGCAGTTAAATTTCACGAAATGTAAGTGAAAAACATTGGCCCATTGTTAAATTACATTAGCAGTGCTTTCATTTACTGAAATATTTACTCTGGTTAAATTGTCCGTTAAGGCCTGGTGGTGAGTGGCAGTTTTACTACAAAGTATCAATTGATTAGATTGGATTTACTTTAGGGTAGATAACAATTTAAGACGGGTGACAGTAACAGTTTGACAATATTAAGGCTCATGATATCTCATACTGTAAAGTTCCTTCATGCAATGTGTTACTAAGTTTCATTATAGGTACTGGTTGTAAAGCACATACATGGCACACACATAGTGTGCTAAATGCTTTTTGTGGTTACAATACAGCATTTGCACACTAGAGCAATATAGGTAATTTATCTGAGTATTGATAGGAAACTTTCACAGATTTGAACTTTTCCACAAGAGCTTCTAATACCCAGGCATCCTTTCACATAATGCACTATACTGAAAAATACAACAACTTCACAAAACGAGAAACAATGAGTAAAAGCTACTTAGAATGATTGTTCCAGAATGTTTTAACAATGGTACGCACACAAAGTGCAACGACCACTAGTAGTCACAGTGACATCATCCGCTAGTCTCTACGGTTACTCGGTCTTCACATCCAAAGGCTCGTCCTGCTTACGTTCTGTCATTCGGGCGCATCGTGGGCAGGTCGTGGAGTTGTCATAGTAACAATCCCTGAAGGAAGGTTAAAATGATCATTCATTTTTTTCTAGTGAGTTTCTTTTTTTGGAACGTCTTATTTATACAAGCCTTACATTTAAACTATGTTTAGAGACAATGTAAGTCATTATATTCCCAATTTAAGATTGTTCAGAGGCTACCCTTAATGTGCTCCACAGACCATGGGTATAGAGTAGAAGACTGACCTGTGGAATACAGCAGAGCAGTCGCGGCAAACTGAGGTGTGGCTGTCAAAGGGGAACAAGATGTCTCCCTCCTTACACAGCTCACACACAAAGCCTTTGGCTTGACACCGCTGCAGACAAAAACATCCACAGCAGTTAACGAAGGGTGGTCAGTGATGTAAACACCAGCACTAATTGTACGGTAATTGTGAGGTAACTCATGGCGCAATAAGGACAGCGCTGCAATTTTTGCCTTGTAGGTATATTGGTACAGTACATGTAAGCTGGTTTACCTTTTTTGTAGGTGTTGTTATAACTTACTACAGGGATAATTTAAAAAAACCAAATATGAACAAATTTTATAGACAGCTCTTTTGGTGTTACCACTTCTGATGGTGTCACCTGGTGCACACCGCATCCCCCGTACCCCCTCAAGTGATGCCACCGCATGTTTGTTCATAAATGACAGAAGAAAAACGTAGCTGTGAGCTCACCTCACAGTCTAATTTAATGTGCTTGGCAAAAGTAGTGTGGATCTCAGTGAGTGAACAACTGAGTCTGCCACTGGAGATGTCAATCAAATCCTGCAGCGAGTACATGTCATCATTCTCCACAAAGTGCTGGCGATCATGGAGCTGAGAGGGAAGAGCAGGAAGTAAAAATATTAGTAACCTCCCTAAGCTGAGAAGCTGTCACCAACACACAAAACTGGGTGGATTAGCTGAACGGAGCTGAGCTGAATTTCACTGTAAGTCGCTTTGGATAAAAGCGCCTACTAAATGACTGCAATGTAATGTAACAGTCTGTAGTTCACATACCCAAATATTACAAGTAACACTGCTATTACATCATCGCCTCCAGTTTATATTTATGGTCTGGAAAGTGCACCCATTGTAGCTCCATGCCAATGTCACGCCACAGATATGTAGGTCACAATGTACATGCAGCCACTTATTAGGGAACATCAAGGTCACTCCCATGTTATCGAATGTGCTACTGTTGAATTACTGCCAAGTTAATTCAGTCAAACTGCACCTACATAAAGATGGCCACCTGGTGTCCCTGTTGCAAATAATTCTAAGAACTAGAACATTGGGTGAGTCTTGAATGACGAACAATGGACTTGTTTTACATATTGCATTTCCACTAGTATACTGTTATTCAACCAGGTAAGTTCAAGTATACAATACTGTGTTGACACTAACTGACCTGCAAAAGTAAGCGAGCCTCCATTGCCTCCTTACATGTGAGAAAGTAAGGCTTCATCAACAGGATATCCTGACGCAGCTTCTGCAGAGGAAAGACACACAAACGTACAGTACATTAGTGCATTCACCCATATCAGTGTCAGTGTCAAAGCAGGCTGTTGCCTGGCAGTGGGGCTAGTGCACTCCCTCACCACAAAACTGCTTACTGGTAGGAATTCCACACAATCGCTGGCTTACATTTCAGCCGTCTCCACACAGTGACTCTGCAAAAGATGTTAAGGGCTGGCTCCTAACTAACAGTTATAGTGAGAAGTGGGAACCCAACTAACCAACCCTTGGTTATAGTACATAGATCCAACAATTTTAGTCTATCTACTCTGCATTAAGGACTTACACACCTATTGAGTAATTCCTATAGAAGTCAGCTGTTGGTGTGGTGATGTGGGGCTGGCAGGGGGCGGGGATTAATGGAGACATATTATCTATTATTATATTATATTTTGCAGTATCAGTGCGTTAGCAGTGGAAACACTGGCCTATCAGAATGAGCTAATGTTAAAAGATCAATGAAGAGTTACACACCCTGATCTCCACAAGTTCTTCTACGAAGTTAAAGAGCAGTGGGTTCATCTCCTTCAATTTCAGCACAGGTCGTGGAATCATCAAGGCCAGGTACCGCATTGACGAACGACACACCTAACCACGAGAAACACTTAGAGAGCGGACACAGATGGCTTGCACATCTTCACACTCAAATCATGTAAAGTCTCCCACACCCATCTTGTGTATATTCTGAAATATTTATTCAGATTTTGTTTTTCAATAAACAAATAAACTATGCACTATTATGTATCAGCAGCGATGCAATGTGTAAGTCTGTGTGTAAGTGCGTGTGAGTACAAGAGAGTTTCTGTGTGGCAAAGCACCTTGCGGGGCTCAAATTCCCAGTTGTGGATTACGCGTGCTGGGATGATTGCAGTGTCATTCCAGTGGCAGGTGCTGCAGTAATACTGGCCTGTGTAGTCACACTGCCTGGCCTCGCTGGGGACACCCCCTACAGGACAGAGACACACAGTGCAGCAGGACGTCATTAGAGGACTAGACCTTGTTTAAACAGGATGGCTTTATCTTCGCGTTGTGCTTCCACGCTAGAAACAAGGAAACCTAGACAAAGTTGGTTGGGATAGAAGTTAACAAAATAAAACCAGCAGGAGGGCGCTCGTAGGATGGAGCTCATTTAGGCGTGCTCATTTGTTTTTTATTGTTTCCACCAATCATATTCTTATAGGGTGGCACGCTAGGTAGAGGTGAGCATTTCGATAGCCTTGAGGAGCGCTGACAGAATCTGTTGGAAAGGAAGTACCCCCCGCTATCCTTGTTTTGTTAGCATGTTTGCCTAGGATATTCAATGAAAAGTCTCTATACAACAGTTATTTCAGATGACCTCAGACCCCAGATGAAGCTGGTTTAACGGAGAAGCCATCATAACACAGTTGGATTGGTCATTGGTTTCATCAACTGATTAATTGGATCACCATGCATCCTCTCAATACATTTACAAAGATTTGTTTGTTTTAATAAAGGCTGGGTTAATTATTAATACTACAGTGATGTCGTCATATGAATAAGCAACTCTTTTGTTCCCATTTAGTTTCTACTCTCGTGGTATCGTTGTGACTCCCCACACTCACTCAGAGATACAGGAGAGCGGCACTCAGCGCAGCGGTAGTCCTGGCGGTCCAGCCCGATCTCCGGGCAGATGCTGAGCTCGTACTCCGACTGGTGGCTGACCTTGGATCGCACGCAGGGCTTGGTGATAAGGTTCATACACTTGCTATGGCAACGATAGTAACAACCTGACAGGAAAAAGGGGAACATTTACTAAGAATGTCATGAGGAAACCAGTTACTGACACTGAGAAGTTCTGGTTGTAGTAATGAGCAACACTTAACAAAGCTCAATGCGGGATTCAAGTAACAAACATATTCAAGATTGGATCAGGGTAAAGGGGTCTGTGTCTCACCTGTGCAGGTGTACCAGGTCTGGATGAGGCCCCAGATGATGGCGCTGCACTTGTCACAGGTCTGCTTCACACTCTTGCTCTTCTCCTTGGAGAAGCGGTGCTCCAGTACAACCCTCAGATTAGGCTCGTCCTCCTCTGGGTCCTATTCATTGACAATAACGAGGTAATTATGGTTAAAAACTCATCTAGGGACTGATAGTGAAATTAGTATAGGCTTTAACAACGGTACAGAGCTTTGGCCAATCAGCTTTCTCTGTCAATGTAAAATAAACTGCACAAAACAATACAGTCAGAGAAAAGGTAGAATGGATATAAACCATAGACAGCCAAATACATTAATAAACTACCAGTACACAATCTCTCAAAAAGCAGTTACTGCAATGTTTCTATTGCAGTTTCCAATAATCTTCTTTTACAGAAGTGACAGAATGACAGGAGCACGTGAGAAGCTAGGGCACTCCGACAAGAACCAACTATCAGCTTAAGTGCATCGGTGTTGTATAGCCACTAGTGAATGATTGAACAAGAAAGCTACAAAGTTCAAGTGAGAAAACAATTGACACAAATCTGCATTGCCAGCATCACAGTTTAGGAATCAGTTCTTAAAAAGTATTCCACGGACTTACACTGCACAGTCTAGCCTCCTTATAAGAGGGATACTTATCCCCCTTCAGACCCACACTGCATAATTCTAATGCACTACACTGTTGGTCATTTTACCAGTCCCCACCTTAAGCTCTTGCAGCTTGAGGCGCAGGTGGATGAGCTTGACAACCGTGTCCTTCTGTCTCTCCGAGTGCTCTGGCAGAACCAGGATCAGCCTCTTACACTCCTCTATGGCCATCTTCAGCTGCTCAATGTCTGACGCTACGAAGGAACCCTGCACGGGGAGATACAATACAAACACACAAACACGTGAAATAAATGTAGCATAAGAACAAGTAGGTTTAAATCCTAAACAATAAAAGGTGGGTCCCAATGTGCCACAGCTTGTCTATACCTACCACAGGTCTAGAGAAGTGGTCCTCAGCTAGCCCCAGGTCCATAGCCCGGTCAGAGCTCTGGGTTTTGGTCTGGGAGGAGAACATCTCAGGTCTCACCTCTACAGACAGACACAGACGAACCCTGATTAAGCATCATACTACAAACGCAGATACATTAAATTCTACTGTTGACATACTGGTGACGATGCACACATATAGTATGCATGTTTCAGCCTCACATGACGTCTTTATTCACCTGAGCTCACCACAATTTAACCCACCACCTGAATTTTAACCAACCACTGAGCAGGACAATTGCACCGTGGACCAGCCAAAGACTCACTTACCTATCTTTATCAGTCACGTTAAACCATAAAGCAACTGGCAGGTCACAGGAGGTGCCTACTGCATGTTAAAAGGCTATAGGTTACTTTGGGCTCTTTCAGGTTATTACATTACTTTACTGAAATGTATTTCTCATCTTGAACACAAATGAAGATATAGGCTATGCCACACACTGAATAGTTTATAATTACAGCATGCTAAACTAGCAGCAATCAGTAAGTCAAAGACACAGTTCCTACATTTTATTTCGAGAAGGAAAGCATGAAATGTATTTCTCAGACACACCCTATATTTATTCTCGACAGCAGTGACAGACCGACGAGTTAAAGACAAATCCTACAGATATGTTACCTGCATACACCTCAGGGCACATCATGTTGAGCAAACAGAGGAGGACTTCACGTGAGTCACAGAGAATGTAGTAAAGATGGTGTTTAGGATCACCGGCTACCCTTCACAGACGGTTCTTGTAAACAGGGCTAAGATAATTATTTTAAGTGTCCACTGATAAACAAAAAATCTAAAAAGAATTGTTTCAGGAAGTATTCCGCAATACTGGTAATAATCTCCACAGTTCCGCTGTAAGGTCCCTCCTACTCCTTAACCACAGGTTAACATAACCTTTAGTTCATTCTTATCCTACCTCCCGTGTTGATGTATGAACAGGTAAGTAAATATTACATTAACATAGTGAAACATAATCAAAGAGGATTCTTTTTCAGAGCTACACTGGCATAGCCACTATCTCTTCCCATTGTGCCACTATGCTAGTTGAACAATATTTCCTGGGTGCAGAGGCCTAAAGTCATTACCCTCTTTTCAGTTGGAAGGGATGTTAATCTTTCAGAATTGATTGTTTCCTTTCCATGCAACAAGTATATCAGCTAAAATATTTGCGTAAAAGGGCTGTGGTTATTTCACTTCTGCAAAAAATGCTGTACAGAGTGCAGCTCTAGTTCTGCAGAGGAAGCATACCCTCAGACTTTGTGGAATGACTAAGAAAAAACATTTGCGTTAAAAAAACGTTCATGAAACACCATACAATTAATAAAATAAGCAAATATAATTCGCAAGGAATCGAGTCCGGAAATCGGTTCTATGCCTCTACAAATTGTGGTGATTTCCTGAAGACTCACCATGTCTTGGGGGTGTCTGTCCCCCTGGGGTGACCTCGTCCTCTTCCTCATCCCGGTCAAAAGGGTTGGGGCGGCATTGGCGAAAATGGGCAAGTCTCTCATCATATTCCATCTCAATGACTACATCTAGGAAACGCATAGCCAGTTATTCAGTAAATATGTCAATAATATCTATCTCTCTATGTCTCTCTGCCTCTCTCCCTGCAATGTAAATATCTCTATCGTAACATTTTCTGTCCCTCTTAATTTTGTAGTTTATTTTATTATCTTCTAATTATCCATCTCTAAAAACTGTCAAATGTTTTAAGATTGAATGTGTACAGATAGGTTATCCTACCAAAACTAAGGCGTTGGGGTCAGATAAAGATTGATTTGCAACTAGGTGCTTTACCAAAGCATAAATGATGACTATTGTCATATGTGGCCCTTCTTCTATCAAGCGTAAAATTAGCTTGCCTTACAGTAGCATTTCATTCATAAGTGTGGTGCATTTTTCTGATTACAAAAAAAGCAAACAGGGAGGTGTTTGATGATCTTGTTGAGCTTGATGGCTAGCGTTAGCTGGTACAGCTAACGTTAGCCTACCCCTAGGCACTTCAGGCTAATCACATTGTTAACAAGTTTTGCTTACCCCATTGTCGACTTCAACCCAACATATATATATTCGGATATAATCCGTTTTTGGTACGGTTTTTCTCCGAAATTAACCTTTTACTAGCTCCTAGTTAACTAGTTCGTGTGTTTGCACAGTACAGGAAGGTAATTTCGCTGGTGTTTTCACTGTCTATGCCTGTGCCATCCAGCCCCAAGCCATCCCAACCAGCACGTTTGTCCAGCACTGACACCTAGCGTGCAGCACATGTAACAAAAGCTGCGTGTCTAATGGATCGATTTCCCGATTATGCTCCTTAAGAATATCCTAAAAAAATTAATAAAATACTAATTACAGTACAGCTTCTGTTTTGAGCAAATCAATGTATAATGGTATTATGTAGTCTGACTCCAGTCGGATATGATATGCCTTTCCCTGCTGTCTATGGCATAGCTGTCGCGCACTCTGGTAAATGAGTCAGCATTATGCTCTAAAACATCAAATGGTGCAACAGCCGTTTTAACTCTGGAAATGTGTTAGGTATTTGCGAGGTCCTGTGTTCTGACATGAGAGTCTTAGTAAGGAAGATCCACTGACAGCTGTGATTGCCAAATTCTGGGATACAATCTCTAAATCGAATGTTTTTTGCCTGGTCAGCAGGCAGTTAACTAAAAGAGCATTTTCTAAAACAATTCATCAACCTCAGACATAAGACCTAATTTTATAAACATGTGCAATATCCAGCTATGGAGTATCTGTTTCACTGTACGTTCTTAGGATGCACCATCTTAAAAGTACAGGCTACAGCCAGCTTACAGGGTCAAAGTGTTCTCTCAGCTATAGAGCATCTCTGTTTAGGCTTGTCATTCTCTTAGTTTGGCTCTGAAGCAGCATGTGATCTGCCCCAAGCCTGAATGCTGCAGAAAAAAAAATAGCTTGTAAAAGGAATATCTTCTTCTTCCTGCATAAATTAAAATGGAACTTAATTAGAGAAATGCCAATCCTCTATTGCCCTGGGATTGAGGATGAAGGAAAATAATGCATGTATGTTTTATTTGAAATAGTGGGACAATGAACCCGTGTTTTACTGGGTAATTGTATTTTATTGTGCACATACTGTATGAAACTTTTTGGCCACCTGTATGTCAAAGTAATTTGTTCAGCATCCCACATTTAGAGGTGATGTTTTCTTTATTTTTAACCCACCCATAAGTGTCTTTCATTCTCCAAGTGTCTTTCATTCTCTGAGATTATTTTTAACCAGCATCTAGGAAATTTCCATCCAGGACTGTTGGGTAGAGTAGTTCATATTAAGGCTCTGATTTACCTGCTCTCTTTGTGCACAATTATTTAAAAACGACATAACAGGGATTTATATATTGAGAAGGCAACCCGTAATGATTTTACATGAAGCGAACCAAGTCATTAAAGGGAAACACATTGGTCTTTAATGTAAGTCTTACAAAACAATGAAGTACAGCTTAGCATATTGTAGGCTTTAGCAAGGGTGATGTTATTTGTGGCTCCTTTCTGCCTTGTGTTTTTTATTACTAGTCTAAGACATACTCCCTTAAACATTATAACTTTGTAGTCCATTAGTTAAGTATCAGGATATGGGTGGGGGGTTCTGACTTAGTCAGTGTTTTATCCATTATCAGAGACAAGGACCCAGGGGAGGTTATACAGTACTGTGTACTTATTAAGGCACTGCTTTAGCCTGCTACACAAACACACAAACACAAATAAAGCTCAGTGGACTTTGGTTGCACATAGCCTCTTCTCTCCCAGGTTGTTCATTTAGGGCCCTGACTCTCAGACTCGTCCTCCTCCTCATCTTCATACATCTCTCCCTCTTCCTCTGCAGTGGCATCCTGATATTGCTGGTACTCAGACACCAGGTCATTCATGTTGCTCTCCGCCTCTGTGAACTCCATCTCGTCCATACCCTCACCAGTGTACCAGTGAAGGAAGGCCTTACGGCGGAACATGGCAGAGAACTGCTCAGAGATACGCTTAAACAGCTCCTGGATGGCTGTATTGTTGCCGATGAAGGTGGCGGACATCTTGAGGCCACGGGGAGGGATGTTGCATACAGCCACCTTGACATTGTTGGGGATCCATTCCACAAAGTAGCTGGTGTTCTTGCTCTGGATGGCCAAGATCTGCTCGTCCACTTCCTTCATGGACATCCTGCCTCTGAATACCATGGCCACCGTCAGGTAGCGTCCATGGCGCGGATCACAGGCTGCCATCATGTTCTTGGCATCAAACAACTGCTGGGTGAGCTCTGGCACTGTGAGGGCATTGTAGTTCTGGCTGCCACGCGCTGTGAGGGGGGCGAAGCCTGGCATGAAAAAGTGCAGGCGGGGGAAGGGAACCATGTTGACCGCCAGTTTACGGAGGTCGGCATTAAGCTGACCTGGGAAGCGCAGCGAGGTGGTCACACCACTCATGGTGGAGGATACCAAATGGTTGAGGTCACCATAGGTGGGGGTGGGGAGCTTCAGTGTGCGGAAGCAGATGTCATAGAGGGCCTCATTGTCGATGCAGTAGGTCTCATCTGTGTTCTCCAGTAGCTGGTGGATGGAGAGGGTGGCGTTGTAGGGCTCCACCACGGTGTCAGACACCTTAGGGGAAGGCACCACGCTGAAGGTGTTCATGATGCGGTCAGGATATTCCTCTCGAATCTTACTGATGAGCAAGGTGCCCATGCCAGAACCCGTACCCCCACCGAGGGAGTGGGTGAGCTGGAAGCCCTGGAGGCAGTCACAGTTCTCACACTCCTTCCTCACTACATCCATCACGGAGTCCACAAGCTCAGCCCCCTCCGTATAGTGGCCTTTAGCCCAGTTATTGCCTGCCCCACTTTGACCTGAAGAGCCAGAGACATCAACGCACATGACACACTAAATGTATCTTCACTACAAGAACACACACCTCATATATAACATATGTTTGAAATTATGACAAATGGGTATGTCCAATTGACTATAAAATATAGGATACAATAACCTATGTTACTGACCAAAAACAAAGTTATCTGGTCTGAAGAGGTGTCCAAATGTTCCAGATCGCACACTGTCCATTGTACCCGGCTCCAAGTCCACAAGAATGGCTCTAGGAACGTACTTAGAGGCTAAAGAAAAGTGTTATTACAAGAATATTATCATAAATAGCCGAATGCATATATATATAAATATATATATATATATATATACATATATATTTGTTTCTATACTGCTTTGAAAGTAATAACACTGATAGAGTTCTTGATGATGGTATACGTGTTCAGATACAAATACAAAGACTCACATGAGGCCTCATTGTAGTAGACACTGATCCTCTCCAGCTGCAGCTCTGAGTCTCCAACATAGTCTCCATCTGAGTTGATGCCATGCTCATCACTGATCACCTCCCAGAACTGGACAAAAACACAAAAGAGTATGTGAGAGCAAATGCAAAGGCCACTCATGCTAATAAAATGCAACCACTGGCCATTGCTTCAATGTGACGACAATGGGCCTTCTGATTTCTACTCTAAGGAAACAATGGACAAGAGACCAACTATTAACATTCCGAATTGTTTTCCATAAATATGATATTAAAATCTCTTATTTTTTACCAGTCTGGTAGCTGAAACAATATGAGGCACCAGGCACACCCTATTCTGCATCCTCTTGTCTGGGCTCTGAACCATAGTTTCCCCCTGACTCTCCCATGTCCCGCTGGCGCTGACACAGGGCCCTGTCTCTACCCTGTCATTCCTGAACCTTGTGTGCGCAGTCATTGCCACCACAAACTGTGTATTTGTCAAATGCCAAAAAAGCTATAAATCTCAATCTCCCCATACTCTCGTACAAAATGAAATTGTTCATTTCTGTGTGTTTTTTTTGCCGGACGAGCAGAAATAATCATGAGAGATAGCCGAACACGAAACCTAAGTAGAGGGAACGTCCTATCACATAGTATGTTTTCATCTTTAAGTAAATCCACAGGGGCATTTACATTGAAATGATGGACCTTCCTAAATAGGGTGTGTATAATTGCATCCACTTAAATATTGTTAGAGTATATAGCAGAGAGGACAAGTTGTCAGGATAGTTTACAATGAATTACAGTGAACAAAGATAAAACAATGTTGGTCTATGGGATACATCTGTGCACATTACATTCTCCTAAAGTCTACCACAGATATGTCCTCTCAGAATGTATTATCCCTGATCATACCTGATAAGCTTTTCTTCGTTTTACGTGTATATTGCATATTCTTAACGCCTGTTGACATCAAGCGGCTTGTCATGCGCCTGCAAAGTCACTGTCTTTGTCCAGGCCCGCAGTTCTCTCATCCCGAAGGCGTGGTAATGGTTGCCACGCCCTTCTGCCTATGCGCAATGCCACTAAAGTTTTCTAACTTAATTTCACTATCCTGATAACACTGCTAATGAGACACATTAAACTTTTACGTCCTGTAATTTCCCTACCATGAGAGATTCTGCAACCCACCTGTAAAAGATTTAAACGACCTGTGCGTAGCACAAGCTACTCATACGACTTGGCAAAAAGTCTGCACTGTGCAGTAGCCTACCATCAAATGAGATATATGAATACAGTACAAACCCAATACTGTACAATCCCATATTGTTCCAGATCACTTTTAAATATTTCAAATATGAAAAGGGATTGACAATAGATAGTATATCGTTTAAACTACATGCTATTTAGGCAATATGCCTACCTTTGCTCCGATCTGGTTGCCACACTGACCAGCTTGAATGTGTACAATTTCTCTCATCCTGAGCGCTGTGGTGTGTCCTCTTACACTGAATGAGGAGAGATGGGGTAACGCTGGTCGAGCTCTTTAGTTGTGTCGACTGGAACTGTGTCTGTCTGATGATAATCCAAAAGTGGTCGATGACGTCAATTATACTGAAGGGGGGTCTATGCAACGTGCGCAGAAACCCAGAAAATACAAAATAATCATTAAATTGTCAAATAATGCGCACAGTGCTAACCTGTTTTATTTAACGGTGTCACGTCAATCTTTTGCCAGCGATGTCATATTGTGAAAACATGCAAATATCCCCCCGAACGTCTTGATAAAAATACCTTCAACTGGGTTGGATCAAGTCCAGCACAAGCGGTGGGCTTTCTCTGTTTATTGGAAACTGCTGTACCAAAAAAAAAAAAAGGACAGTTCTAGACATGGCAAAAAAACGAGACGGCTAACTTTAAAGGCTATACTAACATGAAGGGGCATGTTTATATTATTACATTATATTCCACTGGATTGCATGCCACATTTAAGACAAAAACAGCAATAGCCTGCCTACAGTTCGGGTTTGACAGAATTATTTCAAGGACCAAAAAAAGTTACAGACATACACATAATCACTAGTCACTCAAATGGTCTATGCTCATTATTGTTTTGTTTGTTTATTATTGTTCTACTGTCAGGTAGTGTGATATGTTAGGAGTTTTAGTGTGAACAGTTAATTTTAGTGTGGAAGAGTCGGTGCTATACGGGCAGCTAATGATGATCCTAATAAAATAAAAAAAATTGAGCGGTTTTCAAAAATGTTAAATCAATTTGCTGTGTGGATAATCTGTAAAAATGAACAACGTGATAATACTAATACATAAAGGCAACCAAAACTAACTGCAAAAAAGTAAGCAATTAAGTGGACAAGCTTAGTCAGCATCATCAACTATATGATGATCCTTTAAACTAACTGTCTTCAGGCTGTTCACCTCACTTTAAAATCTGATGAGGTATTGATCTGCTTAGTCAGCTGCAGCAGATGTATGCCAGTGAAACCAACATATGTCCTATGAGAACATATGGCGGTGCCATTCGATCATACCAATATTTTCATTGTGGCCATCTAGTGGTCAGAAAAGTAACCTCTGCTAGGTCAAATTTAACAATAGGCAGGCATATTTTTGTTGTAACATTTGGATTTTTGTAAAAAAAAAAAAAAGAGGTG
>JAPMUY010006355.1:0-40000 GCA_026901105.3 Galaxias olidus
CTCGAAAGACTGTTTGGTGTATCTGTCTAATAGCTGATGTGTACCATTCAATAGGGGTGTTGAAAAGATGGTTTGTGCGACCTGTGCAGGGGTCAATGTGTGAGATCGGTGAGGAATGAAACGCCAGCAGCTAGGGCTTGATCTATGTGCACAGTCTTTAACTCAAAACAAAGGACTTTCATCCCCCATTTATCACGTTTTCCCCCCCTCATATATCCAATGGTGTGTGAGTGTGCATTGATGGTATGGATCTAGATATAAGAGCGTCCAATGACAGCTCCAGAAACTGCATGTTAATCGATACGCTCATTCCACAAAAGCATTTTTGTTCCACAGATCGAAGAGCAGAAGCTATGTCAACGTGTCACGAAAAATGTGGCTCCTAGCTGGTGCTACAGTTACTGTAGGTATTAAATGTTTCCAAACACGTTTTGGCTGCGACTTTAGGGGCCAAAACTAGTTTCACGAGGTCAAGTGTGAGCAAAACTTTCTCTCTTTACTGCCTCCCAGGCACCCATCAAGAAACATTGGCAGCTATCAGAACAGGACGAGGTCCTGAGTTGTGCATTTGAAAACTAAAGGAAAAAGTCACATTGGGAAAAATAACAAGTACAACCTTTGGTGCGTTACTTACTTTCTAACAGTGTGGCCAGAAAAATACATGTTCACATTCAACAACATTGGTAGTACATCCAGGATTTTCTGAGCTAAAAAGGCTCCATCCATACAGTTTGTCTGGTGCACAATATTTTTGTGTTAGTGTGTGTGCGCGTGTCCATCCATGGGCATCCTTTGGTGCGTTACTTACTTTCTAACAGTGTGGCCAGAAAAATACATGTTCACATTCAACAACATTGGTAGTACATCCAGGATTTTCTGAGCTAAAAAGGCTCCATCCATACAGTTTGTCTGGTGCACAATATTTTTGTGTTAGTGTGTGTGCGCGTGTCCATCCATGGGCATTCTGTAAGGCTCCATCCATACAGTTTGTCTGGTGCACAATATTTTTGTGTTAGTGTGTGTGCGCGTGTCCATCCATGGGCATTCTGTCAAACGGTCTGCGTTTAAGTGTGCGTGAGCGTGTTGTGCACGAGTGGTTTTAGACCGTGCACGAGTATACAAGCTGTCACGTTGCAACAAGACTCAAGAGAGCTAATACTACAGCAGCCCTGACAAGGCACGGGGAAAAACAACACCTCTTTCTGCATTTTTCACTGTGGTTTTACAGTATATTTAAAAGAAAACTTAGCAGGCTGGTGTTGGTGGGTCACACCTGTTTTCGAGATTCAAAAAATGCCTGAATCTGGGGGGTGGGTAATTATGTAGGGGCTGGGCTCGAAGCATCAACCACACCTCTGTTTTTTTCTTCACCAGCAGCAGTGTTCCTCACTCGACCACAGAGAGAGCCGAGCAGCCATTGGCTTCCCCGCGACACGGACAGTCGGCAATCAGGAAAGAGCTAACGATTGCATCTGTGACATTCCGAGTTACCACATCCAACCGGCAGTAAATTGCAATTGCATTAGCCTCTGTTTGACCTCAGTGTTTGGCCAAGTCCACCCTTCCGCTTATGTAAGTTTACACATCACACTGAAATGTCATACCAAAATTAATCTCCAGCACCTTTCAATATATAAATACTCAAGTGAATTTAGTGGGTTTAGTGTTATTCCATTGCGGCTTTCCCTTTCTCTATCGCAGGACAATTCTTCCATAAAGTTCAGAAAACAACTCCTGATGGTTTCAGTGATACAAGAGCGTTCAAGAAGCAAATCAATGTCTGGCTGGGGCAGACAGTTTGCTCAGGGGCAAAGGTCAATGAGATGTTTACGTCCATGATGAATGAGGACCACTACGTGTGTGTTTAAGTGTGTCAGACCAGATTAATCCCATGGTTACCACTGGATTATTACCTCTTCTAAGACACTCAACTTTCTTTCCTTTTATTTCCTGCCTTTCATGTCTTCTCCCTCTCCTCCTCTCATCCCTCTGTCCATCTGCCATCACCATGAGCTGTTACTTTATAACAGCCAAATGCTTTCTGTCCCTCCCTTTCACTCCATCACCGATTCCTAACTTCGCTCTTTACTTGCCCAGCCATCGGCCTCGATAAAGTTAGTAAAACTACAGAGCCCCTTTCTTTTTTCCCTATGAGATCACATCTTCTCTTTCCCATCCTTTCATTTGCTTCATTTCCTCTCTACTCCTCATCCAGTCCACATTCTCTTCCATATCAGTATACTTTTACTCTCCAGCTAATTCTGTAAGGAGGTGTGATGTCAACGCCCCTCTCTCTTCTTTACCTTCTTCCCTCGTTCATCTAGTCCTCTTTTCCTGGCCACCGTCGCTCCAGTGAAGTGTGTCCGCAGCACTGAAGCAGTGCCATTTCATGTCCTATCTTTGTCTCTCTTGTCTAGCAGCATCCTTCCCCGTCTTTCTATCTTCTCAGTGAAGGTTCGGTCTTGCTTCTCGTCATTTCCCTTCCGCGCTGTCCTCCATCTTCGTCTTCGTCTTCGTCTTCTTTGCCCTCCGGCTCCACTTCGTAAATGTGGGACAAAACTGAAGGGTTGTGATTATAGCACTACTAGTGGTACAAAAGGTCTGGCCTAAGAGCCATCAAAGCGTGTCAGGGTTGTGGGATCATTCAATAGGAAGAGGGATGGCAGGGAGGTGCTGGGGTAGGAAAATCCACCGCTCTCCCACTGCTCAGTGTTTTCTATCACACTTCACTTCTCTCTCTAGCTTTTGATTTCCGACCAGTTTTCTTCTCCATCCATCTCCTCCAGCAAGCCCGTCACAGATTTGTTTAAGCATGAATAAGTGAGCTAAAGCGAGAGAGAGACACACTGATAGAGCTGGAGGAGGACTGAGAAGTGATGGAGGAAACTTGTCATCTTTTGGGTTGAACTGGGTCAACATTTACTCCCGGCCGGCTGGGAAGGGATCCAGTGAGAGATGGTAGAAACCACTTATCCATGGTGTGCGCACGCACACGCACACGCACACGCACACACACACAGTCACTCACTCTTATACGCACCCACTGTGTCAGGCTATAGCTTTAGCTGTAACATCCCACTAACGCAAAGTCAAACTAGTTCACAGCCTCTTTGTGAATGGTTTGTGTGCAGCGTGACTGGGGGTATGTGGACTCTGCAAACGGCTAAGGCGACTCTAGCCCTGAACTGGGTGGGACAGTAATCCATTTGTTATAGCGATTACCAATGGTTCTGACAACCCCTTTTATGGCAAAAAAAACATTCAAGTCTATGAGAAGTTGAAGGAGGAGAAAGAGGTTAGACATTTCCCTGATGTGGGGGATGTTCTTATCGCTATACAGCTAAACGACAGCATTAATGTACACATTTGCATGATACTATTTACATTTCCCGAAAGCTTCACAAAGGAGTCTCATTTGACATAGTCTTATAGTGCGACTTTAAGGTACACTATGCTGTCAAATGCTGCAGATTGTACTCTAGCAACAAAAAACAACGTCATTAGTAGAAAGAAATCTTGCAATGCCTTTGGCTCATGACAGTCATAAAATATAACTCACATTTTTAAATATTGCCACAACTCGATTTACAAGCTGACATAATTGTAATACCACCAACAGTCATGGTCTCTCAAAGAAGTATTCAAATGTAATAAAATCCAATAAAAATATTCATGAGGGAAATTAGATATGGATCTGTTTACCAACAAACTCAAGTCAAAATTCCATAAATTACCATGAGGGAGATTTATTTTTTGCCACCTGGAGGCATCAATGCTTGGAAATTATACAAGGTTTTCGGCTTCATTAAATTTCAGATTAGTGGCAATAAATATCCGCTTTTGGCAAACAGTAGTAATTTATATTCTCCGTTCTGAAATTAACATAGAAATGTGGTTCCAGATTAAGAGAGTGGACCTCATACAAGTGACTATAAACCTGCATATATAGATAGGTCACAGTTAATTGAGCATGGACCCATTCCAGACACAGTAAACCTATAATATTAGTACAAACTGTAATCTATAGGTTCAACGCCAAAAATATCTAAAACGATCTTAGTATATAGTGTGTAGTCTCCCTCTTGTGGTTATCATGCAGGATTGTAGTCTCAACAACATACATTGGAAAAGGATAACATCTTAATGACATTTTTTAAGTAAGTTTAAACTATAGGTTGGGGGACAACTTAACAGGAACATGTAAGTTAGTTTTCAGACAATGCTCCATTTTAAAGACCAACAAATACAATATCCAGGTACAGCTCCAACTCTGTCCAGTTCTACAAACAAAGCTGGGACCTTCTTACTAGAGGTCAATCTTCATGACCTCTCGGAGGCAGACAGTAGCATAGCAGGATGCGTCAAGGTCAAAGTTTAAGCTCAGAACAGGGCTGTCCTCCTCTACAACTCTCACCCCATCCCACTGCCCATCTGCCTTACTTACCCCTCCATGTTCTCCCCCTGCCCTCTTTTTCTCATCATTACTTGCATTTCTTCCACCATCCACTCTTTTCCCTTGTCCACGTCCCAGAGTCTCCTCTACTGTCCCCCAATCATTATCACCCACTTTCTGATGGCCTAGTAGCTGGTAGGTGCAGTTCCGTGGAAAAGCCAGTAGGTGGCGGTGGCAACCTGGCAGGTTGAGTTTGAGCGCCGTGATTCTAAAGCGACAGCCGGTCAGGCCGTCATTGGCCAGTCGCTCCTGATACCACGACCCCATGGCGTTCTCTGGGTACTTGGCATTGTTGCCTGGCATGGGGAGGACCACCTGATACACAAACACAGCCCGGACAATGCATTAGATCCTCCAGAGAACCCTAGCAAATCTGCTTTACACTTTCTCACGTTCTTCTTTAAAATGAATATAGAAAATTATTTTCTCAGTACATCTAGTATCAATTTACAACAGCTTGCTAGTGTTATGATGTGATTTTGTACAGGTTAAAATGTTTTAGTGAGTTGGCTGTTCCTTTGAGAGTACTTTGTACCTTGACAATAGCTGTGTTTGAACAGGGTGAAGGGCACACATTACAAATAGGTTGTGCTTTTAAAAAGCACTAGTTTCAGGAAATGTACCGTGACTACCATCATCAAATTATTTTAAGTGCACTATAGTGATGGGCAGGGAATGGAAACAGAACATTATCTAATGAGTACAGTAATCCGTGTCTGACCGCGTGTCTGACCACGTGTGTGTGTGTGTGTGTGTGTGTGTGTGTGTGTGTGTGTGTGTGTGTGTGCACTATACCTGTGCCAATGTGTAAACTCCGCTCTCTTCCTCTTGTGCAGTCACTACATGGATCTGTGATTGAAACAAATACAATAAGAAAGTTAGACTTTGTAACATTTTACTAATAGGTACACAAATGAAAAACTATTTGTTGACTGGCCTCTCATAGAGCCATTCTGTAAGAGACATTTAATCATTTTTACAATATATTTTGCTATTGTTACTATCTTATCAATCATATCTCCAACATTGGACACCTAGAACTGCGTCTCAAAAGGTATAATCTATTTTATAACTTATTCCTGTCCAATGTCACCAAGTACAAAACTGATTCCATTCTATTCCATCATGTGGTCTTACCTGCGGCTTGTCTGCTCCGCCAAGGGCCCAGACCAAGTCTCCTTGTCTGGGTCTGTGTCCCAGAGAGGACAGCCTGTGGGCGACCGCCTCGTTCCAAACCCTGGGCAACACAATCTATACGATTAGAGCGTACCCACTCTTTCATTGGTGAAGTTAAAGGACAGAACCGTTTGAGGCACCACTAAATCTACCGTCCAGTAAAGGTAGGTACGATAAGTCTCAGCGAACCAGAATCACAACATCAATATTACACAACAGAAAAATGACAATGAACATAATTGCGATAAGAGAACAGTGTCAGACTAGAACCGCAGCCCTCCCCCATCGTCTGGCCCTCACCTGCTGCAGTAGGCGTGGGGGTAGAAGACCCTCATGCCGTGGGGCAGGCTGAGCCAGGCGCGGGTGCAGCCCTCCGGGCCCGTCCCGTAGCGGTGGAGCGCCCGCAGCATCAAGCGCTCCCTGGACTTGGACAGCGGCATCAGGCCCAGGGCCTCCTTGGCATTGTCTGGCAGGAGAGAGAGGCAAATCAGTCAGTCCACACATCCAGGAAAGGGTTAACATGAGGCATTCAGAGGGCGTGTATAAAATACGAATGGGGCTAGAATTCTAGAATGGGTGGCTGTTAAGGCATTTTATTTTTTGTATATTCTTTGGTGTGCATGGCTGTTAGACACGCCTTTAGTTTAGCTCCCTGGCTTACGATGCCATCCCTCTTTAAGTAACCCCACGTTCAGTATCAGTAAACATAGCTCAACTCATATTTACGAGCAGGAGGACCTTACTAGTCTGGAGGAAGAGTCGCTTGGCCTGGTTTTGGGGCTCGTCTCCTTCTGCCGGAGTGAAGAACAGACGCACTGCACTCACCTGAGAACACACACACACACACACACACACACACACACACACACACACACACACACACACGGTTAAAAAAACAAACACAGATAATCAGGCCCAAGTGCCAAGGGGACATTTATTTAGATTGAATGGTGGTACTATTGATAGCTAGTTATTTGTGTGAGTGTGAGTGTGTGTGCTTGTGTTAATAGACATGTCATGTTCGTACCATGTCTTCTTTGAGGAGCGCCAGGCCCACTCTATCAGACTGGACACTCTGAACGGTCCCAAACCTCTGGGGTCCATAGTAATTCACAAAGCCTCGTCCCTGAAATGTATAAAAACCAAGTCAGTATTTAAGGGTTTTACTTATTTATCAATCAGCTATTGTTGCAGTGAGTTAATACCGCATGTACAGTCCAGCCTTTCTTCAGTGAAACAATGGCAGTTAGTGTTCATCAAAAACTATTTACCCTGACATTCTCCACAGCTTCGTGTACCAAAGATGCCAGCTCTATCTGTGCGCTCTGGCAGACGGGCGCGTTGCGTTTCACCCTTGTATCAGTGACCCCGAGTGACCTCAGGTCCCGGACCAGCAGGTCAAAGTGGTTCCCCTGAAGCCGGCCCAGTTTCAGAGGCTCCCTGACAGAGCGGACCCCAGATAGAACCACAGCTCGCTTCTCCAGCTCTGACGTCTTCTCCCTCAGCCTGGAAAACATGCGGGCACATCAGGGCTGGGTGGAAAAACCAACAGGCTAGGTGACGTGGTGTGGTGTTCTTACCATCTACTCAGAAGAAGCAGTAAAAAAAAAACATCTCAAAATATTCATTCTCAACGGACCATTAACAAATCTTTTTTTTTTTTCTTCTTCTATAATTTGATTGACGAGGGCAAACTCAAATTGGTAATATCACCATGGACAGACGCATGACCTATATTTGGTTTGGAGTTGTTGTTGTGGGAGGTACCTATGAGGAGTGACCTTCCTGACCACCATGTCTTGGAAGGTAACAGCCCTCTTGTCCTTGATACCAGCGTAGCTGAAGTCCGAGGGCAGGACCCCCAGCACAGCAGCCATGTAGCTGATAGCCTCCAATGTCTCCAGGTTCTCCTTACGCAGAACGAATGCTGCAAGGGACCCATATCACCAACACATCAACACTACCATTTCAGAGGACATTCAACAAGCCACAAATTCAATACACAATTTATTTATATCATTTGCCAATTATTAGTAAGCAAGGGTAGCAGCAAAGAGAGGACACCCAAATGTAAGTTGATAGTGGCCAACTTCTCCCTCCATCTTGCTCTCTACCTGTGTAGACATCCTGGTCTTTAGAGTGCTTCACTGTCCTTTTCCTGGGTCTCCCTTGATCTCTCAGCCTGACAGTGATGGACGTTCGCCCCTCCTGGTCACTGAAGCTCTTGGTCTCCACCAGCTTCCCTAAGGAGGATGAACATCACAAGTCATTGGTACGTTTGGTTTCCTATTCAGGCTGGAATCATGGGGAACTACCCAGGAACATTCATTTTGGGTTGCAAGGAAAAGTGCTGCCTTGTGTTACCCTTTGTAAAAAATTGGGATACTTCTTTTGTGCAAAGACACATTGAGTTCATGTAACAATTTAGTAAAGACTGTAAAGCTCGCTATTTGAAATCACTGAACACATGCTCTTTTCCCTATCGCTCCCCTCCACGCCAACCTACCAAACCTTCTGCTGAGGAAGTGATGAACTGCCGTCCTATGCTCCTTATCGTCATCCTGGTCGAACGTATACCCCGAGCCCGGCACCTTGGCGTCGATGAACCTGTAGAAATCCTCCGCTTCCTCCTCTGCCACTAAACCGGAGAGCTCTCTGTAGTCCGGGTCCGCCCTCACGCTGATCTCCGTTTGGCTCGTCACCGTCATAAGGAAAGGGAAGTGGTGGCGCACAGCCCGGTGAACACTGGCTCTCAGGAGTTTGTCAGGGAACGATCCCAGGGAGCAATCGCGACCGGCCAACGTCTTGTTCTCCTCCCTGTCATTTGGAGCTTTTTCTGATGTCTGTTTGTAAGTTGTAACAAATTGTTCTAATTGTTGGTATACCGGCAAGCCTAACACTACGATGAGGTCCAAAGACTCCGGACAAGGAATTGTCTCATCCTCAGTATTTGGAGAAGATTGGTCCTCCAAACAGTCCACGTTTAGTAGGTTACAAGTGTCCTCCTTGATATCACGATGAAGTGGTCCTATATCCGGCTGTAGAGATTTGTGCTCCTTAAGAACAACACAACACAAATTATTTGATTTGGCATTTGAACAGACACTGATAAATCTGTGCCTTCAAGGCCAATATCATGTACGTGACATGTACGTATCTTGGCTTCCCTCTCCCTTTCTGAATAAACCCAGGAGCTCACCTCATCGTCAGCGCCCACTATCTGAGAGGCATTACTGGATATAAGTGCCTTATTGGTCACCAGTTGTCCATCGATGTCAATCTCGGTCACCACAAAGTCTCTTGTGTAGCTCTTGATAGTCCCGCAAAAACCGTTGTGGTCTGATATGAAGCACTCGGGAACTTTGACAGGTTTTTCACTCATTGTCAATTAATCTGATTTTACTTGTGAATTTGTTGAAAGACAAGGCAGGGTACATTAAACTATTATGACTAAATGTGAAATTTCTAATGTTTCTGCCAAAAAAAAGAGATTAATTTTAAATAGCTTAGTTGTATTATAAATTTATCAATCTGGTATTTGAATTTCGAAATTATACTTCAATTAAGGACGGATGGGTGAAATTCTCAAATGTTCAACTTTCATGAATGTACAGTTTCAACACGAAACAAAGCAGACAATACAAGCAGTTTCTTAAACGGGAATACCACGTTTACATGACTTGTATCATAGAATAGTAGCAAACACGGTATCTCCTGTGCTGAATGACTCAAAACACGATGGCAAGCAAACGGCATGTAAACAGGATATTGCGCCTACGCTTCCGTGTCACGTGAGCGACCGCAACAGGCTTTAAAGGGAAAGTAGTACATTTTACCCGTACTCTCTACTCGGACAAAAAACAGAGAAACGCAATGATGACATCCCTCGTCTAAGGTCTGAATGTGATTTACACATTTTTATTTCCTTAACTTTTCAGACATTTTGATTCATAGAAAAAAGAGCATTTCAGACACTAATGATAGTTTTTACTCATACTGTGATTCATACAGATACAACTATACCATCAGTTCCTAAAACAAAAAGTATGTATTAGAGGTTTTCCTTTCTCACAGTAGACAGGTCTTCAGTTGTATAATTTTTTTTTTACCTCCATTCAATAGTGGTTATTTTAATTTCTAATCATGCAAGACAGTTCTTAAAATAACTCTTACTGCTGCTACAGTACCAAGTCCTGAGCTAAATGTTGTGAAACGCTAAGCTGCCCTAAGACTAGTAATTATGAGCAAGATAATGCTCCTATTAAAGCGACAATCCAAGAGTTGAGTAAACTGTGAAGACACTTGGCACTTCTGCCATGGTACTGCACGTGGTACCTTGATGTTTCAACCTCAAGAAGGAAGGAAATGAGCCAGGTTGCCGTTTTACTAATTGCAGTACTTAAATCAGCAGACTTGCAAATACAGTACCATTACAAAGTGAGAAAGCGCAGCACTCTTTGTGGTTGAAACTTAAGATGATGTAATAATAATTGTTCCAAGAATGAATTCATGGACGGTTGACATTACAAAAAACATTTCCAAGTGACAAATATATTCTTCACCATCCTTTCCCAAAACAACATACAGTAAAAAAAACAAATATCTTGGCTGAAACTGCTGACACTCAATTCAGGCTATGAAATGCGGCAAGGAAAACCCCACATATTTGTACAGTATACATAAGTATTGTTTAGGCATAGAAAAATATTTTCTTAATTCCATGACAATTTACTTTTTTTGGGGGGGGGGGGGGGGGAATAAAATCATCGGGATACTGCATTCATCACTAAAACAGCAAAGGTCTATCTGGTCCATTGATTTACAAATGTAATTTGGTATTTATATAGACATTTCATAATGAATGTGTCCTGCACTCCAGCTGGATTTACATGGGATACATCAAACAACAACCTGTACTTAGAGCATGAGGCTTCGTACTGACATGAACACACAGAAATTGCTTACTCTAACATCAAATACACTTATAAATCCATTGTGAATTTTGAACATGAGGGCCAAGCAGTCAAACCCAATCAATGTGTTTAAGCAATCAAGCCACGGATCAATTTCCCCCCGTATGGCAAACTGATAAGAACATAAAGCTGTCAAACATCCTATCTTTGTTCTTTTCTATTCCTCTTTCTTTATCCTGATACAGTATCCTTCACGAAATGGGAGAGAGATAATGCCCTATTACTGATCCTAGCTCTCATTTACACTTAGAAACAAGCAAGCCCGGAAAGCAAAACTTTTGGCAACAAAAGTGTTTATTCCATAAGCCACTCCCTAACTTAATTTAACACCTTAACGTTTGTCTGGACCTAACCCTGCATATGTTTTGCAATTAATAAGAACTTATCTGCTTCACGCCTTCTCTTGGCAACTTGTCTAAGTCAGGCACCTTTGAAAGCTCCGACTTAGTTTGGACTGATTTTGGCTCACGTTCACAAACCAGATGAGTTGAAGTACCATCTTAATAAAATCATTACATGATCTAAAAACGTTTAATATAAAAACATACAACATATTGATTGAAAACTTGGGAAAGAACAGTATTCCAATGCTGCCCCACTTCTCTCTTTCAATACATTCTTGTGAATGGTAAATTAATTCTCGTACAGTACATTGAGTAGGCTACGGTCTGGCTAGCAAGCTACCAACGTTAGTTCACGGGTTTATGATTGGTGTTAATATGGCTTTTTGTGTGTTCTGTGTGTTCTGTGAGAGAGAAACAGAGAGAAGGCTAGAGAGAGAGAGAGAGAGAGAGAGAGAGAGAGAGAGAGAGAGACACAGCATGTGTAAATATACATGTTTGTTAGGGAGTGCATGTGTGCATGTGTGCATGTGTGTATATGTGTGCATACCAAGGAGGTTCCAGCGGGTGCATAGATTAGTTGTATTATCTTCATGAATAAAGGATTAACAAGGAGTGTTAGGTTTCCTCGTTCCAAACCAAACCCTGAGCCTTATACGCCACAAAAGTGAACGACAAAGAGCGACGTGTGGTTTTTTTAAGCTGTGTTCAAAAAATATGTTTCAAAAGAGCTATCTTGTACCCTTCCTTTTTTCACTTCTGCTAAGTATCCATCCAACGCTACTGCTAGTCGAACCCACATCATTTATACACAGCCTAACGTTCACTCTGTCTTAATGCCATGCTTATGGGAATTCAAATAGGTGGTAGCATATACCAACTACATAGCGTTGCATTGGTGGTACTGGGCACAGAGCTTAGGGTTTGGCCTGGGACAAGGCAAAGGGGTCCTAAATGCAATACACTACTTATGTGGTGGGGCTCAATCATCAGCGTCCCCATTTCCCGCGGGCCGTGTGATCCTGCGGACCCCCCTCTTCCCCGTGGGACCCTTGGGTTTGGCAAAGGCCTGCTTGTGTGCGTGCTGTTTAGGGTGGACCTCTTCATACATGTAGTCGGCCGTGAGCTCATCTCCGTTGTCTATCTCCATCTGGAACAGGGAGGGGGTATCAACGAAATGGTGAATGTAATGTTAAACAATGCAACACTGATGAAAGTCAAGGACCTCCTGTCCTGCACAGATTGGAGTTTTTAGTGTCTCTAGTGTGTCTCTACAGTATGTGTGAGTGAGTGTGAGAAATGGAGGCTGAATATGAGCTGTGAGTCAGCCATGAGTGTGGGTGATTCTGCGTGTGTGTGTGTGTTCACACATGCATTTGTGTATGTCTGTTTGTATGATACCTTCTTGGCAATTTCGATGGCCAGGTTTCTCTCCACTGTGTCGATGAGAGGGTTTTTACAGCTAGAGTAGAGCATCCTCTCCCTGATGCTGCACTTGTAGCCTGGCATGGAGTAGATGAATACTGAAACACACACACACACACACACACACACACACACACACACACACACACACACACAAACAAACATTCAGAAAGACATGAACACAAACAGATAAACACAATTTTATTAAGTACAATATATTTCTATTAATGTATTTACTATCCGTGTAGTTGTGTGTGTGTGTGTGTGTGTGTGTGTGTGTGTGTGTGTGTTACCTGTGGACTCCAGGTAGTCCCCTTCGTGGTTGTGTTTATACAGGAAGAAGTGGTAGCGGGCAGCGTCCTTGGGGATCCTCTTGGGCAGCTCATTCAGCTCGGTTGGCGTGGTGCTGGACAACTTGATGGCTTCGTTCCTGAAGTCGATCTCCTGTTGGTGCAATCACACTCTACGTTATACAGTGCAGCGGACCACAGAGACAAAACTGGCTCTTCCCTCAAGCCTTACTGTAAAGCCTTTGTCCCATGGTCCACATGCACCAATCACTTCTCTCGCATTTGAAGTGTCACTTCAACATACCTTGCACATACATCTGGTATGCCTATATGGAACAAAAGGCATGTAAGGTACACTAACCAGTTGGACGTAGTTAATCCTCTTGTCCCTGAACTGCTCCAGAGCCTGTATGGCTTCTCCCTGCATGGGGAAGGCCACGCCCGCCAGAGTCTGCTGCTTGGTGTCCACGCTGATGTCCGTCTGCACCTGCAGGGGCACACGGCACACGTGACAGGCTGTGTGCATCAGTGACGGAGTGAAAGGGTGGACGGGTTAATGGATGGAAACAATCTATCATTCGATCGAGCTGTCGATCCCTGATGCTCTTTCCAACCCTAACACCTGAGAATGGGGGGGTGGGGGGTGGATGGAGAGACAGACAGACAGACAGACAGACAGACAGACAGACAGACAGACAGACAGACAGTAAATACGTATAATACTGTAACTCATACGTGAAAATGTTTATCCTCCCACTGTTGTTTTAATAGCAGGGCACACATGGAACCACACAGACTTCAGACCGCCCAGGAGCAGAGTGGACTGTTCTTACACTCCCAGTCACACGTAGACGATCAACGAGCCAGTGTTCTGAAACAACACCTGGCTATTCAGCACGAAAAAGAGGAAGCATCATCCCATCAGGTGGGGAAAAATCCCCTCACTTTGCATTCTCCTCCGGCGATTGTGTGCCCACGTGGTGCTTATTGGCAAAATATTGGATGAAAGGAAAACCACTAAACACACATCCAGCCAGGTGCAGCGTTCCAATTTGCACCCTCGCCTTGATAAAGACGCCCTTGTGTTCCCGACGCAGAAGGCCGGCTCAAACGCCCCGAGGATCCCAACAAGCGACTAAATGTTTCCGTAACGTGAGATGAATGAACCTCGGCGTGTGGTGATTGAATTGAAATGGGAGACAGATTAATTGCGTTAGCCAATGCGGCTCTCACAATGAGGATGGAAATCACGGTTGTATGCGATGCATTTGCATGTCAGCCATGGGTTTAGGGTAGCTTTTCTTCCCCACCGGTTTGTAAGGCCCACCCCAGGCATGCAGTTAGTGCTATGGAGCCTAAGCTGATTGAGAGAGATTGCTATGGACATGCTCCATGCTTGCATGGCCTCTAAATCCCGTGGATTGGGGCCTTTTTATATCCATCTGCTTAATAGGAAGTGCTGTCTCTCGGCAAATGAATAATATATTTCTGAAAGCCTCTTTGCTCCGCATCCATCCTACCAGCCTGCACATGTGGATTAGTGTAGAATTATCTGACCTTTACAGCTAGTACAAGGGAGCGGTTAGTTGTTTGTTGGTTAGGGGGATGTGTGTATGCGTATCTGTGTGCATGTCAGCTTCCTGCCTGAGTATTTTTGAAGTCTGACTATGAAACAGGCCAATAGGCAGCTTAAGATATGTCCCTCTTTTACAGTGTGAAGCAGGAACTGAGTACAGTGTGTGTGTGTGTGTGTGTGTGTGTGTGTGTGTGTGTGTGTGTGTGTGTGTGTGTGTGTGTGTGTGTGTGTGTGTGTGTGTGTGTGTGTTAGTAAGCACATCCCTCTGTCTGGTCGCAGATAGATACATTGCTGTAGGTCATAGAATGTGGGCCAGCTGTTTGGCTCTCTGAAAATCAATAAATCATATTGATCTAATGTGGATGGACAGGTTTTCAGCTGATCTCCCCCAGACATTTATGTGGACATACACTCGCAAACCTAAACACAAACACACACCGTATTGACTATCGCTGGAACTGCTTCCGTATCTGTCGCCATGTGAATCCAAGTATGTTTCCAAGCATGCATTCGTTTCCCTACCTCATCAAGTTTGATCCGTCTGAGTTCCTCCTCTGCAGCAGTCAGTGGTTGTGGGGCCGCCTGGGAGGTCAGATACTTCTTGTACCCGCTGAGAGAGACGTCATCCTGGGGAGAAACACGGACAATCGGTGGGGGGTCGGCCTGGAGCTCCAATTATATACTTAGGGTACAAAATATGCCGAGAAGACAAAATCAGTGGCTCAGACACGGGTGGAGTAAGCCGTCCTTATTTGGTTATGATTACATGGACGTTCTGGAACTACTCTAATCACAGGATTAAAGAAAACATTTCTTTCTGGTGTGTGTTGATGTTGTGCAGGAGGGTGTGAACTGTTGTGCCGTTGCCGAGGCACAGTGACGAAGCTGACAGATGGCCGGATGGCCGAGGGCTAATCGATGACCAGTGGGGCAGCAACTGACCCCCCTCAGTCACTCCACTGCCAACTAAGAGGAACAGGCACACTGCTGACACAACCCTAGCCAGAGCTTTAGTTTGGCTTAACGTGTGTCTTGTGTTTTATCGCACTAGACTTCGTATAGCAAAATCAAAACCGTACCATCATGAAATCGTTGCTGTGATAAAAAAAAAACACATTTTAAGACTTCGACATACCGTTGACGTGCCAAAGATCTCGTCTTTAATGTGTCCCCCCCCAAACTCCTTCTTCAGTGTGGCTCTGGTGGCAGCGTACAGCATCTTTTGACGGACCTGGAAGAGAGGAGAAACATGAACTCTTATCATTCGATCTGTCTGTCTGTCGGTCTGCCTGTTTGTCTGTACAGTACATAAAAATAAAAAAAACGTAGGCAGGTTTAGACACATATACATTAATATATATATATGCACACACAATATATACATTAATTCCTATGTATTTGTTACCATCAACACAATGAAAAAGATATGTACAGCTATGTTTAGAAAAACAATTTGGTTATTGATTGTGTCAACGTTTTAGGACAGATCTACGTATTTTTCTAGTTTGTTGATGTCCCGCTTTCTATGGAGACGTCGGCCTGCTTTTGAACGTTGAAAGAGGCTCTCATTAGAATTGCAAATCTTGTGATTGGGCACCACAATAGGCAGAGTCAACTGGTCTGGCCTGGACAGACAGACATGCCACAGTTTCCAAGAGCAAAACGGCTAGTGTACGCCATATTTTGTTTTTGGACAGTCGCCACAAACCCTCTCAACCACAGTCTTTTAAGTCTGCTGGTCTCTCTTTCTCCCAATGCTTTCTTGCCAAAGCCTATGCTATTTGTGTATCAGCTCGTTTCTGTGCCTGCATGTGCTTTTCTGTCTGTGTGTGCATTTGTCTGTGTGTGCTTTTCTGCCTGTCTGTCTGTCTGTCTGTCTGTGACCATGCCAAGAAGACCCCTCATACATTACGCATCACAACAGCCATTAAGCCGGCTTACATTATATAATTTAGAATCTTCTTTATGAACATTATCATTCAGGAAGTAACTGGGTCTTAGGTAAATCATAGCAGGAAAGTCACACACCAGTAAATAATGCTCCTATAACAACAATAATCTCCATTTATGATATAAACTAATGTACAATATGTACATTGTAAGAGACATTTTGGCCATTACAACATTTGTAAATGTGTATATTTACTATAATGGGCCTGTTAGACTCACAGGTGAAGGGTCAGGGGACCATGCCAAGAAGATCCACTCGTATCCCTGGTTGTTGGTGGAGTCGAGGCGGTAGAGAAGGTAGGACGGCATGCTGTCCTCTAGCAGAGGCAGCACAAAAGCGTCGTACTCCTGCTCCCATGTTTTAGACACGGGTCGTGTGTCACCGATCACGAGCTGTTCTGTAAACGTAACATAGTCAAGACGAGGAAGGGGTTAGAAACATGTACCCTAACAGCAAAAAAAAAAGAGCACTGCTCAACAGATATTTAGTCCGAAATGTATGGATTTGAACCCAGGTCTCCTGTATTTTTCAAACATGCACCAGTGGGCTAAGCACACCACTTATTTTTGTCCTATTTAAAAATCTGAATGTTTTACACTAAATTGGGAGTCATGTTTTCAACGAGACAAAATCTTTAAAGATCAATTGTGCCTCTCTAATTAGAAGGGGTTGGTCATACACATGTCAACCAATACATCTTTGTTGATGCCCAGACAGTGGGCATGTAATAACTGTCTCAGAGCCTCCCACAAAGCTGTAACATTGGCAAACATATTTACAATTAGCTATTGGTATTGCCAAAGGTCATTGCACTTGCTACCTGTGTTTCACTACCACCACTACTACTACTACTACTACAACTAAAACTAATAATAATAATAATAATAATAATAATAATAATAATAATAATAATAATAATAACAATAGTAATTTTTTAATTATTATAATTTATCAAATCCACATCTTTATACATCTTATCAACAGGGTTCACTTTCCCTATGATACTTGGCCGATTGGTAATTTTGCATACAACAACAACGGTCTTATCTGATTTGATCAGGCCAAATACAATTGATAAATAATCTGATCATTGTTGTTGCCACCAGTCATTAGCCTCCATTGATGAACTTATCAATTGTCCTTACCGTTCTCGATGACTACCTTGATGAGCCGATAGCCCCCGTTCCTGGCCTTGGCAAAGATCTCCCTCACCTCACTTGCAGCTGTAAACACAAATTACATAACATAGCATTACCACAAAGTCTATCAGTTGTCGAGAAAATGTCAAGTCTAACACGAACTCAGATTATATGACTGGAGAACCACAGGGTGACTTGATCATAACAAAATAGGTACGAAGACTAAACTATTAAACATATTGGTGTAATATAACTTGTACACTGTGTCAGAGTAGATAAACGCATAAACAAACCAGTTTTAGATGCACAGCTGGCATACAAGAATGCAAATATATTGTATTGTATGAGCACGCTTTATACTGTTTACATATTCACGTGGCGGCCCAAGACTTAACGGAAGATTGGACAAGGCAATACCCTTTTGGAACATGGAGTACGACTTTTTTTAACTAGGTCATGTATAACTATCATTAGGATGCTGATTGTACGATTCGTAGGGGACGTTATTGCTATTGCATAAAATGTTATGGCAATGATGCATGCTAGTGATGCTACATTTACTGGGCTTTACAAAAATAAGAATGAATCCATCTATGCCAATATCGAAATGGGGGACAGTTCAGCTGGATGGCACTCAAATGGCTCTTAACGTCACCAAGACTCTTTATATGCATCTGATAAACAATCTCTTGATTGTTCCAAGGTAGACCACCCTGGGGTAAATAATAAATAAATAAATAAGAGGAAAAAAAAAGATCTCTGTAACTTCACAGGTCTGCTGCGGATATTTCAGTGGATCGCATACATCATCAAGCTTTTCCTTGTTGCGTGTTCTAAGGGTTTATAGACTCGCATGCCCATATTAGCGCAAAGCATCGCTGGTTACACTTGTCATACATTCCAATCGTTCGCAACTGCTAGGCGAAAAAAGAGATAGCGATGTTCTTTACAAACATTTGACATTGCTGATGCGAAACTAAAACAACAGGTTTTCATTGCCGCAATACAGTCGATGTCTCAAGTGGACTACAATTCGATATGCCCATAATGGTCCACAATCATCAAAATTATAGTCGTTTTACCTTGTATGCCAGTCTGATGGGACATGATCAGATATTTTCACGACCGGCCGGGGCAAGGTAGAATCAGACAAACGTTGAACACGGAACCGAACTATAACTCCCGATTCACCCCAGGTGTGACGTCATGACGCAGTCGATACTGACCATGTGATTAGTCCAGGGAGGGCAGAGCCATGGCTCTGGTTGATGGCAGTCTTCGAAAGTCCGCGTTCATCATGCTGTTACGTTGTCTTGTCAATCACAATTTAGTTGTTGACTGAAATGAAACTAAACAACTACTAATTAAGTTATACATTCAAAGGTCTATGTTCTATTGTTCTATTCTATGTTCAAATAAAAACATATTTGCCCTCCCTGTGGAAATGACTAGCCTACCTGGAACACATCATCAGTAATAGGCCTATGCCAATCATTTATGATTATCCTGGAGTCTCATGGGTCAGGTCAGAGTGATTCTACCCTCGAGAATGTATTTGTAGCCTAGGCCTAGCCATTGCCGCCCTCACAACTTGTGGCATGTAAGTGTGCCCACTTCCCGCTGGTAACATGTTGCAATTGCACACCACCACCGTAGAATCCTTTCGAAAACACCGTGTTAAAATATTAGTTAAAAAGAGTAAGCTATCCACTTTTTTTTCTTGTTAAGCTGCTTCCTGAATGCCTTTAATGTCGCTTCCCATCAGCCTACTAGCCCATGACGCGTTTCATACTTTCGGTGGTGATCTATGTGCAACACCAATTTTTCGACCTGACCTGGCGGCTTGAAGTGCATTGGCAATGTTTGGGGGTCGGTCTCTAAATGGATTGTTAGGCTACTGACTCTTTTTTTCTTAATGTCGGCTAAATGGTGTAAGAGTAGACTAGAGCATGTGTTTAAAGTTTGGATTTGTTAACTGTCCCTTCTACAATTAGCCTGATGCAGGCGTGTCAATTTTAGGCCTGCCTATGTGTTTTGATATAGGCTAAGCCTAGCCTTTATCACAATTATTTATTTTATTCCATAATAATTTAATAAATAATTGGTGTAACTATTTGATTTCAAGTTAAAAGAAACGTTTCAAATGGTTCTGTCCGGTGTAGTACTTTATATTGGAAGTTTATAGTTGATTTAGACCTTCTAGGTCACCCATTGGTCTGCATCTTAGTGGAAGGCAGGCTATTGGTTAATGGCTCGCTCCCACAATGAATATTTTATATCGGCACTGAGCACCGTCACTGGGATATCCATGCTCTTGGGTCTTATACCTAGACGGTGTAAACGGAAGTCATCTTTGCGCAGTGGCAGTATCGTAGCCTATGAGGTTTATCCGAGGCGCGATTATTGCTAGTTGAAAACTTTACCCAATACCCCGCCATGACGGCTTGAAATATAGCCGGCGTTGGCAATTTTTGACGGTCTTGAAAAAGACTGATTTGCTTGTGAAATGAAAGTACTTGTAATAAATAGGCTTCTGTGTGCATAGCCCGAATTAAATGGAAGGGCATACTGTCTGTTTTCACATCAAATGAAAGCAAAGGGTGTTTGCATATTGTGTGTTATAGTAAGAATTTTTTTATTGGGCCCCTATAAGATAGAAAAACTATTTGTAAACCTCTCAAATGGTTGTGTGCAATCGAATTAACACATTGGTCTGCTATGATCACCCTGGCGGTTTTAGAGGAACATTAGGTACATTATTCGATATCAGATCTTAAAGATGACACAGTGGTCGGCAAAGGCTGTCTTATATATCCAGTTCTTCTTGGTTCTATGCCATCTTTGCGCAGTGGCAGTATCGTAGCAATATACTACATTTTAGAAGAACAAGGTCTGAATCCTAGTTTACACGCTCCCGAGACTCTCCACTAAGCCCTGCCCCCAGCGCGGACTCACACCGCACCAACAACTTACTTCCACAGGAATCACTGGTTAGCATGAGGTATAAGATTAAAGTTACGTTTATTGATTAGAAAAGTCGAATTTCTTATTTATTTATAAGTTTAATAATGCCTCTACAAGGCACGTACGTCTATTATTAAACTGCTAAAGGCTTATACTATGAAAGTAACTTAGAATTAACACTAAGACAATTAAATCGTCAACTAAAATGTTGTGATCTTGACAGCCCTAATTGTAGGTCTGCCCTGAGGCCATGCCCAAGGAGTGGTGAGGGACTCCACCCTGAATATACCCTTGGGTTACTGGGGGTTACAATTCAAAACAGATGTACACATTTTCTGTAGAGCCCTAAAATGCTTTAATTACATCATAGCAAACAACAGCGAATATTTTTTTAACGTTTTACATTTTTCAAGAGTGTTTATAGGGTAGATTGTAGAATAATAAATGCATTGTCAGGTGGACTGTGTCATTGGAGTGTGGTCCACTGTGTTAAGTTTGAGAATGGGTTGTCTATTGTTGTAAAGAGTCTGGCCTGGAGCAATAAGGCCAATTAGACATTTAATGGTCCAAGTTGCATCATGAAATCTTTAAACTTAATTTTGGTTGATTCTACAGGACGTTTGCAAACTCAAACAAATTTGGTCTGTCGCTGTTAATCAGTGGACGACTGTACTTCAATAACAGTAGTCATGTAGGCTGTGAACAAGGTGAAATGTAAGCAACTTTGTCATTATTTTTACCATGATACTGTGGCCTTTGTTTATTTAGGGAGTGGTGTCTCTCTCTCTCTCTCTCTCTCTCTGTGTGTGGTGTGTGTGGGTGTGGGTGTGGGTGTGTGTGTGTGTGTGTGTGTGTGTGTGTGTGTGTGTGTGTGTGGCAATGCCTACAAGCACCCCTGTGTGGTTACGCACGTCTGGCTACTTTATATACATGAGTGTGTGTGTGTGTGTGTGTGTGTGTGTGAGACAGTGTCTTTGTGTTTTGTGTGTCTGTGTGTGTGTGTGTGTGTGTGTGTCTAGTGATGAGTGGGTGGAGACCCACCTAACCGCATGTGCCCCACAGACATCCCAAGAGGAAATTACATGGCTGAAATTGGAGCGGTCCTTCAAAAATACTAGCTCAGTAGGCCAACACCCAGCTCAGGGCTGGAAGTCTATGGGTGTGTGTGTATGTGTGAATGAGAGAGAAGGGAGAAGAGCGAGAGAGAGAGAGAGAGAGAGAGAGAGAGAGAGAGAGAGAGAGAGAGAGAGAGAGAGAGAGATAACATGAGTGTTGTCACAACGCCTAACTTTGTAGTACATGTGTGCATGTGGATTGTAGGGACAAAGCCCAAGTATGTACTGGAATGTGAGGAGTAGGCTGTTTCTGGCTGCTTATATGTATGTGCATGATGTTTTAGAGGAGTGTCCTGAATAACTTCCAGATATAGGTCAACACTGCAGGCTATTGCACACAAGGGAAATATAGGTTTGTACAAATATTTTACCAATATGATAAGTGGCAATAATGTTACTACTAATGTGGCAGTTGTCCAGCAAGCAAAAAAACACATATCAAACTTTCAAGCGGATTTCAAATGCCAAGTTTATGTCTGAAATGAGCAGCAGGCACTTCCCTCGCCTTTAGTCCTGCGGTTGGCATTTCCTCATGGGATGTGGATTATGAATGAGGTTGAAGCACACGGCACTTTACTGCTCTGATAGACCTTGACAACAGCATACAATATGACCTATGTAAAGTCAATCATTAATCAGTGTACTGTAGATAACGGTCTGTTGAGGGAGATAAATCCGCAGCTTTTACCTGTTATCTCTTTAAGGTTGGGGCAAGAAACTCAATGCCAATGTTGCTTTTTTTTTATTCAAATTTAGTTTTATTGCGAATTCACACTAATAACTATAACGCTTGATACTGCTTTGATACAATAATCCTAGTTCTGTAAATGCACCTGTCACTGCAGACCTTCTCTTTGAAATTTCTGAGTATTCCCACTACGCTCACTCTTCTCTAAATACGTTCTGTCAATCTTGTAAGTGCACAATGTGAACTGGCCTTCTTCATTCGTCAGAGAATCTTCTATTCACTGGGGGTGAGTTGAAAAGGAGAGGTAACACTCATGTCTAGAATTGCCTTCTCGGGCATTAAAAAGTACGTTGTTTTTTTTATAAAGGACTAACGTGTACGTCCATTTGGATAAGGCTGACTGTTCAAGTTAATTAAAGGCATTGCAGAATGAACTACGTGCTTTTGTTGTCATGGCCTTTGTCCGAGTGCTCTCTCTTGCACTTTCAGTTGGACAGTGATTGCGAAACCTGGAAACCTGAATAACACAAGCCCAGTTATATAGTAGTGGTATCAGAGACAAGCACAGCACTGTCAGATTTACCAGCCAGTATGTAAATACCTCCTCAGCCACATTCAAATGTTCTCCTGCACGCCTGAAACCCTGTGATCAGAGTTAGTTGATTGAGCCTCTGAACAGGTTCATCGTTGGATCGTCTGCTTCCCCAGTACTGCTGAAAATGCAACGCTGGACCGGTCCTCCTCTACAACTACCGATGCGGTTCAGTGGGAGCAGGAAGAACGTCTAAAGTGACAATGCCACCGAATCAAACAAAGGCGACGTCATCGTGACCACGTGACTCTCACGGTGCCTGATCAGAAACAAAAACACAGAGCAGGGTTCAATAGGGGAGACGTGGACATTTGGAAACAGCGTCACGGGCCCACGACATCAGCGGGGGGGGGGGGGGGGGGGGGGGGGGGGGGGGGGCCTCCGCAGCCCCGTTAAAAGTAAATCACATGGACTCTCGTTTCCTGTCCGTCCAGCCAGCCGGTCTCTGTCATTACGAGGCTGTGTCGTTTAATGCTCCGATTGTTTCCATTTAGAGAGACGCAGGCAGGATCAATAGGCTACAGTTGCCCTGTGCGGTGGGGTCGATGTACTACGCCGGCCGTGGCCTTGCCCCACATTACCATTGATCTGATGTGAAGGCAAGGCAGACGAGCACACAGCCCACCGACCGCCTCCGCCCCTTTTGCCACACGTTGATCTTTCGAGGGATCGTCCTGAGACCACGGGTTGATTCCTGGACACAAAGCACTGTGTGTCTGGTCGGAAAGCCTATGGTATCCATTGTAATGACAGTCTGCCTTTACAGTGGTACACTGCATCGATACTGTAATGTACACACACATCTCCCTAATGCACAGGGAATCTACCGCATGAGCATGCATGGGTTGTTTATCAGCAAGGCAGCTTTTACCAGCAGAACACCCAGACATTTCAAAGAGTTTATTAATGTGATATACAATCCCCATCCCATACCAGATCAATTCAATAAATAACTCTGCAGAGTCAGTTTAGTGAAGCGCATTCCTAACGCACGATATTGATGTCTTCGTTGTCTTAGTAAGTAACCTTTTACGGCCCCCTAGAGGTTACTTTTGAATCTCCCTGAGAGCCTTCAACCAACTGCTATAAGGTTCAGCAAATTCAATAGTGCTGCGTACACACATCAGGCGATACCACTTTGTAAGGTCAAGTGTTTTTGCGGCACACTGTATTTGCCTGCTCTTTCTGTCCCTACTGACAGCATAGGAACAACAGGGAACTGCTCTATCCCTTCCCATAGACTAGCGGAACAACAGATCCCAAAGCTATGAAAAGGACAGTACTATTTTACAAACATTGTATTATCTTTACATCTTTCAAATGCAAATTATTCATTGACATTTTGGGTTTCAAAAACAATTGACTGTTGTTTTTCAATTTGTTTGGTCCTAAGGAGCCCTCAAGTTATACTTTGGACACATTCAGAGACCATTTAGAAAATACATAAAATTACTGCTTGCATTGAAACCTGAATTTTAGATTAGTACGTGGGCTAGCTTTTACAGGTACTGCAGTGCATAATCTCTTGAATGCGGAGAAAGGCTATTGCTGGTCACCTGCCCTGAGCGCTAGAAACTCTGCAGTGGAAATCTGAATCAAAACGTTCAGAAAAGCTACCAGCAGGTGGCAGTATTTCTCAAGGAATGTTATTGTTGCCTGACCCGCCATCTCTCCACAGCCATCCAGCCCCTGCTGGAGGGAGCCAGGTTGCTGTAACGTTAGTTGCACCAAAGCCGTCTAACATAAACTAAGCGACTGTGATCAAATAACATTGTGATATTACAATATCACCATTTAATGATTCTAAAAGAGTGCATTGATGGGGTGCATTGATGAGCCATACTGCATGACGAGCGGGAAAACAGAGATAATTAAAAGAAAATGTAAATTCAAAAATTTCCCAATGAGGAGGAGGTAGAGTTCGATAGTAAGATAAGATAAATCTGTTTAGAAAGCATGAAGAAGAGACGACAGGAGAAACCCAGCAACTGTGTTACAAATATGTGGAAGAGAAAAAACACTGGAAGACCAGAGTGAAATAAAGATGCAGGGAGGTAAAACAGGAAGAGAAAAGCAGTGTAAGAGAGAGAGAGAGAGAGGGGGGGGGGGGGGGTAAGAGGGAGATAGGACAGAGATAGAGAGAGCTAGAGAGGTATAATGAACATCTGGGAGATTGATTGCCAGCAATAATAATAATTACATTGGATTGCTCCTGCGCAAAATAGATGGCTTATATTCAAATGTCCCAGTTTCAATGTTGTTTCAAAGTCACCCGCTCCACTCGGCTGCACAAATACCAGCCCAGTAAACAGATGCATGCCCACAATGTCACGCATTCACCAGTCCCACAGAGCCCATAACTAAATGCAAATGCACAATAACACGCACACACGCACAGTTGTACACACACACAAACATGTACACTCACATACACACACATGGTGCTCTCACAGAGTGTGATGAGCTTGTGAATACCTAGCACCATCAGGGAGGATGAACTACTGTTTGGCATTTCCTCCGTTGTAGAAAAAGTGACACGGTAGAAAAATGGCATAACAATTGATGGATGGATGCATAGATTAATTTTTATTGCACCGAGTGGATAAAAGAGGGGGAGAGATCATGAA
Organism: Galaxias olidus; assembly: GCA_026901105.3. Taxonomy (NCBI): domain Eukaryota; kingdom Metazoa; phylum Chordata; class Actinopteri; order Galaxiiformes; family Galaxiidae; genus Galaxias; species Galaxias olidus. The sequence continues at coordinate 25,311 of JAPMUY010006355.1, forward strand.
AAAGATATAAAAAGATCATAAGCCGAAGAAAAATATAGACCACAGATAAAGATCAAATCAACACACATTTAAAATCCTAATATTGCTGTTTCATTTAAAACTCAAAAGGGGAATATACAGGGGGGGGGGGGGGGGGGGGGCAAGAGAGAGAGAGAGAGAGAGAGAGAGAGAGAGAAAGAGAGACTTTCATTTAAATTAAAGGCAAATTTAAATTTTTGAACGTTTTAAAGCGGCAAAAAGGAACAGAGACAAATATGAGAAATCCCGGATGAAACATGACCTATACACAGAATGATTGTCCTTGTCCTCCATCTGTTGTAACACTTTCACTAAAAGAGCTGTTGGAATGTCTTCGTCTGGCCTAGTGTGGACAGACTGTCTTCACACACACTCACACTCAAACACTCAAACACACACATACAGATACAGCACACACTCTCTCTCTCTCCCTTTTACTAACACACACACGCGCACACACACACTCACTCAAACACATACTACATAATCCTACTTGCTGATTGACAGATGGCCTAGTCACTCACCCTACCAACACACACACACACACACACACACACACACACACACACACACACACACACACACACACACACACACACACTCAGAGAGAGAAATAGACACAGCCAGGCTAACAATCTGTGTGTCAAATGATCCATTTGGTAATTAGTGCTGCTTAATGGCACGGGGCAAACAGACCAGTAGAAAAACGACCGTTGGATCATATTCAAACCCACACATCTGACAACGTGTTGATGGGCCCCGGTCTAATCGCAGATCGAGAGGAGGCAAAGAAACGTGCTGGGCTCCTTTTATCAAACGCCCGTGCTCACAGGTTTGGATTAGGCATGCCACAAACGTACACGTGTGCACACTGGAGGGAGACTCGCTGTGATTTTCTGTCAGCCATTTTACAGTAATCTAACAGCGATGTCCTCTGTCGTCCTCTCCCTGGCGCACGTTTCCCCGTCGAGCAGCACGTCCTAAGCGGGCCATTCAGCTCTCCTGTCATTAGGGAGCTGGGCACGATTGGAACCAGGGGGGCTGTCCGTCATGACGGGGGGACCATGGATGTGTCCCAGGGGATCGGATCCTATTTGTGTAAAACCTATAGCTCACGCTACCATACGCAGATCAGCGGCAGTGTGAACAACACAAAGTGAGGAGAAGACTTTGCAATCCCAGATTCATGAAGGCGATGACTTAGAGGAGTACAAACAAGCGAATTCCCTGAGACCTTTTGAGAAACCCAAGTTAGGTTTTTGAAGGCAATCATAAAATCATTTTGGAACGTTGAAAACACAAAGTAAACATTGAAAAGAGAGGCTCCGTGTGTGAATAAAGATGCAGTAGGAGCACAAACATGTAATAGACTATCAGAGAGACAGTAAGCAGAGAGACAATACATAATATGCACACTCTTTATGCCTCTATCTTGATCTCTATCTCTCTTGCTTGCACACACACACACACACACACACACACACACACACACACACACACACACACACACACACACACACACACACACACACACACACACACACACACACACACACACACACACACAGATGCACAAACGTACAGAGTTCTGTGGCCTGGGGTTACAAATATGATTATGAATTCATATGAGAGCGTCTAGCTTCAGAGCCCATATCTTGCTCCATCACTCCAACATTTCCCTCCCCATGATTCGATTCCCAGACAAAACACACGCAGGTCGCCAACATCAACAAGATAAGCGGATTCATACGTTGCTTTGGCCAGACGCAAAACGCCACTCGTTCTCCGTTTAAATTTTCAATCCGCTTTTCTGACATGAAACACGTAAGTACATAATTCCAAAACAAACAGCATAAGGATATGAACAATTGTTCTTATTATTTTTACTACTGGCTCTACCATTCAGTAACATGCATACTCATACTCGTGTTCTGTGGAGTCTATTGGCTGCTTGTAAAGGTGTGGCCTTGAGTCCGTAAAAATGATTCCATGCTTTCTTCCCTCATCTACTGCCTGTCCAGTTTTCCTCTCCTTCACATTTGTCTGGGAGATTTGGATTATTTGTCTGTATGATATTTTGAGTTTCCTCCATGAGTGTGTTGACGTCAGGGCTTAGTGGTCTGACTAGAGACGGGTCTTGTATTGAGGTCAATGGTGTGTTGTGAGGAGGGGAAGTGGGAACACTGTGACACCCATCATTCTTTAGCTGACCCTTAGTTGATCAGAGATGTCAATACTGTAGACGCCATTTTGTGGACTGGACCCCAACGCCTGCTATATAAACTAAAGACAACCATTTTACATATATTTTTTATATTTGTGTCCGACCTCCCTGCCTCCTGCGTCCTTTCCTTTTTTTTTTCTTCTTTCAAGCCTCCTTTTTTTTTTTCTTTTTGCCCAGCCCTTTCTCCTTATTTTCTTCCGTAATCTAATTCATCTGTTCCCTCTTTCCTTGTTCAGTTGTTCTTTTGTACAAAGTGGGAGGCGACACCCCAGGCCTCTCCCTATGTAAATCACCCTGAGAAGCCATGCCACTGAGCTCCATTGACACCCTTTGTAAATCAACACAGCATGGCTGTCAGAGGAGGACCATGATATAGGCCCATAGTTTTATGAAGTCTATATTTCAGCGTGGCTGAGTTGTTTTCCTGCAGGCTAAGAGAGCACCGCTCTAGGGCTGTTCCCGGGTGCAAAATATGGCGTGTTTGTTTTCTTCCTTTTCCTATCGTAAGGAGAGGGGGGTGGGGAAGAAAGAGGTAAAGGGTGTTGTCGTTTAATCACTCCCATCAGTCAAACTGGTCAGCGCACACGACAGCAGTATCTATCACTGTGTGTGTGTGCGTGTGTGTGTGTATGTGTTTGTGTGTGTGTGTGTGTGTGTGTGTGTGTGTGTGTGTGTGTGTGTGTGTGTGTGTGTGTGTGTGTGGGTGTGTTGGTCTGTGAGAGAGACTGTGTGTTAAGTAGAAGACAGGTGGCACCCTTGATGCTGCTACCAGACAACAGTACTTTGTTGTATGGGCAAAAGGCTAGGAGGGGGAGGAGGAGGAGGATGAGGTGGAGGAGGAGGAGGAGGAGGAGGAGAGGTGGTGAGGGAAAAGGAAGAGACGAGAGGGGGAGGAAAAGAGATAAAAAAGGAGACTGCATGGCAGACAGACATAATGCACCAAAGTTACACACATAACCGTACAGACCAGAGAGCACTATTCAATAAAGATACGAACGTTAAGAACAATAAAACCGAAACATCTTCTAAAGACAACACACCATGCTATTAAGATACACGAGACGACAAAGGGGAAGAGCAACACTGGGAAAACGTCCCGCGGTGTTCGTACAGAGCACAAGGCCATTCAGACCATCCCAGCCAAAACCAGCACGGGACGGCACGGGACGGGAGCCCTGATGAAGACGGGTCACGAGGCCACGCTCGGTGACAGACGCGAGGTTTCCGTTACAGATCCCTGGGGCCCGCAGAGTCCATCAAAGCGCCCCGTTCATCCCCCACGTTTGCTTCGTTAAAGCACCTTGATTGGACGGTAAAGGCAGTCCTTATTTCCTTCTCTGGAAAACACGGGCCGACGGCGGAATCCTCCGGTGCCGACTGGCGACGGCGCTGCGGTGATCCCACTGCTGCTGGCAGCGGGCGCGTCGCTCGTGTCCCGTTAATTAAGTCACATCCAGGGACTTTGACGGCTCGAGGAGAGGAGGGGGCCGCGAAAATTCCCGCTCACAGACGTCCGCCGACACACACACGCACACACACACACACACACACACACACACACACACACACACACACACGTACACACACACACGCGTTAAAGTGCTTTCGTCAGCGCCTATCGCCACCTTAATCCAATTAGTTTATTAAATCAGCGCGCTCTCCCTTAATCTATTTCACCAGGAGGAGGGGATCAGCTGGTGTGCTGCTGTAGCGTGTCTGGTGCGTAGTGTTTGTGTGTGTGTGTAGTGTGTGTGTGTTCGGGTGTGTGTCTGTGTGTCTGTGTGTGTGTGTGGTGTTTGTTAGCATAGAAAAGGTGAGGCTCACAGCGTCAGCCCCTGAGCTTTTAGGAGGTTCAGTGTTTTTCGCTCAAAGGCACAGCGCCACAGGCCTCATTATTTTAGGGAAACCTTCTGTCGACTCCCCTGCCGACACTTCATCTCCCCCATACGTGCCTGTGAGAGGCAGAGCCAGCGAGACGCGTGTGCGTAAACAGCCTCATTAAGTCACATGAGAGCTGGTCAAATGGGCACAGGCCGTCAGTCTTACAGAGACAGCTACACCATCCTACTGCAGGCTTTCTGATCGCCCTCTGCAGCCTGCTCGTTCTCACATAGCCTCAGAGTGTGTGTGTGTGTGTGTGACTGTTGGTGGGGGGGCGGGTGTACATGTGTGTGTGTGTTTGTCGGCAGAACACAGTGTTATAATATATGGCGTTCTTGTCTGCAAGTTGCCCCCCAGAGAATCCTTAATGAAGGTTGCGCTGGGGGCCATGACAGTTTAATACATTCTAATGAGACCTGTATGGAGGAGGGACGCATGCCACACCCAGACACCACCACCCCCAAAGGCGCACACACACACACACACACACACACACACACACACACACACACACACACACACACACACACGAGAGAGAGAGACTGTTTGACAGTTTAATGCACTGCAATGAGAGAAGGCTTGCTACATACTAAGTAGGGATAGTATGGGGTCATTGTTGATAGTTGTAGGTTACACACACACACACACCCACACAAACACACACAGATGAATATACGTGCACACACTAGCACACACCATCCAACTAGAACCACACACACACAAACACACACACAAGCACGGTTGCCTACACACATATACTAATAACAAAATCGAGGCAAAACAAAAATATCTCTCTCTTACACTCACTCACACATATACTCACAAACACACACACTCACAAACACGCACACGCACACACACACAATTCCATTTTGCACAATTTCCATCTATATGGAAGTAAGAAACAGCCCATATCATCTCTCATCACTGTCAATCATAATGATCTGTCAAACTGTTATTCATATGAAACTTTTCTCTTTCACTTACTGTCATTCTTCTAGAGCAGCAAAATCGCTCAAATCCCCTCTCTCTCTCTCTCTTTCCCTCTCTTTCTCTCTCTCTCTCTGTTCAGGATGTCCATGCTGTGCAGCTAAGGGGGTGGTTTGTGATTGACACTTTCAGAAAAAGAAAGTGAAGATGGAGAGAGAGACGAACAGAGGGAAGGAGGGTGGAGAGAGGGAAGGAAGGACAGGAGGGATCCATGTGTGTCCACAGCTTTTGAGGGGGCGTGAAGTGAGGAGAGTACAGAGTGGGGAAGAGAGGGATGCAGGTGTAACTGAGTCTGAGAGGCTAGCTAGTGACTGACTGAGAGTGTGTGTGTCTGTGTGTGTGTGTTTGTGTGTGCCTGTGTGTTTGTTAGTCTTGTACAACAGCTGCTCTCCACAGGCGGCATGTTGCAGAGGGAAGGCAGGAAGAAGAGTAAGGCAGTGAAAGGCAGGACACGGGGGAACAGGATGCTGACATGAGGGGAAAGAGAGAGCAAAGAGGCAAAGCTTGGAGGGATGGAGGGAGGTGTTGTAGCAATGCTGTGAGAAAATGTATCGCGCTAGTAAAAGGCTGTGTGTGTGTGTGTCTGTGTGTGTGTGGCCTGGCACATACCTTATTGAAATTACTACTACTATGATGAATGCTCTTTAATTGTCTCTCTTTCCCTTCAACTGTGTGTGTGTGTATGTGTGTTTGTGATGTGCAGTGCCGTTATTGTTTACATGAAAACCCTGGGTTCTGTCTGAAGACTGAAGGCCCATGACAACTAAAGGCCTCGTCTCCCCGACATACATAGACACATACCGTGCACCTCTGCGTGTGTACGTATGTGTGTGTGTGTACGTGTGTGTGTGTGTGTGTGTGTGTGTGTGTGATACATGTTTTGCCCACGCTCAGTACAGATGTGTTTGTGAGAGTGATGCTATTCCTCTCCCCAGCTCCTAGCTGGCCCTTTAACACGCAGCAGGAGTTTGTTATTGGGTAGACGACGCTATAAAATATGCAGCACCACACACGAATCTAGAACCACCTCCGCTCTCCCAGTTCCTCTTCTTCTCCACTCTCCGTGCGCTGTCTCCATTTTTCACCGCGAGTTAATATTCCATTTTTCTGTGTGAGAAGACAAACTGAATGTTTCATGAGCAGAGAGCTATCGGACCAGCACAGTGTGCGGTGGGTTGTTCGGTCATCTGGGTGCACAGTATGTGTGCGTGTGTGTGTGTGTGTGTGTGTGCATGTTTGTGTCTGTGCGTACATGTATGTGCGTGTGCGAAAGAGAGAGAAGGCGGAGAGAGAGCGTGTGGCGGAGACGGTGAGAGTCGTCGCAGAGGTTTCTCCTCTCTCCTTCGTCTTCTCTGAGTAATTGGCAGAGAAAAGCAAACCCTGTGTAGATCCTCCATGTGTCAATGTCAGCGTAAGGGAGAACACACTCTGCCTCCAACCTGCTGTCTTCCATCTCCAGTTGGAACACCAATCGGTGAATCCGAATGAGAGCTACATACGGAACGCAAAGTGGTCATATTCCCAAAGTGCACAAGTGGGTAAGTGGCCAAATTCATACCCAAAACATGCTTTTGGTGATGGTGTCCTATTCACGGCTCCCTGTGTTTCAATTAGTAAACAGTGTCTGCTTTAGGACACGCTGTGTTTCGACCCACATACAGAGTTTGGGGAATATGGTGTCTCATTTCATATTTACACACACACACACACACACACACACACACACACACACACACACGTAGAGATGTGGAACGTAGGCCCAGACCTCCAGTCTCTGAGGAGTTTTGATTTCCTCCCAACGTTTACTGGAAAGTCAGCCCTCCTATGCACAGCCATGTGGCGTCATGAGAATCATCTTCATTCGAAGGTACAAACGCCTTCCCCATTAATTTCTTACCCCTTATGCCTCTTCCTCTAGCTCTCTTTAGGCATCTCCCTCTTTACTACCCCCCACCCCCCATCTTCCTCTTCCTTCTTTCCTGTCTCCGTCTATCTGAATGTCTTCCCCTCCCGATGTCCACTGGGAACAGACAGGCAAGGAGAGAGGAGAGGGAGGGTGGGCGGGGGATGACACGTCAAACTCAGACATGCGCGCGGGCCCTTTGTTAAAACAGACGCAGGCTTCTCAGCAGATGCGAGGGCACCTCTGACCTTGGAGAATGTCATTCGTGCGAGAGGCCCACGGCTGCCCTAGACTTGTTTCTAAAACACGGAGGAGTTACGGCTTTGGCTCCACCACCGTCTGATTGTTGTTTTATCTTTTCATCGGCTGCCTTCCCCCCCCCCCCCCCCCGAGAGGCCATGTCCCCCATCCGCGAGGATCTATGCATTTCTGTGTCTAAGTCTGAGTATGTGACACATGTCGTAAGTTCTCAGAGAATACGGAGAGGTATACACCGTGCGTCTATGATGACGTCTAGAGCTCTGTTTCATTATCAGATATGGCTTCATCCTTATCAAATTTAAGACTGAAACGGGAGTGTCGAGGGCGTGTCTACATTTTGTGGATCGATACCCCCATTTACCTTCTTGTCTAGTTATGGAAATTGTACGTTAGAGATTTAGCACGTTAGAGATGTATTATGTTAAGATACTGTACATAGCATGTTTAGATATACAGCACGTTATATAGTACGTTGGCTACTGTAAATAGTACATCAGAGATATTCTACATTAAAGATATAATACATTAGAGATACAGTATGTTAGAGATACAGTACGTTAAATATATAGTACCTTGGCTACTGTAAAATAGTACATCTATACTACATTAAAGATATGATACATTAGAGATATAGTACGTTAGAGATTTATACATTAGAGATACAGTACGTTAAATATATAGTACCTTGGCTACTGTAAATAGTACATCTACGTATACTACATTAAAGATATGATACATTAGAGATATAGTATGTTAGAGATGTAGCACATTAGAGATAGAGTAAATTAAATATATAGTTCGTTGGCTACTGTAAATAGTACATCTATACTACATAAGCGTTATAGTATGTTTGAGATATGGTACGTTAGAGATATAGTATGTTAAATATATAGTACGTTAAATATAAAGTACGTTGGCTACTGTAAATAGTACATCTACACTACATTAGATATACAGTACATTAGAGATATAGTACGTTAGCGATATCGTACGTACGTCAAAAATATACATGTTCTGTTTTCTGTATCACAGTATGTTCAGAGAGAAGCTGAATGCATTTTAGCGGCGATGACAACCTGTAATGCAGTCAGATTATAGGCCAGCTGTTGACCTAAATGTTTAATGCAGACGCAGACATTAAAAAGCAAAGATATTATAAACAGTACCCTGTACGGGCATGTACACCACACATTTGATAGAAAAGCTGTATTTGCACCAAGCGATTACTTCCACTTTCAGCATCTCTCCAGCAGCACTCTGATAGGAGATATAGATTTCTTTTTAATAATGGATGGAGCATCGAAAACACAAACAATAACAAAGAAATCCAATAGAAACAGAGAAGATACGACAAAGTAGATGGCGGTGAAGTCAAGAAAAATAGAGGAATGCAAAACAAATGTGTCAGTTTTAATCTGTGAAACTCTTCAGTTCTGGAGCCGTCGGTGGTAACCATGGTAACAGTAAAGTTAGTCACATCGGAGGCTAAGAAATGTGATTGTGATCTCACTGAACTCTGTCTTTGTCCTGCACGTCTCGGCTCTATACCATCTCTTTTTCCCTCATCCTACATACGCTCTTTCTTCTTCTTCCGTGAACCCCTTTTCCTCTCTCTCTCTCTCTCTCTCTCTCTCTCTCTCTCTCTCTCCTGCTCTCCATAACATCTGAATCACCTTGGCCCCATGTTTTTCCTCTGCCTTCCCTCTTCCCCGGTCCTCGCAGACAGCTCGACTTAGCAGAGCATGAAAACAAACCGATTTCCAGATTATATAAATAAACGGAGGGCCACTTTCCCGCCACCTCCCCCCGTTGCTGACGTAAACAGGGGGTGGCCATGTTGGCTTCACGTGGAGCCTCTCCATCTGTTGGGTCCGAGAGCGAGTTTGGGTAGGGAGATGGAGAAAAGACGGAAACAGAGTTTTTGTTGAGAGAAATGGAGGGGGACAAAAACAAATTGACAGAGATAAAGAGAGTGAGAGAGAGAGAGAAAGAGAGAGAAAGAGAAAGAGAGAGAGAGAGAGAGAGAGAGAGAGAGAGAGAGAGAGAGACGTGAAAGGAAGAGAAAGGAAAGGGTGTGCTACAAATGGCCTTGAAAATCAGGCCATTTCTTTTTTAAGGTATGCTGGTATCCTACTCCCTGTGCTCAGAAACTACTTCGGTGTCATTGGCGTCGGGCCCACCTTTGAGCACACGTGTGTGTGAACGTGGGCCAGCTTTTGCCTGCCTGTGCTAGATTGCAGAGCCGTGTGAAGACACCCTCCAGACACCCTCCGTCCCCTCCTCTAGAGAGGAGCGAGGTGTGTGGAAACTACCGGGGCGACGAGAGGAAGTGTTACAACATTCAGAGCCGAGGTAAGTACAAGGAGGAACAACAGAAAACCCTGAAAGGGCTTTGGAGAGGGGATGGCAGTGGGAACAGGTGGGAGAGAAACTGAGAGACGTGTGGGAAAGAGCTGTGAGAGGCGGAGAGCAACACAGACTGCCATGTATCAGTGGAGCCGAGCGGATAAAAGAGACGCATTAGACAGACAGCACATGGACCGGATAGAGGCTACATGTGACTGATTAATGCATCTGTAGCGTGCACACGCGCACGCGCGCGCGCGCACACACACACACACACACACACACACACACACACACACACACTTATGAACACGCTCTCGACACACACACACAAACACACTTTTATAGCAACCTCCCACCCATTTTATGGTTATGGAAATTGTATCAGGTAACAAGCCAAGAGCACTCTGAAGGAGACAATGAAAATATGCGCTCTTTTATAATGGAAATGTTTATTTCATCAATACACAATATCAATCCATAGAATAATTGAAATCAGGACAAAACAGAAGAAAAGAGATACAGAAACAAACCACAGCAATATTCACACGTTTCAGAAAAAGGAGAAAATCTATTATTACCGCTGACCCTTCCTTGCTGGAAAACCTCTTAGTTTCAATGTGTGAATTTGCAATCAATTACATGTGGAGTTTCGTGCCAAAATAAGAGATCCACCATACTTTCATAAATTGCTGGCTGACAGTAATTAAAAAGTCCCTAAGGTACATCATGACATATACAAATAATCAGGAATTGTTATGGTCAGAAAATCCTTAAACATCTGATGAATGAATCCTTATTATTTTCGAGATATTAGTAAATTACTTTAAATACTTAGATACTACAACTTTTTTTTTCCAAAACGGACTGATCCCATTTGGTAAAGAAACTTCACATTTTGTCTGAAATATCCCCGACTGCAATGAGTGGCGTCTAAAACAAACATCAATGGCATGGACCATGATCAACATGATGAAAACACTGGAGCCGTCGTTCAAAGCGTATATAGAATCAAAAGTGAAGGAACCACGCCGCGCTGAGGCAATGAAGACAGTGTCACCGTGGAGAGCTGAAAGTGTATAACATCGTCTGTGACGTGCCAAAGCCTCAACAGAGTGACTTTTTCTGAAATGATACCATGTTGAATAAACACGCAATTTTTTTTTTTTTACAATATCACTGCCATCCAGCGTACTGTCGATGAGTGTGCCAGATCATAGGCAGGGACGGGGTAGGGGCCACCTAAGCCACCATTGTGGTGTTTGCAGTGAGATCTGGGGTTAAGAGGAGCCACAGCAGTGCTCCCAGTTGCTAGTTCTTTCGGACGGAAAAAAGAACATAAAAATAAGCCGCATCTGTCTTATCTTTATACATTTCCTGGTCTATCTGGGCATAGGTATGTATTTGGTATAAACAGAGTTGCATTCAATGATAATGGGGGGGGGGGGGGGGGTTGTAGTTCCGGAGGAGTATTTTCGAGTGTGGCCTGTAGTTCCCTCGCTTCAGGAGAGTCTAAAGGCACAGAGGGGCGACCGAACAGCAAACATGTCCATTCTACACAGAGAGAGAGTGAGAGAGAGAGAGAGAGAGAGAGAGAAAGAGAGAGAGATAGTAGGAGAAACAATTGAGTGAGAGGGAGAGATGAGTAAAACAGAGAGTCAAAAAGAGAATAAGAGAAAAAATATCTACAGCAATGTATAAAATAAAATTAAATAAAAAATAAACTACTCCACCGTATTTGCACTAATAATTTCTTCTTACTGGTTGCTGATTTGCGCAGTCGTGTGTGTGGGTATGTGTGTGTGTGTCTGTGTGCGTGATGCACCGACCTTGACTACCTATTCAAGCATTCCGAGAAGGAAAATGAAAAGACTCATATTCAGAGTTTATGTGAATGCCTGTGTGCTTGTTTTTATATGTGTGTGAATAGCCCCGAAAGCCTTTGTGCTTGCCTGTGTGTGTGTGTGTGTGTGTGTGTGTGTGTGTGTGTGTGTGTGTGTGTGCGCGCGCTCACCTTGCACTGGCAGAGCGTACACTCGGTGCCGTGCTTGGTCCAGGCGGCCCCGCTGAGGCGACTCAGGCCGCTCTCGTCCGTGCAGGTCTTGGTGATGTCGTTGTCCACGGTGCTGGCCTGGCACGGATCGGTCCCGCAGCGCGGGCAGCACTCGCCCTCCGGCACCACGGTGAACTCACAGTCCTGGACCGGGGGGCAGGACACGGGCCAGCAGTCCACCTCTCCGCTCTGTGGACACGGCACGCAGAGCCATAGACACACAACGCAAATGGATTAGTCTCGTTTTGAAAGCTGGACCCACACGGAAACACACACGCACACACACACACACACACACACACACACACACACGGAGAGCTATTTAGATGGAATGGACAGAACATATAAGAATGAAGTAGACAATAGGACAAGGTAAAAAGGCAATGCAAGGAATCTGCCTGTGGGTTACCACAAAGCGAAATGACCAATTGAAATTCCCCAATCTTTCTCTCCCATCCTATCTATACTGGCTTGCATATTTCCTTACCAATCCTACCACCCTATTCTCCTTCCCCTTCCTCCTCCTTTTCAGGGTCAGACCTCCTGTTTGTAATTTCACAGCTCCATTTCATTCTGTGGATCCCAACAGCTAAGCCAGATCAGATTCACTCCTTGTCTCTCTCGTCCGACATTTCTCACTTCCTCTTTCGAGCAGTACCTCTTTTTCAGAATCAACCGAATAAGTCTGGATCCTTCTCTGTCCCCCTCTTATCTCTTGGTGCCACAGAGTGTGTGTGTGTGTGTGTGTGTGTGTGTGTGCGCGTGCATGTCTGTGTGTGTGTCTCTCAGGGTGTTCGTGTGTGAGGGTTAGTAGAAACAGAATCCTATCAGTTGGATAGGTGCTGACACAAACCTCTGCTAGAATGCAGGGTAATATAATGGAATGTAACAGAGGGGAACAGCTAAAATGCCAGATGAGTCCATTAAGATGATTGACATCGCAATTGACGTCAGATGAGATATGGTGTGTGTGTGTGTGTGTGTGTGTGTGTGTGTGTGTGTGTGTGTGTCCAAAAGCGGCTCTAGTTGATATTGAGCGGGTCCTCTGGTGGGAGCTATACATCAGGCAGCGGTTTTCTATTCTGTTTCCTTTCCTTAGTCAAAAACACTCACTAGGTCAGCTTCTTAGGGATCTGACTGGAAAGACATACACAGATACAGTCCATGCATGCATGCAAATGCATACAGTTATAGATGATAACACACACACACACACACATGCAGCTGTACACATGCATACAGTAAGCACTAAAACACACACACACACACACAATCGTATACTTACTGGGTAATATGGAAAGTGTGCATTTGAATTTTGCTGACACTTACAACTGACTGTTTGTCAATATGGGCAGTTAGTGTCTATTCCTTAGGGAAAACCCACACACAAAAACACCTCCACAAATCTATCTCTGTCACACACTCACAATCTCTGTGCTCAGCTCAAAGTGAAAATAATGTGAACTGAAATCAATATGTACCTGTGCTACCAACACTACATGAACATCTATTCTAAGTAGCACAATTTAATTAATAGTCTACTTATTAAGCTTACAACCTTTTCATATATACAAATATATATATATATATATAAAAAAACTATTCCTGGTAACTGATTTAACTCCAAATAAGGATGGGTTGGAGATAAACAAAGAAGCATTTCACATCCAGACTCATTTCTAAACGTAAAAAGCGGACGTCAACAATCCCTCCCATCGACTTCTAGGAACGCGTGGTGCAGCTCCATAAAGATGGCGTGACGTAATCCTCACGGGGCCGTAGCTGTATCTGGGTCAACCGTTCTCCTCTCCACCAGTTAGACAAGACGGATGAGCCAGAGAGCAGCCACGGCAAGCTGGACTTGGGACACCTACGGTGGGAGCTGGACTGGGACATGACGGCCTACGATGGGAGTGGGACTGGGAGTTTGGGACGGCGGTTTACTGGGCCGCGGAGTCCCAGAGGGTCTCGTTACACGGGACAGAGACGGAGGGCCGAGAGACCACGGCGCGCCGCTAACGACCAGCTAGACATTGTTCTTTCTCATGTACAAAGAGAGAGAGAGAGAGCGAGAGAGAGCCACGCTCGGTGACACACACTTTAGATGCGCAGCCACACGCCTACAGGTACATGGAGACACAACGCTGTGCTAACTCTATTGTTTACACACACAGCGTGTCGCACATGTGGACGTGCTTCCGTGCACACACACACAGAGACACAGGTTCACACACAGCGGGGCATCGCAATATTCCAACGATTTGTTTTCCGAAGGAAGGCTCAACATTTGAATTCTTGTCTGAATTCATCCAGCTTTATTGACACTAGAGGCTCTGAAAGGGACTAGAGTCAGACAAAGACTCAACCCTACTCACTGTCCTGCCAACAACGTGCTAGCTATCATACCATTGCAGTTCAAACGCAATACCATATATTCCTTTAAGACTACATTTCCCTACGAACCTTGTTAACCAAACCTCCCACTCTAGACCGACCCGGTGGACAGCCCTCTAGCCATTCATCAGAACGGGCCTATGTTCACCAGCCTATACCTTCTCCACATGCAGACTCCATTACCCACACCCCCCTGGGCTCACCATGCACTGGCACTGCTGGCATCCCTCCAGCCAGGTGTCCCCACTGTTGTAGGTGATCAGGCCGTTCTGGTGCAGACACTGGCTGCTGAGGCGGGGGTCACACTCCGGACAGCAGAAGAGGTCGGCCGTGGGGTTGTCGCAGTCACACACCATCCGGCGACACATCACCAGGCCCAGCTACACGCGTCCGGGTGAAAGACATGGACACAAGGAGATCGGAAGTCGTTTCAGGTTTTCATGGACTTCACCATCTCCCGATATGAAAGTTCTGTTTTGTATGTGTGTGCCAAAGGTGTCAGCGTTTCAAATCAAACTTTAGCTCGAGAGAGATGCAGAATTGATACAATTATAAATACAGATCTAAAACAATGACAATATCCACACAGTACCAGTCAAAGGTTTGGACATACCTTCCCT
>JAPMUY010006355.1:42500-45582 GCA_026901105.3 Galaxias olidus
GACACACACACACACGTGCGCGCGTGCGCTGTCACCCTGCCACGGCTACTAATCCGTCAGTAATGTCACCATTAAATGTCTACTTATTACAGCATGCAATTTAATACCGCCTCCAAAAGAGAACAACCCCCATTTGCAGCAGAGGATCTATTGGCTCCCTCATCTTAACTGACAGAGGCATTGTCCAATCGCAGCAAGAAAGATGTAGCCATCCAGTAGGTGGACTTAATGTATCCATGGGGTTAAATATTAGGTGAGTTTGCTAGAAGGCTGGCTTCAGATACATTGTACATGACAACGCAGGTCTAGTTCACAAACGACCTTTACAGTCATAATATTTAGTGGGTGTTTATAGTTCCACTAATTCTGGGTCTGTGCATGGCTCTTTAGTCCTGGTTAAAAACTGTTATGTTCTATTCTATTATATTCTATTATATTGTGTTCTATTCTATTCTATTCACCCGACTCACAAAAAGAAAGCTCCTTTTCTATTTTACCGCCGACAGTCTCACAAGAGCAAAGTTCAGGACCAGGCAATTTACACCCTGACCCATACAAAGCCCTACTCCATGAAAAGAGGCGACAAGCAATTACCATCCCATAATATTTGGCCAGAGCGGAGAACATACGTAGGCACGAATAAATGGGTCTCTGAATAGATCTTCTGATGTCAATAACTCTCATGTTGTCTGGGAGTATTTGCTTAAGAGGGGTGGGGTAGGAGAAGGAGATTAAGTGCATATTGCAGTCCACAGGGTCAGACAGCTTGGCCCAGTGTTTAGCACATGATTTTCTATTCATAAGGAAGACAACAAACCAAAATAAAGTGACAGATTCAAGTGGCTCTTCAGCAATCCTGCCGTCTCCTCTTCTTTCATCCTCCCTTGCCCACCCTTTTCCTTTCTTCTCTCTCCCTCCCTCCCTCCCCTCCCCTCCTTTCTTCTCATCACGCCTCTCCTCTCCTCCTCTCCAATTTACTTCTATTCAATTGTCCAGCTCACACCCGTCCTCCGGCCGCGGACGTGCACCCGCTCGGCCACCCCTTTAAAGGGTGCGTCGCTGACCGGGACGCGGCGGCGAGGCGCGTCGTTAGGCGCCCGGGCCGCCTCGGAGCATCATGGGTAACAGTGAGAGAACCCAGGACTCCTTAACGGCGCGCGGAATAAAGGGCCGACGCGGCGCCCTCCGGCTCCTCATTAGCGAGACGCTGCTGTGTGAGGAGAGGGGAGGAGAGGGGAGGAGAGGGGAGGAGAGGCTCCTGTTCTGGAGGAGGCGTGGGGCTGACTCCGCGTCTTTCCACCCCCACTTTGCCTTTCACCGAGAATATTGGAGTAGAAAGCCCAGGGAGTGGGAGCCGGCTGTGTGTGTGTGTCCGTGACAATATCGCCAATAGAGAAGCGCGCGCATCCATCATTATCTCTCATTCTGTCCTCACTTTCCCTAAAAATCAGCCGTGACTCATTGATTTGTTTTTGTTTTATTATGATTTCCTCGGTCTCTGTGGCCGGGAGCTTGTGGGTGACTTGTGAGAGATAATGAGAAATAGACTGCTGGAGAGAAACCTCGCACGCCAACAATGAGACATCGATCTTTTATTAACAAACCTGCTTTTGACGCCTAGAATGAGAGGTTTCCATGGTACAAACAAAGACTAGCAGATATGTGTGTGTACGTGTGTGTGTGTGTGTGTGTGTGCCCGCGTTTACACTGGCCAAGATCTTCATTGGTTTTAATTTCCCCACAGAATTGAAGTTGAGGATGTGGACACACGCATACACAAATGCACGCGTGCACACACACACACACACACACATACATACACACACACACACACACGCACGCGCGCACACGCACGCACGCACGCCCGCACGCCCGCACACACGCACACACGCACACACGCCCACCCGCCCACACACACACACACATACACACACACACACACACACACACTTAATTGTAGGAAAGCAGTGAATAATAGCAGTGAATGTGTCATACTGGCAGCACTGCGGATTTCTAGAAACACAGCGTTCAGTGAAGAACTTTGACAAAGATATCTCTTTGGTTCCTTCTGACTATTCTCTCTTTTTCTCTCCAAGCAGATGTACTGATGGGAGATATAGAACATAAGAACTCTCTCTCTCTCTTTCTCTCTTTCTGCCCTGACATCTCTTTCCGCTCTCTTCCCCCCCTTTGACTGCTTCTCCTCGTCACATCATTTCCTGGTTCCAGACACTTTGACTTCCCCTCCCTCTTCATCCCTCTTCCTCCCTCTCCTCCCTCCTCCTCCCTCTCCTCTATCCAAGTCAATCCTGTCTCAGTTGAAGATTGATAGCAGTGAATGTAGGGCCTCTTTTACTCTTCCGTTGACAAAAATTCAGATGACAAAGTATTGGTGCTCTATAAAATGTAACTGGAGCCTAAAAAGTCGACTACCACCGTTCGAATCATTTATCAGCTGATAAATTACTAATGGACCAATTGTTTTGAAATTGGTTGGTTGTATGTTCTTCTGACATATTTTTTTGTCAATTCAGCTATAACAAATCATAAATAATTAGTTTTGGAGCTTTTCAGGGTTTTTAAAAAGAATATTTTAAATAAATCAGTGATAGTACAACAAGCCAGTAGAAAATGATCAATTATTTATGACGCAAAGGGCATATCCTTTGTGTTTTTTTTACTTGTCAGCGTGACAGTATTTGCGTAAGTGTTACTGCAGTTTCCTCGAAGACAACAAAGGCTCAGACTAATTCCTGGCAGTCACGCAACATTGGTTCATCGGTAGTCATTTTTAATATGTACAAGCTACCTCGCTAGACCGTCCGTTTTCTTTCAAACAAAGTCATATAAACACCCAATGGCAGTGGCCAAGCAGACAGATGAGCCTTTGATGAGGCTTTACCCAGGCTTAAGGAAGACGAGAAGATGATCTTCATATCATTATATTGTTCCAATTAGAGCTGCATAATGCAATCACATTCGTACATTTAGGACGCTTGCAGCAATTCATGGCAGCCGTGATTCGAGACAGCTTACTGCAAACAGAGCAACAATAACATTTGAAAAAATGCATCTAGATCCT
>JAPMUY010006356.1:0-45483 GCA_026901105.3 Galaxias olidus
TATTGAATTTTAACTTTCAAGTTTGAATTAACATTTGAATATTGTCTGCAGTATGGTGGGGTAGGACTTTGAAAATGTAATGTCAAACAGCTTTTGCATTTGAATTTTAATATTGACACAGAATGCCCATTGAAGCATTTGAAAATGCAAATGCAAATGGTATTATTGCATTTTCATTTACATTTTGTCTCAAATAACACATACAAATGTGGAAAGTGATAATGCTATTGTTGAATTGCATTTGCCTTTTCAAGTTTACATTTTCATTTGAATAAAGTCCCTTATGGGCTTCCATAATAGAGGGTTATGCTAAGATTAGACCCTCTAGTGAGCCGCTACCTGGTTGCCTTGGCAACGGTAAACTAACCGCTCTATCAGCTGTTCAGCCTAGCTAACCGTAGCTACATTCAATAATGAAATTATTAATAATTGAACTACTTATACGCCTCATAAAACTATAATGTTATAATAAACCTCATACAACTATAACGTTAATGAACTTTACTCACCTTGAAAATGTCAGGATGTCGCTGGTTGGCAGGCACCAAACTAGCATAATTAATGATTATATAAATTGCACAAACGATTTTATAAAGAACGATTAAACTAGCGAGAGATCAGTATGTTTGTAAACAAAAGCCCTAGCACTTCCGGGTGGCGGAAGTAACAGTTTTGAGTGAGAGAATATGCTTTAATCTGTTGTGTTTAGGAATGAAACACAATTTGGGCGAGTTGTAGAGGGCTAGATTTGTACAGATTCCCCCTCTGAAATTATTGAAAAAACGCCCAAAGACAACTAAGTTGAAACCAGAGTGAAGTTGGCTCAGCCACATTCTTGAAATAATGAAAAAACAGTGCAATTTGTTAGTGCTTCGTTTGTGCTCATTTGTGCTGTTCAAATTATTATTTGTGCTGCCTCCGTTTTTAAGATATTAACAATTATAATAAAGGTCAACCTGAGGTCAAGCAGCTCAGCCACTTTGTCGGATTCCAACCAAAACAGTGCCATTTGTTAGTGCTACGTTTGTGCTCATTTGTGCTGATAAAATTGTCATTTGTGCTGCGACCACATATGAGATACTAACAGTTTTCAACTGATGAACTCATCAGCTCCATTTGTTAAAAAGATTTCTGTACAGTGGTATGGCATGGCTTTTTTCTTTTGTAAGAAACATGTTATGTGTGCTGTGTTTCATGTAGGAACTCAGGTGCAGCAAGGTCAGAATTATCAACCACAAACATTTTTTGTAAATTTTTAAATAAATGTTAATGAATGAGTGGGAAATTATTGACGCTACTGTTGCTGTAAAAAGACTTGTGTCAACCCACACATGTTCTATCAACCCATAAATATTTGTGTTACTTTCCACACGCTGATAACTTTTCTCTGGTTGGAGTCATCTTCTTTGAATTTAGCAGGACTTTGGAGCAGCACAACATGGCATCTTTGGCTGTACAGATGACTTTAAACATCTGTAAGAAAGACAAATACACCTGTGATTAAAAAACCTGTTTTATTCTCTTGTGCATATACACACACGTTCTCCATGTAATTATACTTGACTGAAAGACTGTTGACCTCAATTTTTTTTAGTAACCTGATTTATCAAACTAAGTTTATTGATCTATATAGTGCTATTTGTACATTGAAAGTAGTTCAGATTAATGCTTTATCACTAAAACAAGTACATAGATTAAATAGATTGAGAATACAATGAGACCAAATAACTTTTTAACCCTTTAATGGTTTTCTCGACCATATGGCACATTTTAATTTTCAAAAACTTCTGGAAGAATGATTGCAAATTAGCTTAGCCTCTTTTAGACATCTCTGTCATTACGTGGAAGTAAGCTATACCCAATCAATCCACCAGTGGGACATGGAGCAAGTTTTTCCTGTTCGCATGCTAGCATACAGAAAAGTTCATGTTTACTTTATTCATTCAAGTGAAATATTTCCAAATGTAAGTACATCATTTTACACACCATCTGATCGACCGGCCTATTTGTTTTGGGAACATTATGGCAGTGTTATGTTAATGATTTCTCTTATTTATTTTTCTTATAATTTCCTCAATAACAAAGTAGTTACAAATATTTAATACAGATTTCCGTGGTTGAAGTTTAAAAAGTGATTAGCCCAGTGTAGGCCAGTGTTAATTTTGTCAAGAACATTTTTTGACTAAAGTATTCTTTAACAAACTTTTTTTCAGCACACATAACATGTTTCTTACAAAAGAAAAAAGCCATGCCATACCACTGTACAGAAACATTTTTAACAAATGGAGCTGATGAGTTCATCAGTTGAAAACTGTTAGTATCTCATATGTGGTAGCAGCACAAATGACAATTTTATCAGCACAAATGAGCTCAAACGAAGCACTAACAAATGGCACTGTTTTTTCATTATTTCAAGAATGTGGCTGAGCCAACTTCACTCTGATTAAGTACCAAGCACTTGTTCGCGATAGGTTTTTAACGTGCTGGTAACATTAATCATTACAAAGTGGCCAACATTAACGTTTCATGGAAGTAAATGTTGCTTCCCTGGTTTACATCTTAACGTCATGACTCGAGAACTAGCCCGTGTTTTTTCCTCTTCTAAGTCTTTTGTTCTTAACTTGTCGTACTACTTTCTATGTTTCTCTGTCATTCAGTATAATACATTTATGAAGTGACAAAAATGTTTATAAATAAACAAACGTAATCTTAACTGTTTCCCCAAATAACATAGATTTATTAGATTAAGGCAACACATCACAACTAACTAACGACAGTTGGTAGTAATTCATTGTCTGAACCCCCTCCTGCCGGTGCCGCATCCAACGCGGTCACAATTGCGAGGTCAGACTTGGGCCAGTTGGGGTAAAAATAAAGAATAGATACTTAATAATAATAGTCTATCACTATCAGAAACAAATACCGTTTCTATGTATTTTTTACTAAACTATATATCTTGTAAAAAATAAAGAATAGATAATAATAATAATAGTCAGGTCAGACTTGGGCCAGTTGGGGTAAAAGTAAAGAATAGATAATAATAATAGTCAATCACTATCAGAAACAAATGCCATTTCTTTGTATTTTTTATTTACCTATCTTTACCAATATCTGTAACAAACTAGCTCATAGGTAGTTAGCCTACAGTAGCTGGCTAGCAAGTTAACTCGTTAATTTAATACTTTTTAATGCTTTTTTTTACGGTTAGGTGAAGTAGGCTAGTCTATTACGATAAATTAACGGTTAACTTGCTAGCCAGCTACTGTAATAGGCTAACTACTTATATGAGCTAGTTTGTTACAGATATAGGTAAAGATATATAGTTTAGTAAAAAATACATAGAAACTGTATTTGTTTCTGATAGTGATAGACTATTATTATTAAGCATCTATTCTTTATTTTTACCCCAACTGGCCCAAGTCTGACCTCGCAAGCGTGACCGCGTTGGATGCGGCGACACCGGCAGGAGAGGTTCAGACAATGAATTACTACCAACTGTCGTTAATCTCCATGAATGCTGAAAAGGACCGTTTAGGCTGGAAATGAGGAATCAGGTTCGATTACGCGCATGGTTTACGTGAACTACGTCACTATAGTAGAACGAAGGAAAAGGTCATGACAACGGTAATTATGGCGTCATCCTCTAACAGACTATATAAATAGCTTCAAATGTGCAATTTGTCTTACATGAATGACACAAATAGCCTGGTTGTACTGGACATCCGTTTTTCACAGTTACAGTCAAGGAGTAATACTTTCCTAATTAGGCAGAGAACAAACAACTATTGAATTGAATTTGCTCTGAATATACTATTATTGTTCATTAGTGTTGCTTAACTGACAAACATCTTTATATTTGGGTTCAGGTTGTAAAATAACTTGCCTTCCAAGACTAGGCAAATATTAATACGGGCCTATTTGACAAGGTAAGAGCACTTCTCCACAAAACTAGCATATTTCTTGTCTTTGTTGCTTGGTTGCTATTTTTTACCAGCAGGAGCCTTTCCTAAATACACATCTTCATATTCATAAGCTTACTGCTGGCAATTATGGCACTATTACTGTGACTGTTCTTTAATGCAGCTTCACTGACACATTTCAATTGTGTTTGTATGCAGGGTTTGTAATAACTTTCCTTGCAAGTCTAGGCAAAGAATAACATGGACCAGTTTGAGAAGGTAGGAAAACTTTTGCTCAGTTCCTATCCAAATAGCTTGGTTGTCACTTTAACCCCCCCCCCACACACACATTTACAAGCTTACTGCTGGCGGTTACAATACAGCCTATCTATGTTGACACAGATTGCAGGTGTCATTAGTGCAGTTTGATACATTTACAGGCAAAACGCCATCTTACTATTGTGGGTTGATTTGGTTTTTATTCTTTTCATGTCCTAAATCAAGAAGAGAAAGAAGGTAGCCAAAACTCCAGATGAAGGTAAGTAGTGAAACCAGTCTTTTGTCAAGACTATCGCATTTTCCTCTTGACGATTAGCCGTTTCTGCACGAGAAAAATCTAAACTACCCTTTCTACTGTATCGTGATCCAATTCAACAAGCGTAAAGATGAAGTTAAAATGCACAAAAAAATCGGTCCTCTGGTCTTTCAGTGTTTTTGAAGAAATTTGATGCCATGAAGATGGAAGTCTATGAAGACCGGGGGGCTGTCGCAAAGGACCTGGAGCTACAGATGTGGCTTGGGAGAACACACCCAAATAGAGTGGATGACAACATGTGTTACCCTGTACTGCTCACCTTCCTGAACAGCTTGGAGGATCTGTGAGTTCAATACACAGCAGCAACTGAACATTGAAATGTTGAATCCCCTTAATATTTCGATTCCCCAGAGATCTGTCCAAACATATTCCTCTATCAATGTTACTTTTAATTTTAATGTAGAAATTTAGATTCACTGTCTAAATCGCTACGATGCATTTAATTGTGGCCCTAATTCTGTTTGTAAATGTTTTTGATCTTTGTCTATAAATACATTTTTGGGATATTTCTTTCACAGTCAATGGAGATTCATCCGCAGGAAGTTTTGGACCTCTGTAAGTTTTACCAGACCCAATTGTCCTGCTCTTTATTTGAAAACATATCGCCCATCATAGTCTCCCATCAACCTCCTTGACTTTTGTTCCTCCCTTCCTTCTTCCTCCCTGTCCCTCATATCGTTTTTCGCTTCCTCCTCTCCAGTACACAAGAGCCAGCTTTGCCAAGATATCCAGAAGAATAGTCTGTGTGGTAGCGCATACAGTGTCTCAGGTCCTGCTGCCGGCTTTGAAAATCCTTCTTGACCTTGAGGTGGTTGAAAGGAAGGCACCGGGGTCAGGCTGGAAACCCAGCAGCCTAGATGACAGGTATGGACACACAACAGCTAAATCCTACCAACCGATTCTTATAGTTTGGTGGATTTGCAGAAATCAATTTATAAACGTACATTCTGTGTGAAATGTAGGCCAGTTTTCTTCTTCAGTTAATATATGTATTATTTTTATACTTTGTATCTCTATGTATCCAAGTGTTTTAAATTAAATGTAAATTACATAGTTAAAGCTTATTTTAGCGAAAAAGTAAATGCAAATGCCATTGTTACATTATCTCATCATATGAAGTTGCTAGGATTAATGATAGAATGAATCTATGTATAACTGTTTCAAAAGCTGTTGCAATGTGCAAAGATGAATTGTCAATGTTTGTCCTAAAGTGCACAGGCTGCAGACCTTCTTCAGAAATATTTCAGCAAAACCGAGGCCACCCAGTACAACTGCCTGGCAGTTGCCCTCTTTTCCTCAAACAGGTCTACGCAAAGCACTACGGTCGCCGAAGACAAAGCAGCCCGGGCTGCAGGAATCGGTGACCAGGCGTTGAAGGCAGAAGCCATTCTGGAAGGTCAGAACCCCGTAATTGGAGATGTGATCATGGCTATCGTGGAGGGCATGGCTGCCGTTGAAGGAAGGAAGAATGCGGAGCAGGGATTTAAGACCGCTAGTCTGCTCTGGAAACTTGCCACCAGGATGGACGGCTGCGATCAGGAGATCCCCACTCACAATGAGGACATCCCCCCTGTTGCTGTATCCTCCAATAACGTCCTACCATCTTGTAATTCTGTGAATGAGAAGACTCACGGGTAAGACTTTATTTTTGTCAAGTCATGATATGAATATTCCCACCTTTCCGTTCACGTTGGTCCGGCCAGCTTCATATCAAATATTTTATATCTAAAACCTGCCTATGCCATCACATTTATTACGTGAAAATAGATTAAAACAACATTGGGGAGGCGCTGTGGTTACTTGTGTTCTAATAATGAGGAATACAGCTATTCTCAAAAGATTTGGTGTGCAAAAGAGCAAAATGGAACACCTACTCGATTACCTGCTGCCTGCAGTTATGGTCAATCTACTCAGTATACACCTTCGTTTTTTGCATAATAAAGGGATACTTCACCGACTTTTTCAAACTATATACGTTGTTGTTTAGGCTAAATTACGGTAAGTAAGTATATTGAACAAGTTTGGCTCATTGGATCAATGTGAGTGAAATTCACATATTTTTCCGACCACCAGCAGCGTTTCAATTGCTAATTCACTGTACACATTTCCAATAGAACATTGCGCAAATCAAACTCAGTACGGACGTTTTGAAAAATTCAGGGACGACCCCCTGTAACACAATAGTTATTTTCTCTCTTGTGACATTCTGCTGTTTGATTGCGAAATGCTAAATGACTATGCAATGTTTAAAATAATAATGAGATGAGCCCTGTCAAAGCGACCCCTTCTTACTCCCATACCAACAGCAGTGCCATTGACTGGACTCATCCCCATTGTGTGAGAATGTATTTCTCTCCTGAGGTTGTGGCGGATGATCTGTCTTCAAAGAAATTTAGGGTCATAGCCATCAAGAAGTTGAGACTTCTCTTGGAGAAATGGCTTTGCTACCCACCAGCTAATGATTCCAGTAGAACAGACCCAGAGCTCCTTCTGGGCCCCACAGCTACCTCTTTCCTGAAAACCGCAGCCACAGATCTGTTCGACACAGTGTTGACCAGTGTGAAACGGATGTTCCAGTCTGACGAAGCTTTGGGCCATTGTCCCTGTTCAATGGAAATGGGAACTAATAGCTCATTGACTGAGGTGACAGAAGTGAAGACGTTGGCTGCTGCTCGCACCATCTACCAGAACCTGCAGAGCAAATTGAGAAATATCTTGATCAAAACAGCCAATGTTAACACCCTGACACGGGCCAAAAAGAACCTGAGGGAGATCCTTATGTGTGTGACAGCCGAGGCCAAGGCGGAGGCGGAGGACACCCGCTCCACGGTGGCAGCCATGTTGAAAAAGGTGGATCGATTGCTTGTCGAAGACAACGACGATGACGACGAAGCCGATTTAAAGTCTCCGTATCAACACTCTGATGTCGACAACAACTTACACACGACTGGCTCTTCCTCGACATCCAACACCTCCTCAGAAGGTCAGAGCTCTGAGAAATGTACGCCCTTTATCCTCCCAGGGACCCCAGCCGCACCAAAGACACAGGTGCAGAGCCGACCCGTCATCCACAGGACCATTATAGACAATTCCAGGGCCCGTGGTCGACGACCCACTGTAGACAGCATCGACTCCGAGAGCCAGCTTATGGCTGAGGTGTTGAGAGACATCCTGGAGCAGGCTGAGCCCCGTGCCTTCACACCAAGGGCCCACATTATAAGCATGCACACCCTTCGTGGGCTGGAAGATCTCCTCATTCGGGGTGAACTCCAAAGCATAACCGAGGAGCTGGTTGTGAAGCTCCAGCCTCTACTGAGAACATTAAAAACGCCAAAGCTTCAGGCCAGAGTGGGTAAAAGTACCTCCGAAAATTTCTTCTCTACCTGCATTGTGAAGAGACAGGTTTCGACCTATAAAGAGGTGGTATCCAAGCTGATCCCATCCTTCACGGAGGAAGCTGTGAAACACCTTCTGTTGCTTGTTCTCCGTTTCCCTCCCATATCTTGGGGGTCCAGCTATGCAGACGTGTCAGAAGAAATCGTGGACATGCAACTGTCAGACAACACCATCGAGCTCTACGACAAAACCATCAGCCTCTATGTCAAAGCGATGGTGTGTCAGGTCAGCCAAGCTACCTCCATCCAACCTTCCGATGAGGTCAGGCCTTTTTCCGGGGAGTTGATGGGAGATGTGCTTGACCCTCCAGCAAAGGCTACCTCCATCAAGCCTTTCAACCAACTTGTGCCTCATGCTGGGGAGGGGATGGAAGATGTGCTACACCCTAAAGGAAGTGCTACCACCATCCAACTTGCCGACCGACTTGTGCCTCCCACGGGGGAGGGGATGAAAGAGGTTTCCGACCCTTCAGGAATGGCTAACTCCAACAAACCGGCCAAACGTCTTGTGCCATTCTTGGAGAAGTCGATGGGAGATGGGCTTGATCTTCCTGGAATGGTTATGTCCATCCAACCTGTCAACCAGCTTGTGCCACGTTTGGGAGAGGTGATGGGAGACGTGCCTGACCATCCTGGAACGGCTACCTCCATCAAACCTGCCAAACGGCTTGTGCCACACTTGGGAGAGGTGATGGGAGATGTGCCTGACCTTCTTGGAACGGCTACCACATCTGTTGGTTCTATGGAGGAAGAGAGTACTAAGGAATGGAAGCAGGAACTGTGTTCAGATGCAGCTCCATACCCATCCTTACGTAAGACTGCAATAAACATGCACACACAGCTCAGGAGTTAGGGTTGTCGAATGTATAGGGTAACACATATGGTTCCTCCAGAGTTAGACTGAAATACATTGCATAACACATTCAGAGCCAACAATGCACCATAACGTTTTAAGGTAAATAACTTTATTAGTAGACATATCTTGCAAAAACCATTACCAGACCACTTTTGAATGAATCAGTACTAAAAAATATATCATTATGCAAAAATATTTTATTTAAAAATGTGTATTCATTTCTTCTCTCCATTAGTACACAACTCTTCCCTTAAGACTGTTGCACCAACTGACACACTGGACATTACTACGTGCTGTGACTGCCCGCCTTCCTCAAAAAAGAAGAAGAAATACAGCTTTAAGGCTTTTTGCAACACAAAGTTTGTCCGGACTATAGTTGGCTGGATGTCCAAGAAGACCAAGTAGCATTCTTCTATTATTTTGTTGTCATTTCTCCAATAAATTTGTGCAAATATTTGGGTCTCTGAATGTCTTTGAACTCACAAAGAAGGTGATGAGCAGGCTTGAAGCTTTATATGATAGGATAAAGTCATGTTGTTCTTTTGCAAACAGAATGGCAATAGTGAAATCAACTTCCATATCTGTACTAGATTATGGTGATATTATAAACAGACATGCAGCCCCCCCATCTATTGTAAAGTGACAATATGCAGTTTACTACGATACATTGCGTTGCAGTTCGTTCAGATAGACAATGTAATGAGAACACTATCAAATATATCTGCTGCAGCCTAGTTATATATGCACTTGCAGGTTTCATATCCACAAGTGCAAATGAGTGATATGTAGCCTGTTTTTTTTCATTAAATATCTGCATTACTACGCACTATTGTTTCTCACACAGCTTCAGAACTGTGTCCTACATATCAATTTACAAAGACAAACAATTCACCCCTTTCGAAAATTTCAAGGGCCGTTTAGCTGGGATAAAAAATAAAACTTTTTTTGGGAAAGAAAATGTATTTATTAAACAACTTTAACCAATGGAACTTTAGTTCTGTCCCTCGCCACTCTTCCTCAACTGGCGTTGATTTTTCTATTAAATTCCTCCTGCTCACTGATGAAAAATAAAAAGTTGGAGAGAAAATGGTTATTTGTTAATAATGGTAGGATGTCAATATTTGATAATCATTTCCTTTATAGGGTTCCTTAAAGTACCTTATGTCAATGACAGATACTTCAACATGTCAGCTTCTAGGATGGACACATTTCCAGTAAGAGCGAGGGCAGATGATGGACTACCAGAGAAATAATAAATAGATCACACGCCAAATAAGACAAGTATTATTTAGCATATTTCGTCTTAACAGCCTAATCAAAGGTGTCTTTTCTATATTCACCACAAAGACAATTATCTTTATAGTAATGATTTCACATTGTTTTTCCATAATTTTACTTTTTAAAAACAAACAATGTGAATCTGACACTATGCACAGAGCACAACTAACACACTAGATCTACCTCTGGAAAAAGGACATCCACAATGAATTGGATTTTGTCACTGAGATTTTGTGTGTGCTGTCCAGAATTGAAATCAGGTGACGGTCCATTGCATCAATTTGCTCTTCATCTTCAATGTAAACCGGCACCGGCACTTAGGTACAGTGCCTTGCAAAAGTATTCACCCCCTTGGCTAGTTACTTATTTTGTTACATTACAACCTGTAATTTAAATGTTTTTTTAATCAGAATTTTATGTGATGGATCTGCACAAAATAGTCTAAGTTGGTGAAGTGAAATGAGAAAAAAAAAAAAAAATATATATATATATATATATATATAATATATATATATATATATATATTTTTTAAATCAAAATCTGGAAATTGGCATGTGCATATGTATTCACCCCGTTTTCTATGAAGCCCCTCAAAAGTTCTGGTGCAACCAATTACCTTCAGAAGTAACATAATTAGTGAAATGAACTCCCCCTGTGTGTAATCTAAGTGTGACATGATCTGTCAGTATTAACACACCTTTTCTGAAAGGTCCCAGAGGCTGCAACACCACTAAGCAAGAGGCATCACACCATGAAGACCAAGGAGCTCTCCAAACAAGTCAGGGACAAAGTTGTTGAGAAGTACTAGTCAGGGTTGGGTTATAAAAAAATATCCAAATCTTTGATGATCCCCGGAGCACCATCAAATCCATCATCTTCAAATGGAAAGAACATGGTACCACAACAAACCTGCCAAGAGAGGGCCGCACACCAAAACTCACAGACCGGGCAAGGAGGGCATTAATCAGAGAGGCAGCACAGAGACCAAAGGTAACCCTAAAGGAGCTGCAGAGTTCCACAGCAGAGACTGGTGTATCTGTACATGGGACCACAATAAGCCGTACACTCCATAGAGCTGGGCTTTATGGAAGAGTGGCCAGAAAAAAGCCATTACTTAGTGTTAAAAATAAGATGGCACGTTTTGAGTTTGCCAAAAGGCATGTGGGCGACTCCCCAAATTTATGGAGAAAGGTGCTCTGGTCAGATGAGACTAAAATTGAACTTTTCGGCCACCAAGGAAAACGCTATGTCTGGCGCAAACCCAACACATCCCATCACCCCAAGAACACCATCCCCACAGTGAAACATGGTGGTGGCACCATCATGCTGTGGGGATGTTTTTCAGCAGCAGGGACTGGGAAACTGATTCGAGTCGAGGGAAAGATGGATGGTGCTAAATACAGGGATATTCTTGAGCAAAACCTGTTTCAGTCTGCCTGTGATTTGAGACTGGGACGGAGGTTCACCCTCCAGCAGGACAATGACCCGAAGCATACTGCTAAAGCAACACTCGAGTGGTTTAAGGGGAAACATTTAAATGTGTTGGAATGGCCTAGTCAAAGGCCAGATCTCAATCCAATTGAGAATCTGTGGTCAGACTTGAAGATTGCTGTTCACAAGCAGAAACCATCCAACATGAAGGAGCTGGAGCAGTTTTGCCTTGAGGAATGGGCAAAAATCCCAGTGGCAAGATGTGGCAAGCTCATAGAGTCTTATCCAAAGCGACTTGCAGCTGTAATTGCCGCAAAAGGCGGCTCTACAAAGTACTGACCTTAGGGGGGTGAATATTTATGCACGCTGAAGTTCTGTTATTTTGTCCTATTTGTTGTTTGCTTCACAATAAAAAAAAAATCACATCTTCAAAGTTGTAGGCATGTTCTCTGGATGAAATGATGCAAACCTTCAAACAATCCATTCTCATTCCAGGTTGTGAGGCAACAAAACATGAAAAATGCCAAGGGGGTGAATACTTTTGCAAGGCACTGTAGGTCTTGGCGTCACACTTGAAAGATTTTTCAAGCCACTTGGATTTCTGTGGGCCGCGGATGATGTCATAGGAACGTCGCAACTATCTCTTTGCTGTAGACTTAAACTGTACAGTACTGGGCATCTCCAAACCCAGACTCATGATTACTATACAGGGTGTCTAGTACGAGGATCTCTCTGGCTTCAGAACCTATTAAGAGATGCATAAGCATAGGTTAGGTAGGTAGTATATTAAAGTTTTATGACAATTAATTTCACATTTTCCTTACAATATTGGGGTGAAAACACCCCTCTGAAAGACCTGCAGAAAGCAAAAATCCTTCCATCCCCCATATATTTCTTTCATTTTCAAATGTATTAGGTAAATGTTGGATGGCATAATTATGGGCCACATGCATACAACAAAGACATATAATTTACATTAAATTAGTGTTTCAAATAAGGAAACATTACATTGTACCTCCCAAAGCTTAGCAATAACATACAAGGTGGCATAAATTGGCTTAATACTCTCCTGTGTTACTTACTGATCACTTGAACACCTGTGGCAACAGACTGACCAGCTGTCTCTTTTGTCTCTGAAGTACCTTAGTGAGAGGAACACAAACTATTAGTAAATGATGACATCTGTACAAGTTGTATTTAGAACCAAAATAAAAATAAGTAAGGCAGTAGTCCAAACATTACCAATTACAGCCTGGTGGCTTATGTTCATCACTACTTCTCCGCAAGAGACTCTCTTGAAGGCCTCTCCTCTTCTCAGGTTTTTCTGACTGTTGTGGTGGTGGATGATGCTTCTCATGAGGAAGACGTGGGTTGATGGAAGCGTCAAATTTAGAAAGTAGTTGTTTTTTTTTAATTTGCTCAAGAACTGCGCCGCAACCTGGCTATTCACTTTACCAGCAAGTTGGACTACAAGGTCGACCTTGCGGAGAGCATCCCGTTCGTTTTTTGAATTGTCCTCGTGAAATATGTCATCAAGGCAATAGTGCTCTGCTGAGCCTGTAATTGGGTGGCCATGACTATCTGGGACTTCTTTTTTAACATCGAGCCATGGCAAGAAGACCTTCAGCTTTCCCTCTTTTGCCATCTTTATGATCTCCTTTGTTGGGTCAGCGAGATGACCTTCGTGTGGCGTGAAGGTTAACTTCTCCGGAGAGCGAAGATTGGTGTGTGTGGCCAGTTCCCGTGCAAAATCATAGATCACTATATTTGGTATGTGTTTCAATGAGAGGAGGACATCAGCAAAGTCTCTTGGACTCTCTGCGCGCAAACAGCATTTAATGCTGTAAACAACTCCACAAGGGCACATGACCACAGCCCATCCTCCTGGAACAAACATCTATGTCAGGCAGCAGTCATACACGTATGAGGCCTACAAAGGTAAAGTGGTAGTCACAAACATTTGTATCTCACCTGAGGCGCCCCGAATCTTTTCAAAGACTTTGTCGTAAGTCTGTCTAGATTTCATCTTGGACGAAAGCCTCTCTAAGAGGTCGTATTTGGAGCCAATGGAATCAACACCACATTCCTTGCACAGTTTCCTTATCACGGATACCTACAAACCAAACCAAAAGACAGTTCCAACAAAACAAAACTTAACGCACAACTAAGCCTAATGCACACTTGATACTATTTATTTACCGTTTGCTTATAAAGCTCATTCTTAAGTCTATCTTCAGAGACAGTGATTTTGCAAAGCTCAGCTTCTTTGGGTTGGTGGATTTTCTGGAACTCTGTGTTGAGGCATTGTCTGGACCTCCGTGTATTTCTTCCAATCCAGGGTGCCCAAAGGTGGTAGCTGGGGTGGACATTGAAGGGATTGTCGCTCTGCCCTTAAACAACAAAAGGAAAAGCAAAATGTCAGAGAAATGTTTGTTAACAAAATACACAGTCTACAAGATGTCTAGAGGAAGCACATGAAAGCAGGAGCATTACTTGTTACAAAGCCACGACCAATCATTTGCAAGGCCAGTTTCTCCCAAAAGTCATCCATATCCACCGTGCCATTGAAATCATCTGGTGGTGGTTCGATGTCACTCACTAATAACATTCAGTAAGGCAAAATATTAATAAGATAACATTAGATATAAGCCTGCCGTAAATATGCACAAGCGGTGTCAAATCATTATTTGTCCAAAGAACAGAATACCAATATGGTCCATGCCAACATACTTACATGACATGTTGAATGCTCCTTTTCTGTGGAGAGCCATGATTACAATGGGCGGATGATCCCCACATGTCACACAAGAGTATTCGTACTCGTGATTCGTGAGTGCCTCAAAATGAAGATAGGCTTGGAGCACTGTTGCGGCTGGAGGAAACGGTTGTCCTATGGTGAGCTCCAGACATTCAACCACCCTCCCAACCGCAGTATGGACCTACGAGTTGAGATTAATAAATAAATAAAATAAAATAAAAATATGCATGCTATTCACTTCCTTAAAAACCTTGCAAAGCACTACTGTCTTTTGTACTAGAGCTAGTAGAAAAAGAATTAAAATAACCTGACCTGTAGCATGTTACGAATATGTAGGCATAAGGAGAGGTCAAGAATGATACTGTCATTAAAATTGTGCAGGCCATCTTTCCACTCCTGATATCTGTAGTGAATTCCACATTGGTGGCAACATTTTGAGAAGGTGGCCACGTCTGAAATATACAATGTTAGAAAATGAAGCCATACTTTAATATAGGAAATATGAATTTCATAGCTGGTGTCAGATAGTCATTCGTTGATATTTTATAGACCATTAAATTGGGACCCTAAAAAAAAAAACTATAGAAATAAAGGGTATGAACTTACTATGGATAATTCTGGTGTTTGTAAAAATTTTGGCCTTTGATGTGATTAGCAAAGGGTCTGATAGGGGTACATTTCCAGCGCATCTCTGGCAGGTCATCTCTTCAGGAATGAGGCTGCATGGGTATGTGTGTGAAAATGAAGGCAGACGCAGGTGGTCAGGAAGAGCTGCAGGGATGGTCTTATTGTTCAGTACGTACCGAATCATAGATTCCAGCTCTTCTGTCGGGGGGTACGGTAGGCCTCCGTCATCTGCACTTTCATGAGATGGACTGGTCAAATCTGGGCTTTGGACTGTCCTGAAGAATTGGTGGTCAGCCTGGAAAACGTGCCATTTTGTGTGTTTCCTCTCCAGGTGCTTCCTTAAATTTTTTTTTTGAACGGTAATGTGACAATGGGGGCATTTTGTCTTAACAAGTATGCGGCGCCGTAGCTGTGGCTGCATGGAGGATGTACCGGCAGTCAAGGGTGGCATATCAGGAACGGTGGTTGGCATACTGGCAGTCAAAGGTGGCACATCAGGAGCAGTGGTTGGCATACTGGCAGTCAAAGGTGGCACATCAGGAGCGGTGGTTGGCATACTGGCAGTCAAGGGTGGTTTGCGCATCTTACACCCTTTGAGGTGGCCCACAAAGCTGTCATGCCTCAATATTGTTGTAGCACAATATACACAATGGTAGTGTAGTTTTGCCTTACAACCCAGACCACACCTGTGTATTGTATAATCTGAAAGAAAAAACAAACAAACAAACAAACACTCCCTTACTTGCATTACCACTTCAGGTGATCAGTTTCATGTTTCAGAGAAAGAAAAGCAACAAGCCCTGGCAATCTTGAACTTGTCTATGTTTGAGGGAAAATAAAACAAACACATCATGCATGCATAATTTTAACTTCAGCATGATATATCAACATTCCATTACTACATATTTCAAAACAATAATCATTCACACATGATGCTACCTTCATGGACGACTGCCCTCGAAAAGTGAAGTTGAAGGTGAGTCAGTAATTTTCCTTCTTTTGTGGGTTTGTAAAAAGATGTTGTACAGAACGGACAATGGTACAGGGAACAGCAGGAGGTGCATCTCTTCGGTGCTGGTAAATCGCGACCTTTCCGGATTGTTATAGGAGTTGTGGCACCTGAAGTGAGAATACAATGTACATCAGGACACAAAAACCATATACTCTATCTCGCTATTGTGAACATTTAAATGTTAGGTTAAATTGGGGGTGTGCAGCCACAAGTAGAACAGGACTAAAAGCATATTTAAGAATTAATTGTTATGCCTTTTTCAATACCACAAGAATAATAAATGCACAAACTATGCAGAAATTTATTTCTTTACAGCGTGTGTGTTTGTGAGTGATTGAGTAGCTATGCTTCCTTTCATGTGCTTTCGAACCACACTTACCAGGGTCTGGAGAGCGAGAGAGATTAACATACATAGGCCTATTGTAAATTTGACTTTGGTGTGTTTACACATATCTCTAATGCTGATCCTGAATCAATGTGGAGCGTGTTGCCAGGTGTAAACAGGGTCAGAGGGCTATCTTACCTGAAGAGGCCATCTCATTCATGAGAGCTAGAGACAGACAGCAAAAAAATTGAAGATAAATACATGTAAAAGGGACAGAGGGTTAGAGAGACAGCTAGGGGCTGAGGGGGGTTAGATAGGTCTATAATGACTGTATATCGAGTAAATAGACAACCTTTAGCTAACCACATGTAGGCCTAGAGACTTTACTCCCAAAATAGACTAACAATTTACACAATGTTAACATATTAAGTTGTTAACAATATAGTCATAGATAATTTCCGCTAAAATACATGGTCATGCCCACGTGCTCGGCTAAGCAAATACTGCTAGACTGAATAATAATGCATGGTGAACTTAAAACGTTGAAATTACAGAAATATTGTAATATACATTGCTATCGACCCTAATTGTTTCTTTAAATAACCCAACGTAAGGGGATTGCTGAACAACAATAACTTAAGCAAAGCCATTACATACCTCGAGGCTCGTGTAGCTTCTCTATCTGCTGCGATAAATCTACTAGCCTACTCAACAAGGTCGAGAAACTTCCTAGCGAACGCGGTAGTAGCGAATATTTTGCGTTTGGCGTATATCTGCCTGTGCTCAAGGTCTGCAGCCTCCCCTTTTAAAAAAATTGGTTTGCGCACCGCCTGCGCAGAATACGTCAGGCCAAAAGACCCGCTGAAATTTACCCAGATAACAATCAAACATTGAATAGACGTTGAAATTGGGTTATATACATCAGTATCGGTCGGCGATGTATTTTCAATGGTTGATTCAACATAGGATTTCGATGAAACTGTTGACCGATGTGTTAGGTCGAGGTAGATACATTGTTTCAACGTCGTAGAACAATGTATCTAATCGGTGCGTGCTTGACATCGGGTTTTCAACCTATCTGTGCCGCGTGAGTAATGCTGTTTGGAATTCCTACTGTAACTTAAAATAACGGATTTTTTTCTAAAACTTTCAACTGTAAAAGTTTACAACTGGACAACTACTATACTGAGGTCAGACAGAGTAATTATTTTTCCGAAATTTGGTAAGTAGATAATTTTATTCTGCCCCTATAAATATAAAGTTCAAAGTGTATTTTGGTTGAGAGACTGTGACTGATTTGCTGACTGTTTTCTGTAACGTTACTGTGAAACACAGCTTCAATGTAGCGAAAACGTAATTTAGCTAGCTAGTCTTCAACGTTAGCTTGACAGTTGAACTTAATGTTAGGAGAGCTAATTTCTTTATTTTCGGAATGTCAATTGCTTGCCCCGTTAAAATTCTAACATGATAATTTTTATTTTAAAACGTAGGCCTAATCATAACGTTATTTTGCAAATTTTTTCTATACTCAGACATTTTCAATGACAGTCAGTTTTAAACGTTTAGTTGCCCTGTCAGTGTGTCATGTGCCTTCAGTAAACGTCCCTCCTCCTTTTAATGCCTAATTCTCAGGAAACTAAAAAAGGCATAACACATTATTAAAAAGATAAAACTATATATTTGACCATGACTCTTTGTTGTCTTTTTCATGTCATCTGTGTTCCTGTGATCATGGATGGACTGTTATCACTGTGAAGGTAAATCATCCTATATATATATATATATATATTATAGCCTCAATCCCTGCATCACTTTATTGTTTTTATGATGGCAGCATCATATTGGACCAAAAGGAGAAAGGTGTTAAGTAGTCTCCACAAAATAGAGCATGATATTCAATCGGAATTAAGCACCAATACGTCTGCCCAAATAAATTATTCTTCAAAATATTCCACAGAAAAAGTTGCTTTTCAACAAATATATTCGGAAGTAAACACTGATCATCATCCCCATGATGATGATCATGGTGATCATTCTTATGATGATCCAGAAAATATTTCTATCGATTACTCAAGCATTCTTGATGAAGATTTGTTTTTCAATCTTTCAGAAGAGTCAAGTGACACTGATGATAGCCCAGATTCGGATAGCCCAGATTCAGATATGATGAGTGAAAGTTTAAATTCCAAATTACAGAGCTGGGCATCATCCTTTGGAATATCTTTGATGGCCATTTCGGCACTTTTGTGTATTTTAAGATCTCAATTTCCAGATCTGGGACTTCCAAAAGATGCTAGAACACTTCTTGGCACCCAGACTTCCGTTTCAACCACCAAAATTTGCAATGGGGAGTACTATCATTTTGGCCTTGTTAAAGGTTTACAAGTTGTCCTTAAGACATTATCAGATATCCCCCAAAATCTAAAATTACTTAAAGTTCAGTTTAACATTGACGGCCTTCCACTTTTTAAAAGCAGCAAAATTCAGTTTTGGCCAATCCTGGCTACAGTCAGTTGCGACAAAACCAGGTCCCCCTTTTTAGTTGGCTTATTTTGTGGTTCAAAAAAACCAGAATCTGTATGGGAATATCTTAAACAGTTCACCACAGAATTTAGGATTATACTTAGGGATGGAATTGTTTCTCATGACAACCATTTTACTGTAGTGGTTTCCTCTTTTGTTTGTGATGCACCTGCCAGAGCATATGTAAAAAACATAAAATCACACAATGGCTATTCAGGCTGTGAAAAATGCACTGTGCAGGGTGTGTGGAGAAACAAAATGACATTTTCCGACACCAATGCTGACCTAAGAACACATGCCAACTTCTTGCAACTTCAAGATGAAGAACATCATTTAAATCAAACATTAGGTCCACTCTCTGACACATGCGACATGATTAATCACTTTCCTATTGATTATATGCATGCATGCTGCCTTGGAGTTATGAAGAAGCTTTTACATATGTGGATAAAAGGGAACAATTTCCAAGTGAAGATCTCTTCTCAAACTGTAGATGCCATTTCAGCAGAGCTAGTTGATCTGAGACCATTTATTCCACTAGAGTTTGCTAGGAAGCCACGACCTTTAACTGAAATGGATAGGTGGAAAGCCACAGAGTTTCGTCAATTTATGCTTTATACGGGACCAGTTGTTCTAAAGGATTACCTTGAGAGTCAAATATATGACAATTTTATGCTTTTTTCTGTTGGTATGTTTCTTTTACTCAGTCCAGACCTATCTGTTGCCATGATTGACTTTGCCAATGAGACACTTGTGTCTTTTGTCAAACACTTTGGGGAACTGTATGGCAAAGGGGAGATAGTGTATAACATCCATCAAATGATACATTTGGCAGGAGAATATAAATTACATGGCGCCCTTGATAACATTTCGGCTTTTCCTTATGAAAATTACTTGGGTAAACTTAAGAAAATGGTTAGGAAGCCCTGCCATCCACTCCAGCAAGTTGTTAAAAGACTTTCTGAGTTATCAACAGTCAAATCTTCATCGAACCCACCGATTGATAAATTGAAGATAGTTGAGTTACCTAGGTGTAAATTAACCTTAAAACAGGCAGACAACTGTGTACAGATTGAGGAGGATATTTGCATAATTAAATCAATCGTTCAGCAAAATGGCTTTAGTTGTGTTATATTTCGAAGATTTAAGTGCAGGGAACCGATATACAATTACCCATGCGATTCTGCCATTCTTGGTTGTTACTTGGTATCTTTGTTATGCCACACAACTGAGACGGCGCCTGTCTCTAACATTAAAAGGAAGTATGTCCTCCTGCCTAGGCCAAATGGAACATTTTCTGCTATGCCTCTCCTTCATCAAAATTAGACCAACCAACCAGTTAACCTACTCACTCACTCACTCACTCAATAAATAAATACAGTTAGTCATAGGTTAATCATTCACATGGATACGTACACATGGACACATTATTTAATTGTTAATACACTGATGCTCACTCTGCAGTGGTGACCTTGGGTATGGGAGCTGAATACGCAGCAACCCAGGTTTTCTTCTGTCAGCGATTTTAATATCTTTCTATCCTTGTAAATAAACAAGTTTTGTGTAGCGATTTTTTTTTTTTACTGTAGCATTATTTGCAATCCAGGTATGGCTGATAAAATGATGCAGAGCCAATGGTGTGTGGTCGAATTCCCCGACCTAGCCACTGAGGTTGTTCCTCAACATTGGGTGGAAAATGACATGTGTTTTTGGCCAAAATGCAACAACGCCAGAGCCAAGGTGGCCATTAGGAGGAGAGAACCAGTAGGAGTGGATTGGGAAAAATATGCACCAATTAAAATTCTAAAGACGTATGGTGAGTGAGGGAATTTAATTTAAAATCAAACTGAAAGGTTCATTACAACTATTCATACTGTATAATAAAGGTAATAGTATAATGAACATGAGCTCTGTATATGCTATGTTTGTATGCTTATCTTTTTTAGACACACTTGAGAAGGCATACTCTGTCCTAAAAAAGGTTACGCCAGGGGCCCATACCTCTGACCTTACATCAGACGAGGAGGAGGAGGATCGCAAAAGAAAAAAAATGTGGGGGTTGTGTTTAATATGAATGTTATTTATGTAATTTTGCTATTATTATTGTAATTATAATTCTACCTTCATTAGACCCACGAAGCGCCTGGCATTGTACGCATCCAATGAGCTGTCTGACACCGAGCAAGTCAGGAAGAAGGCACGTCTGCCAGCACCCCCTAAACTGCGTAAGTTGTATTTTGTACTTGGTGTAATGGTCGCCTATGCCCAGAAGGAAATAATGTAATAATTGAGATATTCCCATTGTTTTGTTTTCTGTGTTGCAGAATTTACCCCCGATATCCTTTCCCCTTACATGAATGGCTATAATCAGTCACCCAGTGATCTTGCAGAGCCAGTCTCTTTGGACACTGCGATTTCTCATTGTGCCTCTGCACTGGCATCTAGGGAAAAAAATATTGGTCTTTCTATTGGTAAGAAATATTCACTTATCCTGGTTCATAAAAACTACAATCAATGGCCTTTAGACTCTGGTGTGACAAGCGCTTGCGTGTCGCGTGACATCAGTTGCTGTGTGTGTTCGATTTTAGTAAACAACTTTGATGGTTTTGCTCCACCCATCATCCCTGAAAACTGTTATCCACCTGTACACCATATTCGTAAGCTTTCCTCCTTATTCTGTTGCAGTAAAAAAAGAAAAGAAATTGCAGACGTTCAAGTCAATAATGTGTGTTAGTGGTGGCTTGTTTGTTTCAGAAAAGTCATTCAATACCCAAGATCAGCATCCAAATGCTCGTCCTATTGGTAGGTAAACATTTGTATGGTTGTTTACACATAGATATGACTATAGAGTTCTTTAACATACTTTATATTTCAAAACAGAAAACCTTGATTGTAATAAAAATACTTAGATATTAAATGTGTCTTTTTGCTTTAGGTTTCACCCCTTCCCTTGGCCACCAGAACCCGCACTGCAACGATCCCCCTATTGGTAGGTAGGAATGTCATAGTGACGTTGATGAAATAAATAATCATATCTATATACAGTACTGTGCATATGTTTTAGGCATGGAATGCTGTTTTGAAGGCGAAGGGTGGTCACGCCAAATGTTGATTTGAGACAGATTTGCGTCTCCCTCACTTTGTATTTTATGAATTGATAAAAAATACAAACAATTAACGTTATATATATATATTTTTTTTTCTTCTAACTTTAAAGACTTCACACCTGCCTAAAACTTTTGTACAGTACTGTATTATATATTATATATATGTGTACACACATTTGTATGTTTCAGGAATGGCCTTCAATGGTTTCATCCCATCCCATGGCCCCCAGAACCCACATTACTACGAAAAACATCACACTGGTGAGTAAATATCTGTTCTTATTATTACATCTTTAGATAACTGTTAATGTCTAAGGCGGCCTCCACACCTAGGACGATAACCATTACGATAATTCTTCCATGTCCCTTGAACGATAAACTGTTGACAACCAATTAAAAACGCGTTCTACATTGGAACTATGATCAGACAGCAGTACGGGGCTTTTCACTTAATATAAAAGCAGCAGGTGATTAAAATATGTTTCGTACAACTTAGTCCATGTCAACTAACGTTGTGTGAAATAAAGGCTTCGCGTGATGTCACTCGCTATTGCTCAATAATACCGTTGTGGAATGTGGACGCTAGTGAAACTATAAATCGTTATAGTTATCGTTATGGTTATAGTCCTTGGTGTGGAGGCCGCCTAACATCTCTGTTTCTAGTCTATATCCATACTGACCCAGAAAGGACCTATCAATAATACTTTGTTTCGTCTT
This sequence comes from Galaxias olidus, assembly GCA_026901105.3. NCBI lineage: Eukaryota > Metazoa > Chordata > Actinopteri > Galaxiiformes > Galaxiidae > Galaxias > Galaxias olidus. The sequence goes on from JAPMUY010006356.1 coordinate 22,524, forward strand.
CAAATTATTTTTCAGTGAACACTTTTGAGAATTCACCTGACTGTCAGGACCAGAATCCTTCTGATCGTCCTGGTATGTATTTATCAGTGTTGTTGCACTTATGTTAAAAAAAATTCACTTTGTGATTCACGGTTTATTCCACTGTTAACTAATGTCAATGTTCATATTTCATATTTGTACTGTCTTATTGTGTGTCAACCTTTCAAGTATTTCTTACGCAAATTACAGAAATGTGCCCCGTTCAAAGGCACATTATAAGATCACTGCTTGAGATTAAACAGGAGCTGAGGGACCAAAGAGCACTCATTAATCGGCTGGTGAACAAGAATGTGTCCCACATTTCTGAGGAGGCAATGACTACCTCCATACCTTTGGGCAGCATGGAGGAGCTGCATAGATTGGAGAGATTGCTGGAGGAGGAGGACATGGAAGGGACAAAATTGGTAAAGACAGCCAGCATTTTGCTCTTACACTTTTTTATTTTCACAGTTGTCATAACAACACTGTTAGGACCTATCAATTTTAATGATCAATTAAAATGTATGTTTTTTTCTTCTCCAAATGCAGGTCAATGGGAATCCAAGAAAAATAAATATTTGCTTTCTCTTATCTGTCTGTCTATTTCTATCTGTCTTCCATGTATGTGTGCATACACATGTGAGCCCTTGGTAACGGCTCAGTGTTTTCATTTTAATCAATCAATATGATACATCAAGAACTCCTTTCTGGTTAATTAACACTTCTTTTGTTTTCTTACTCTACAGGAAATCTACTTGACAAGAAATTAGACCTTTATTGTGTGTAACCTTTCTTTGGCTGTCATATTGTTTTTATGTGTTTAGGCCAATCAACTGTCCCTACTTGGAGGAATAAAAGTGGAGGACACTGTAAGGCGAATGTTGTGTGCTGTTTTCAGCAACAAACTAGCCTGCCTTTTCAACTGGGCTGGAAGGGGGGGAAAGAACAGTTTTGACAATCTTAAATTAAAGGGCATCATGTTTTGTAAGTCATAAGAAAAATATTAAGGTTTAAAGAATCTGTTTTTATAATATATTTTCAATAAAATACTTTTGTTGAGGGGTCTATGTACAGTTATGGGAAAGTGTGTCTAATTAACAAGAAGCCTAATTGAAGATGGAGGACCCCTTTGAAATAAAATATCACAATGTTTTTGATCAATTAATACTGACAATGCATCAATGCTTATTTTTCTTTTTGCTGTGTGTTTATAGGTGCACTTAGAAAGACCCCACAGGGTAGGGAGGCCACAAAGGCAGAATTTGCTGAGGTAGTAAAAAAATGGCTTCGCTACGCTCCGGATAGGGAAGGAGGAACTGGACGCCATCTCCCTGCAAAATAATAAACTTTTTGATTTCATACACTATCATTGTTGTATTTATTTTTTAGATAGTGTTATGTTTTGATTAAATATTTTAGAAATGTAATACAAATTAAGTAGGCAACTACATAATATAGAAATAAAGATTTTGAGATGTTAAAAGCCTATATCGGTCAATTTAGTGTCCACGTAATTTATTGCTTACCCATTTATAAATAAATAAAAAATGTCCATCAAATACGTTGATTTCCTTTGTCTTGACTAACATTGAATCAATGCAATTTCAATGCATTGATACAACGTTAATTCGATGAGCAAACCGATGCGGAATCAATGTCAGAGATCAACTTATAATCAACGCTTGGTCCGACGTTTATTCAATGTAGTTTCAATGTTTAATTGTTATCTGGGTATAGCCAGCAGTAGCTGACCATTTGAATTAACGTTAGCTAAGGAGAAAACTCAATGAAGAGACCTTTCTGATGCCGAGGACAATGTCCTCCTTTCCTCTGGTATGCATCTGCATGTCTGTAGTTTGTCTTGCCTGCGTGCCTTACTGTCAATCAGTCAGCCTATATCTTTCTCTTTGTCTAGAGTAAATATTTTACAGGTTTTTTGCTTGTGTGTGTGCACTCGGCGACCTTGAGTGCCTTGAAAGGCGCCTTATAAATTCAATGTATTATTTATTACTTAAATCTCTTACTGAGCTGCTATTAAAACAATTAAATTTTTTATATTTAAAGTTACTGTCACCATTATACTTTGCTGTATTTGAGCTTGTGTGTGTGGGGGGGGGATATCTTCCATGTGTATGTTAGATTTCAATGATAGCCAGAAACGGCGGCGCTTGGATATAATTGGCCAGGAGAATCGGAGCCCCAAACCGTCTTCTTCTAGATGCCTGGCAGAGCTTGAAGTCAAAGGGGACAATCCTGCCATCCTGTCTGTCCGTTCTAGAGTGCAGCAGCTCACTCAACATCGTGAGGGTAAGGGTCACCTCCAAGTAATGACTAATATGCAGCAAACAGACAGACACCAACAGGACGCTTCATGTTGCGCAAAAGTAATATTATATTGGAGAACCCATGGAATGTAGCCATTATACCAGTAAATCCTATTAATATGTGAGAGGCACAGTGGTATATGGTAATATATTGGTTTCTATTGAGGTGTGTTAATCTTGGCCATAGCTACCGGTTAATTCACCTAAGCATATATATGTTTAATGTATTGTGTGGTAGGAGACCCACTTCTTGCCCAGAGGTGTCTGTCGGATCCAGGGTCTGACATACCGTCCATTATAATCCAGGACAAGACCTTCAAAGAACACCTCCTTGGTATGAAAAGCTGTAAACGCGTGCACACATCGTCTACTGTACCACATCCTTTCAAATAACACACACATTTGAGTTGTTGAATCCAAGCTAATGTCTCTGAGAACACATCTAACACTTTGACTCTTTGTTCTTCCCTGAATGGTTTAACGGCTGCTAACAACTCTAAACCGCCAGTGTGACTCATTTCTTAAACGGTACTCGTTAAATGGGATGCATCTTTGTGCATACTAGGCGAGGTCGAGTTCAGTCAGCGAGTGGAGCGTTTCAGAGCGGCTAACCTCCAGCCCAGCCCTGCTCGTACCCCCAACCCCGCCAACCCCAGCTCTCTGACGCTGTCCAGGGCTGTGACCTGCATCCAGCAGAGGCTGCAGGGCAGCACTACGCCCAGTTCCAAACAGGCCTCCCGCTTAAGACAGGTCGACCTTTTACTTGTAGCTTAGTATATTAAAGATTTCCTTGATATTTCTGTTTGTTCCCCAAATAAAACTATGTGAAGAGAGTAGTACAATTGGATGACCTGCACATTTCAGAGCATTGCCACCTGATGTGCAGACCGTCAGGTAGCAATGCTCTACTTATTATTCTGTGGGCTGATCTTACCGCACCATTGAATGTACTGCTGTTCAGTGACTCTCTCGCAAAGTAGTCTGAGTTTCTTTATTGACATGTACAGCGTACTCAAATGTGGAAGTCACTTAAGTTGAGTTCTTTGAATTTCGTTGAAGTTTTTGTCTAGCAACCTCTTTATCTATTTGACCAATTAGGAGAGGGAGGAGGAGCTCCGCCTTTTGTGTTCCCAGCCAATCAGTGATAATGCCTGGCTGAAAAGAAGCATGTCTGACTCGTCATTGAATGAGGTATGTTTGATGTTGACAGCCCTTCTGTTGACGTTCTCAGCTTAAAGCTTGGAAACAGCTACATTTGGCTTGTCCTATAGGTTAGGCCAGGACCGGGTATGAATGTGAGTTTCATGTTTCAATCTCAGATTTCCAAAACAGTACTATTTATATAATGAAAGACGCGTACCAATTACCCATTTCCTGTGATTTGTCGGGAATTAAATCACAGTGCAAAGCATGCATACAGTCCGTGCATGTTCTTCACATACAGTACCTATAGCCTCTGTGATTGTCAGCAGTTCAGGATCCCCTTCGGCTCCTGCTCCAAGCGCCTCCCCATTAGAAGCAGCAGGAAAATCCAGTGGCCTCCACTGCGGCCCTGGGATGTGAGTCTGCCAGCGTTACAGTGGAACCCCCCTGACACGCAGGACCACCTAATGGGATAGTTCAGTTTCACAGGCTGTGTTTGGGACTGACCGAATATCTGTCTTTTCTTTCCTTTGACCGCACTTAAACTGTTTACCCTGTGGGCACAATGTCTTCTGAGGACTGGATGCAAAACCTGGATCTTTCAAATGTCACACACAGTTGTTGGTCTTTGGTGTTCTTTAGGACATATACAGTAATTCACTTTGTCAAATGAATCTAGACAACCACTGGTTATGGTCATGGACAAAGTTTTCGTTATAGATTATTAGTTTTGTTCTGTGCCTGTGTTTGTCCTGCAGGTAGACGCCAATGAAGGTGATGGCACTTTCCTTGACGGCTTCTCGGCGACAAAAGATGGCAGCTTTACCCAGGCACCTGTCTCTAGTACTGGAGCCCCTGATGCTGCTGATGACACACTAAGGAGACACTCTGGTGAGTCTGCCATTACATTATCCATTATTTCTTTAGTGATTTCTTACTGTTGAGCAAATTCCTCACTGTTTGTTGGAAGTTATAGCTATTGCAGTGCACGTCAGGAGCAGAACACCTTTATTTGATGTTACTGGATGCTCGTGGTAATTATAATTCTGATCACCGATGGGGGAGAGTTTGCTGCCGTAGGTTGTGCTTGACGAGACTTTGAACTGTTCAACAGATGAGAACGCGGCTAGTGAGTCCGTCTCCGTTGCGGCCCCCACTGCGGACGGGGACGGGGGCGCGGTGACGACCGAACGAGACGAGAGAGAGGAGGGCAGAGAGACAGTGGAGGAGACGGAGGGTGCTATGGAGATTGAGTCTGAGCAGAGAGTAGGTCCCGTGGTGGAGGAGCCAGAGGAGGGCAGGCAGCAGTGTTCCTCTGTGAGCCAACAGGAAGAGGAGGAGGCCGAGATATTTCAGGGCCAGAGCGAGGCCAACAAAGAGCAGCGAGGCAGCATAGAGTGTCCCCAAAGAGCATTGGAAGACGACCCTGGTAATGTGACGAAGATGTCCCGTCAGAATGAAAAGCCCAGGGAAGTGACCGCATCCCCTATGAGCGAGGAGCCCCGGTGCTCGTCAGGTTTGGGGAACAGCAAAGAGGATTGTGTGAAAGAAGACAGGCTAGATGTTGGCTCTCCGTCTCAGGTTGACGTTGGGGAGGAGATGCAGTCCAACGAGGAGCTCAGGGCGCTGGGGTCTGATCAGAACGAGGAGCCTTCTCCTGTGGGCCAAGGTAGTGACGGCGAGCACGGAGGAGAGTTTGAGTCTCCTTCAGCCAGTCAACGTTGGGTAGTCAGCCCTTTGTACGAAGTCCTGGGTGACCAATCTACTCTGGCTGTGACAGCTAAGGGCCAGGACAGTCTTTCAACTCATCGCGATAAAGGCCTCAGTCCCGATGAGCTTGCCGTTAAAGATCTAGAACGTTCTGATGAAGAGAGAGTCCTCTCCTTGGCTTGCTCAGGGCAGCTGGTCAGGGAGTTCCGTTCCTGTACCACAGATTCAGACCTGACTGACATAGGGGACGTAGAGACAGACAACACAGGGCAGATTGAGCCTAGTAGAGCTAAAAAGAACCAGGGAAACCAGGGGTTTTCTTCCAGAGATGTGAGTCAGGAAGCCGCCGACCCCCACGAAGAGACAGAGCCGACCAATAGCCCAGACTCAGTTCAGCTAGAAATAGGTCGTGAAACGCATAGTGACTTGACAGAACAGCACGTTGATGTGGAGGTGGTTGGCGAAGAGAAGAGGAGGCTAAGAGTCGCTGCTAAATACACAGACCCAGAACACAAAGCTATGAAGATTCAGCCAGAGGAAAGGCAGATAGCTATGGCTGAGGAGTGTAGAGACGAGAGGGACCAGATAACTGCACAACATAGCGATGTGGAGGAGGCAGGGCTAGCCACGAGGGCAGGAGAAGAGGAAGTCGCTGCGGAGGCTGACGGAGGAGGTGTTTGTACGGAGGAGAAACGGCCGGAGAGCCGAGGCGGGGGCTCAAAGACGGTCACCTTTGTCCTGAAGCCGGAGCTCATAAACGGATCGGACTTGGACACCTCCACCGAATCCAGGGCAGAGGCTAGTCTGTCAGGTGAGATGTCTGGTAGGAACCCTTTGGGCCGCGGGCACACTCTTCGGGCAGGTGAGACACGTGGTGTGGAGTTTACGCTGAAGCGGTGAGGAAGCGGAGCTGGAGTGTAGTGGGTATGTATGTAGAATCTGGTGAACACTTTGTCAGCATAGTAAGACCATGGTGTATGTGGTTGCAGGGGGGCTAGCGTAGCACATGCGTTAGAAAACACTCGGCAGTTTGGTTTTGATCTCGGCGTACAGTTTGGACAGCCATGTTCTATGCTAACAGGCTTTTGGCCCACGCTCTTACTTTAATACGCTGTCCCCTTTTCCCTGAGCGAAGAGGCCGACGCGAGCGGCCACGACGAGACCAACACCGCCGAGATGATCGACCAGATGTTCGAGGAGGTGCTGGAGGCCGCCGGCCAAGCGGAGGAGAAATGCGAAGAGGGGGGCGGCGCTGACGACCACGACAACGGCATCGTCCCGGGCTCCGGAGAGAAGAGGAAGAGGAGGCAGCGACGCGAGGAAGAGAGGGCGTGCGAGGGGATGAAGGAGGAGGACACCAGCGACGACGAAATGCTGACCTTTCCTCCTTGCGGGATTCTCTCACCCCTCAGCAAGTCTGTGGAGACGGTTGTCACTCCTATGGTGAGAAGCCCCCGAAGCCCTTCCTCCCCCGGGCTTCCTCGAGTCTCTGATCCCGTCCCGTCGAGGTTAGTTATGTTCTGACGGTGTGTCGCTCTCCCCTGCAGAGATTGGCTGCCGGTCAGCTGTCCAACCCTCCGTCCCTGCTGCTGTCCCCTGAAGAGGACGTGACCCCCTGTCCTGCCGACTCTGCTCCCCTCTACAGGTAACCACCGGCACTGCACCTCTCCAAATGATCATCATGTTTAATTCCCTTCTGTAGTCAAACACTCCAGTAAAGCCTATGCAAGCGCGGGCAAACCAGCTCATACTCAAGCAATCGTTGTCGTTTGGAGTGAACAAGAGGCTTCTACTGATTGTTGGCAACTCTTCGTTTGATTGACAGCATTGATGCCTACCGAACACAAAGACAGAAGAAGCTGCCGGCCATGCAGAGCGTGACACCTGGCGTCCAGAGGCGGGCTCAGGAGAAGTCCCGCCCCCAGCCCTCGGTCAACACCAAGGAGAGGATTGCGGTATGTTGGACTGAATGTTAAAGTGCTCTTGTCGTTGTTTTGGCTGTTGCTATTGCGTTGATTCCACTGAATGATGTTCTGGGCTGCTGTGATTGGCCTGGATGATATTGAGGTCTTCTGTAATTGGCTAGGGGCTAAACGAGGAGGCGGGTAAGCTGCAGACGGTGATCAGCCAGACTCTGCAGGCGCTGAGCTGCTGCACAGACGAGGGCCACGGACGCGGTTCAATGGAAGAGGCTGAAGCAGAGAAACTCCTGCTGGTCTCCTGTATGTACTGTGCAGCCACTGTAAATTACCTGTGACTAGTGACCTTTCGCTGTCTGTGTTGTATGAATAAAACCTACTTGTTGACTCTTTTTTTTTTTTTCTCCCAGGTGAAAAGCGCTCAGCCCTGTTGTCTGAAGTGGCCCGACTGAGAGAAACGGGCTCAGTGGAGCCGGAGGAGAGCGACATGGACTACATTACCCAGCAGCCCTGCAGAGGCACTGTTGGCATCAGCCAAGTCCAGCTGCCACTCAAAGTGGAGTTTGTTTGCTCCTCCCGCAACCGCACAGGTGATTCATTCTGTTTCATGATTTTACAAATAAGATATTTGAACGTGAACACATACAAGATTTCTTTAGCTTTTTCGAATGGTTTTTATGGTATTCAAGAAAAAAACTTACTGCAAAAAGTGGATAGACTAGTTAGTTGTCATTTCAATGTAAGAAAATTTCATGCAATTTAATGGAATAAGAAGTAGTCATAGAAAAAACATTACCTAATTAATTTTACCCATTAAAAGAATCATACCCTCCTCTGCTGGCTGCCTTTGGACAAATGGCAATGTTACACCACTAAGTCGTTAGTATTTCTTGTCCAAGTCGAGGAAGCTGACGTTTAACTACTAGTGTCTCACTGATATTTTATTTTCCTTTAACTCCCGCTTAAGGTCGTCCAAGTCACTACTTTTTTGTCCTGATTCGCTACGGGTCCTACAACATTGTGGCCACCCCGTTGGCCACTGCTTTGGATGCTCTGAACGGAGACACCATCTCCTTCTCCACCTCCGTCACTCTGTAAGTATTGCTGGTGAAGCCCGTCCTACCTGTGATGCGAGTGGGAGCTCGGCGCACACGTGGTTCAGTAGAAATGCATGAAGAAGTTGATGGGCCTATCAATTATTAACTCCAGTCTGTTCTGCTTGCCACACCCTACCCCTGTGTACAAAACTAAAGAAGCCTGGCTCCACCCCAACTACACCTCCCATGAATCTTACCTGCGTCTTTTTTCAGGCAGGATATTCGTCCCAGCTTTGAGATTGATGTAGAAGTCTACAGTCTGGTAAGCAAATGTATCCTTCTTACAACGAATTCCGTGCTGTCCATTGCAAGTTTATCCTCTCCTGTGTTTTGCTGCCACCTAAAATGTTTGTATTTTGTTTGATTTGGTTTGTTTGTTTGTTTGTTTACCAGTCTCACACTTCGAGCAGCACTGGCACTGTAGAACGCAGCTCAGCAAAGTCTCGGGTATGTGATGGATCTTATTAATTTCTTATGACACTGCATAGTGTGATGTTATCCGTTCAGTAGCTTTCACCTCATCACTTAAATGTTATCCGAGAGCCTTGGTTAGAAACTTTCTTCACTGGGTACATTTTTCTCCATGCAGGTCACTCCAAGAAAAATCCTTAAAACCATGAAAGTAAGTTTATTCTGTTAGTTTGTTGTGCCCCTAGTTGTAGGTAATAGATGCACACCTGCCATCGTGTAAATATGAAAATTACCTTACACCAAACAAAACATTTGTTTTCTGACTACTCTGATTGTTTCAACAGAAATCAAACCCCAGTTCAACATGTGAGTAGTTGATTATCTGTTTCATGTAATATAGGACTGTTTCAGGAAAATATATTTCCTAGATTTCAGCTTTGTTGTCAATGCTCCTAGACCCCGTAGTTGTATCTACTGTATTAGCATGTTAACGGTCCCTCTGTGTTTATACATCCCTCTCCTGAATGGCGGGTGTCTCCTCTCACTGTAGCGTCTGCCCTACCTGCCCTCAACACCCGGCGCTCGAGTAACTTCAGCCTGGTGGGCTCCCACAAGATCACCCTGGCCTCGCTGGGACAGAGCAAATTCCCCCTGGACAAGGTACTAGGTCACTGGGAATGCAGCGTGTGTGTCCCACCAACCCCCCAAGTGAAGGCTCTTGTTACCTTGACTGTCTTCCAAAGGGGGGTCGAGGCATCACGCCCACTAAGCTGTTTAGAGTTGTGTATCTAGCGTGCATATATAGTAAATCATTGTAATGCACGTTGCCCTAACTGCCATCTTTGCACATTCGTGGTCACGTTGAATAGACCTCTGTTTTGGGTCTGTTAGGTCATTGGACATGGCTAGCAAGAACAGTCACTGTTGTCATTCCAAAGTGCCACTGGTCTATCAGTTGTTTTCTGCCCCTTTTTATAATAAAAAATAATTGTCACATGGGTGGGGTCACTGGTGATGTAATTTATCCATCACTCCCTGTTTTCTTTCTCCTTCCTTCCTATCTCTCTCTCTCTGTCTAAACTCTCTCCCCACTCGTTCTCTCCACCCTTTTTTTTTTCCTCACTCAGATGAAGTTTGAAGGCAAAATCAGGAGGCTCCTGGGAGATGAGTTTCTGGAAAAGGTTTCACTCTCACAGTCACATGCCCGCACTGCTTTCACCTCCCTGTTCTCTCTGCTCATTTTCCTTTGACTGCATGTCTTTGTGTGGTAATGAGGACATCTGTGTTGAACATTATGACAAGCCCTCCTTGTCGTCCACCCAGTCGTAAGCTGTCCTTTCTCTTGCTGGGCAGTCCTGGGTTTGTCTACAGGCCGTTTCATCTTTCACATTTCACGTTGGATGATATTGTGTCTTGTATTTCTTCTGTAGAATGTCTTCGCTCTGTCTAGAACTGATAAACTATCTGATTGCTGTTTGTGGTCTCAAGAAGTGAAGTCGAATCGTTATCGTTTCATCTCTCGCCACATCCCAACGTCGATGTAGACACAATCATGGCTCACCTTCACCGAATGCTTTTTAGAAAACGGTCTTTAGAGTTCTGAATGTTTCTCTCTGGAAGTTAGCTTGTGATTTCCTGGCACCATAGTTGTGTTTTGTACCCTGACGCGTGCCTCCTGTGCTTCAGGTGCCCTTCCTGTCTCCCCTGGAGGGGAACATCTACCTGCAACTGGACAGCCACAGCCACTCCAACGTCCAGCACCAAGGCTTCCTGGTCTGTCCTCAGGGCCAGCCGCCTCTGATTCATCTTATCTGTTCTTATCCAATCCAATAATCTGATGTCCAAATAGTTTCAGCTCGCTTTGATCTGAACGCACAGCTTTAGTTGTTGGCTGTGTAGTGATCTGTTTCCCTTTCTGTCCCTCTTCTCTGTGTCGGTCGTCCGTCCCCAGACCATGTTTGAGGTGATTAACGGCTTCGGGGCGTGGCATCGCCGGTTCTTTGTACTGGAGGGAGAACAGATGTCCTACTGGAACCACCCCAATGACCGTGGCTCCAAGGTGGGCGCCAAACCAACGCCATATCAACCTTTTATGTAGCTGGGCCTGTAATGGCCTGTCCGTGTTTTTGATTCTCCGTCTCCACTCTCCCTGCACCATTTGCCCACTCCATTTTTTTTATCGCGCCAGTCTTACTCTTTTTATTATGACTTATAACTTTATCATTTCCTCCTTCCCCCTGTCCCCTTCCAGCTGGCTGAGGGCAGTATCTCCCTGTCCAGTGCCTCCAGCCAGACCGTCAAGCCGGTCAAGAGGGACTCCTGCGCCCGACCGTTCACCTTTGAGCTGGTCAGCGACCTGCAGAGCCAGGAGCCGGATGACCTCAGCGTAAAGGCCAAGTAAGATGGTTTAATCTCTTAACGCGCCGCAAACTGCCTACCCATTAATAAGATACTAAAGTGAAACAATTAGATGGCGTGGAATCAACAACCACTCAATGCCACGTCCAAGAAATATCCCACACACAAACCCAAACCCCATTGCTGGTGGCTAATGTCTTCCCTGTTGACTGACTGACCCCACCCCCTCTCGTCAGGTGCTGGTTCTCCGCCGACACCAAGGAGGAGCGCTCCGACTGGACGGAGAAGCTGAACCAGGTGCTGTTGGACCTGCACACCTGGACCAGGCGGGTCCCGGCCCACAGCGACGCCGAGGTGTCCCAGACCACCTCCACCTCCTCCTTCAGCAGCACTATCAGCACCATCAGGGAGAGCACCTTCTAACCCGCTCAGTGGAGCTTTAGCGGCGGCGTGTGAACGTCGGCCATTGGGAGATTTTTTTTTCTTTTTTCTGTTGTTTTAGTTGTTTCTCCCGTCCAATAGGCGCGCTGCTTATTTTTATGGAAATTGGGATTTGTTTTAGTTTGAATTATTATCTTGGGATCAGATTGTTATAATTTTGTCTTTGGTTTTTGCGCTATTAAGAGATTTTGTTTGCAATTTTGGATGGTCAGATTGCTGTTGAGACAGATTTGTCACTTTCGATAGCGTGGAAATGAGAGCTTTGTGTGGCTCCATTTTCAGAAGGATTCTATATTTGTGCACTAAGTCATAAACTATGTTCTGTAGTTTGAACTAGTTTGGTAAATCACTTTATATAGACACTACTAATGGTATCAATACTGAAGTACACCAAGTTCCTTAACACTATCTAACTTATCATTCCTATAGGATAGGTGTGTATATACGCAATATATATATCAAATGTATCCATCTGGGAAATTTGCGGGACGACATCACAAATCTTTAAATAAGTAGATTTTAGTCCCTTTGAGTGTTGGATAGAGACATGTTTGCAGGATAAAGCCGATGTAGTCGCACGTTTGATCCAAGTTTATAGGCAATTAGAAAGTGAGGACAGCGAGGGATAATCCTATAGGTTGCAGGGCTTTGTACCGTTCACTATAGAGGATTTTTAATTCTTGTTTCTAATTTTCGGTGTGGACCGCACCACAACACCACCTAGAGCTGGCCCGGGTGAGAGCCCTTGACAACTGATCATTAGAGACAAGGACATGCAATGGCGTTGCATCGATTTGGCCTGAGCATCTTTCAGTGGCCAGCAATAAAATAGAGGGAGACTCTGGTTCAACCCTCCTAAATAAACCGTGTGGAGAATGACATGAAGAAGCTGCTCGTGTGTGTGTGTGTGTGTCTGTGTGTGTTCTTTTTTTCTTTGTTGTCCACCTGTTTCCTTCCTTGTCTGTGTGTGACCATATGGATGTTGTTATTCATGTAAACCGTCAAGCTAGATGGATGTAACCTCACCATTCTATGCACATGATTAAAGGTCCTGCATTGTGGATGGAGAATAAAAAAAATGTATCTAAAGGGAAAAAAAGCACTTTTCTGCGCGTTTTATTTTACATTAATTTGTAGAAATGTTTTGTTGAAAAAGTTTCATTAAGAAAAAATTTTTTTTGCCTCATGTGCGTTGTCTCCTGTAACCTGGACAGTTTATCTGCATGGTAAAAATTATTTCGATGCATTTGTGTGTCCCAATTCAATCTTGTTGACTGGGGTTTACCTGTGTGTGTGTGAGAGAGAAAGGAAGAGTGGGTGGGACATTAAGTTTGATTGGGTCTGGAAGAGTCTGGCAGGAAGTCAGCCCAGGTCAGGAATGTCAGACAGGAAGTAGTCCATGTTGTGTTGCCGCTCCTAAATTAGACTTCCTGTTCCCCCACAATCCCTCTGGCTGCATGTGGCGCTCAAGGTGATGACAACAACAGAGGGAGGGAGGGGTATCCATGTGCGCCCCTTAGCCAGGACTGCTGGCTTGCAGCTGTGCCTGACAAGGCCACACCTTAAACCAGGTGGATTTGGTCCTTGGGTAAATGTCTGGCGGTGTTTCAACTTGGCATTCAACGTAGAAAACAAGAAGGGGCTTATCAGACAAGGGCCATAGCCGGGAATATGACTTATGGGGTAGGGCAATAGCCGGGAATATGATTTGTAGAGCAAGGCCGTAGCCAGGAATATGACTTGTGGAGCAAGGCCATAGCCAGGAATATGACTTACGGAGCTGGCCCGTAATAGCTGGGGAGGTGACCACTGGTCCAGGGTCTAATTGTAGAGAAAGGAAGTCCCAAATGGTTTCAGTCATCGCTGCTGTCAGATTTGCTGCAACGAGCTAGAACAGAGGGTCAGTGGCCTCTGTGTTCATGGTGGTCCCAAATCAACACTAGCCCTTTCCTAAATGGATTTAATCTGAACCGGATTCTGCCTTGCTTTACTTCATCCAGCTGGGAGACAAGGAGTTGAAGGACATTGCATTCTGCCTGTTGACACGTGTTGAAACTGTAACCTTTATGTGTTCCAGAGTGAACCTTTTTGTTCATAGAGAAGGCATTGTCTTGGTAAATATTTCCTCATCTCCTCTCCATCTGGCTCCTCTTAGTATTCTTAGCTCCGACTGAACTTCTGACTCCTGCTTTTTAATTTGCATTTGCTTACTGACTACAAAGTAGTTTGAGATGTTTAAAGGATCAAAGAGAGTTTCCTGGTATGACAGTTTGGTATTACAGAGCCAAAGCGTTTGTCTTGGCTTCAGTCTCAGGGCCACTTGCCTTGCTCCCCAGTGTTTTGAAGTGGTCCAGGAAACACCAGGGACATAAAAACACTGTGCGTGTGTGCGCGTGCGTGCGTGCGTCTGCTTGATGATGATGATGATGATGGGGGGGAGGGGTTACATGGTCGAAGAGCAGACTGGTAAACAAATAAACTCACTGACTTCCAAGGTACTGTTTTTGACACTCACTCGCTGGTCCAAATGGCAACCTGCTGGTTAGTTCCAGGACTTAGCCTATGTGGGAGATCTAAGGCACTGCTGTTTTGGTTTACCCAATATTCTAAACTTCCTATGCATAATTGAAGGAATTATTTTTACCTATTGCATGGATAATAACTTTTACAGATAAAAGTATATACAATTTGAAGATGTGACAGGCAAGAGTGTTAGTATATGTTGTTCTAAACTGAATCTACAGAAGCTATTATGAGATTAGTACTAGAGTTGAATTATGCATGTCTTCTTTCTGCTAATGCATCCACTTTAAATCCCGCAGAGGACTGACTAAAAGCTCCCAGATGCCCGGAGTTTTTTATGCAACACATGAACTCTTCAAATCACCATCTCCCTCTCTTTCAAACTTCTTCCTCTAATATTCCTCCTTTGTTAAGCCTTTCTCCTTATTTTTCCCCTTCTATTATTCCTTTTTGCTATATTCTCTTTATTCTTCTACTATTGTCTTAAACGTGTTCTCCTCCACCTTTTGTCTATCCTTCTCTTTCTTCTCCCTTCCCCTCTTTCCTCACCTTTTTTTTATTTCTCCACCTTATCCCTCTCTCCTCACCATCTGGACTATTTCTTTGGTTGTGCCCCCCCTCCCTTCTCCTCTCTACCCTCCATGTCCCTGCCCCCTTCTCCCTCCCCCTTGTCCCTCTAGCCCTCCCCCCAGCTCCCTCCCTTCCTGTCGGCCTCTGAGTAGAGGATGTGTCTGGAAGTGTGTGTATGTGTGTGTATCTGGGAGAGAGGAAAGCCGTCAGTAGAATGGATATGTGCCCTCTCTCCTCCGCCCTTTCGCTCTCTGTTTTTCTCTTTCTCCTTATCCCAGTGTCGCGTTGCTGTCCCTCCGGGTAGGGCAGACCAGCTGCTGGTGTACAGGCAGACCGACGACCGCAAACTCCACTTAAATGTCAGCCGGGGAACAGAATGGTGGTGACAAACCTGAAGGTAACGGGCAGAAACGCCAGAACGCACATTCTATCGCTCTCTCTTTCTCTGTCTCGTATCACACACACACTGATACACGCACTGGCTCAAACAGCATGCCAGCCAATGCATTTGCTGCTGGAATACGCCAAAACGACAGGTCATCTAGGGGTGCAGGTCATCCGTGAGATCACGAGACGTCTAGGTTTTCATGTGTATCTGTTAAAGTGTTAAGCATGCTGAGAGTAAACCGTCATCAACCAACACTTGACTGCTTGACTTCCAAAGAACCAGTTGCCTCTTCTGAAGCAAAACTGTATTTCATTTTGAAGGAAGGAAAGATTTCTGGTTACAGAGAAATAGGCTGTATGATTTCTGTTGGATTGCATACCATACCATATACTTTATTGGTGAACCGTTCAATGAGGTTTGATCATATGGATCAGACCGCGATGGAACTGTTCAAGAATTCATGAGGCTCACAGGGAGCTCCATTAGTTATTGCTAAGCAGAATTTAAGTGATGTGCTAGTGTCACAGACAGCTCTTTCTCACATTAAGTGCTTATTGGAGATATCTCAGTCCCATGACCAGCTTATAAACAGGAGCAGTGTTTCACGGCACTGAACACTCACCCAGAGATAACTGCTTTACCAAGAGTCATGTGTTCATTCATTCAGCAGGCTTCTCCCACTGTATGAATACACATTCATTTCTATTAGGTGTGTGCAGTGTTAGAATCCTTAGTGGACAGAGTGCATTGACGTTAGCTGCGTTTTGATTGACAGCTGCGTCAGTCCAGGTGGAGGAGGTGTGGCCAGAGGTGGAGCGGGCAGAGTGCTTGGCACGAGGTGCCGCCCTGAAATGGGCTTCGGGTGTGTTCTGTCGGCCCGAGCACCTGGAGAGACTGAGTCAGTACCGCAAGAGAGAAAGCCAGCGGACCGCCTCCATCCACTCCAGGCTCAAGGTGACGGCTGACATACAAACACAACACAAACACACGTTGATGCACCCAAACACCTGTCAATTTGTCAGACTTGAGGCTTGAGACACCTGTAAACTCAGACCTAACTACAGACACTGCACATCAGTCTGTAGACTGAAATAGAACAGTTATTACTAATACCTTTTGATTACCAAGACCTTCTATCAAACGCACTTTGAGTTGTAAACATATCGTGTTTTCCTCTCTAGTCTGTGGTCCAGTCATATCTAGAAGGAGTCGGGTGGGGCCTACAGCAACTCCATGAGGCGAGGGTGGATCTAGAAGACGTCTCCCACGCTCTGAGGAAGGTGGGCCTGGAGTCTGGCCAAAACTCAGAGGGCACCAAGGCTCTGGATACGCTGAGAGAGCTGTCCATCAACCACTGCCAACTGTTGGCAGTCGTGAGCAACCTGCCCCGCCTCTACTCTGGTAAGCCTAGACTATGGGACGGCGTCTGGCAAAGACGCGGACGGTGATCGTCCTCTTCGATGCCCTTCGCCAACTCAGCGGCCGCGTCTCCCTCTCCCCTCCCCAGTGCGCAGCATGGTTCAGGAGACAGAGCGGCTGGTGGAGTCCCGTCGCCTCCTGGAGGCCCACGCCCGCCTGATGGAGCTGGAGCGATGGCAGGACGACGTGCTGTGGCAGCTCCACGCCGGCCCCGGGGCTGCTGGGTCTACGGGGAGTCCCCTCAGCGCCGAGGACGAGGAGCTGGTCACCAACTATTTCTCTGGCGTGGGAAGGATGGTGGAGGCCTTGGGTGAGGAGTTGGTCTAAAAAAAAAAACAGTGTGACCGCTTGCTTTAAATTATAAAGAAGATCCTTAGTCTGTTTAATAAAAATATCCGTAGACATAAGTAAGCAGCATGTTAACATTTTATGTGTATCGTAGGTCAGGTATTATTATTTTGGGAACAGACAGGATCTTATGACAGCAGACAGCCATACACCGCAGTGATAACATACTGTGACACTTTCAGTAGGCCCATAGAATGTGATTGGCCAACGTAGTTGTCCTGTCCCAGGGAAAGAGCTGTGGGCGGTGGTGAGCAGTGGGCTGGCTCTAGCCCGACAAAACCCCACGCCGTTTGTGTCGGCCGTGCGGATCATCGAGAGGGAGGAGGCCCTGGACCAATCCCTGCTGGAGGAGAGAGGAGTGGCCGGGGCGGACGTTAGACCCCTGCCGCCTGGGAGACCCCGCTGCTGGAGGGAGCGCTTCTTCCAGGTTGGTTGTTATTGCGCCGGATCATAAAAAAATGTATCCGTTCTATTATAATCAACGCACAAACAGAGCAAAAATATACAATATTATTATGATAACATTTTATATTAGACTTAGAATATTATAATAGTTTTATTGGGAGGCGTTTCAAGTTTGTCAAACAACTTGAATATTGAAATGTGCCGTAACAAACATATCAACCCTTCGCCTCAATTCCTTTTTCCCCCCTGCTCACACCAGGTGCTGGAGGAGACGGTGGCCACGCGTTTCCGCAGCGTGTCCTACCTGCACACGCGTGGCCCGGGGCTCGCCGCCCACCTGTCCGCTCTCCAACACGGCATCATGGCCGACCTGGCCACGGTACGCAACCTGCTGGTGCACTGCGTCCCCCCGCGCTACCGGCTGACGGGGGCCTACCTGCGCGCCTCCCACCGCTGTCTGCAGAGCCACCTGGCCCAGGTGAGCGGGTGGGAGCTGGAGAGCGGCGAGATCTTCGCCGTCCTCAACTGGGTCCTCCACATCTACACGAGGTGAGGGGACCCCGTCGGAGGAACGCGTTGGATTCAGAAATGTTAAGGACTGTTACAACCTCATAGCCCCATGCCCTAAACACTCTCCAATTCCTTTATTTGTAGCCTTTCTCCCAACCTGATTTTCTGCCTCCCCTGCTGTTCCACGCTTTATCTCCTCTACTTTCTTCCTCTCCTCACCGTACCCTCCTCCTACCTGGTTAATAACAACGTATTTCCTCAGTCCAGATATGATGGGCCACCCAGACCTTTCAGCGGAGCTGGAGAGAGTCGAGTTGGGGCCACTCATCTCTCTAGAGGGACTGGAGCAGTTGCACAACAAATATGTACACAGTGTCAGGGTGAGGAAGAGCACGGCCCGACAGCTGGCTTTCTGTTTGTCGCTGTCAAGATCGTTCCGTCTAAGACAGTGATTGTTTCAGTATGGCCCAAGAATGTCGAAGAATTTTTTTGGAAGAATGTGTTTTTGTTTTTGTGTGTGTGTGTCATGCATTTCCCAGAAGAGTGTGTCTGAGTGGATGCACAAGGCTCTGGAGGTGGAGCTGACAGACTGGCAGAGAGACCAGGAGCCGGACACAGACCACGAGGGCTACTACCTGACCAGCCTGCCCACCATTATCACACAGGTGGCGGGACACATACCTTTTCTAAATCCACACACAGCAGACCATCCCGTACAGCCTACCACCTTGCTTTGGGGATCAGAGTTTGTGTCATTGTGAGATGTTCATGTGTTTGCATGTACTAGTACAATGAGATACTGAGATACTGTGCTTACGTGTGCGTGTGTGTGTGTGTGTGTGTGTGTGTGTGTGTGTGTGTGTGTGTGTGTGTGTGTGTGTGTGTGTGTGTGTGTGTGTGTGTGTGTGTGTGTGTTAGATGCTGGAGGAGAACGCTCGCGTTGCTCTTATGATCAGTGTGTCACTGAGGGACCAGACTATTCAAATGGGTCTCTACGAAATGGAAAACCTCCTCAACAGGTGGGTGTTCTATTATTTCACGTACTGTATGCACCGGCCCATGTGATGTTGAGTGAGCTCCAACATCTCTCTTCCATCTCAATCTCTGGGATTGCTTTGCGGTGACTAGGTTCCGAGACGCTCTGGTGGAGATGGGGAAGGAGCATCGCAGGGACCAAAGCAACAAGAACAAGTTCTACCTCCATTATCTGTTGGCCTCCATCAGTAACTGCATCATCCTGAAGTAAGAAGATCAACAAGGGTTTTTCACTTCACCTAGATTATGTCTATGCTTTTCTAAAATTTTCCTCTCGTCTTTTGCCTCTTTCTTCTCTCTAAATATTAATAGTTGTCCGTTACATTTCTTCTTCTCCCCTTATACTTTGCACCCCCCACCCCTATCCAGGGCGTCCACAGAGAGCCTGCAGCGCCAGCAGTCTTCGCGCTCCCCTGGCCGGTTCTCCCGCACCCCTCCCAGCCCTCTGGCGGCTCTGGACCGGGCGGTGAGGCGGGCATGTCGGCTGGTGATGGACCAGCTGCTGCTGGAGCTCCAGCCCTTTCTGCAGGGGGTTCTGAGCCGCTCCTGGCTGGCCCAGGGCGAGCCCACGCCGAAGGCCTGCAGAGTCCTGGAGAAGCACCTGGAGCTGTACGCCCGCGTGCGCCCTCCCTGCAGACAGGTAAGAACCAGTCAGCTCTCAGCAGGGTCAACAGTCAGAACAGAGATTAAAAAACAATGCAAAATACACCATGTTTATGTACATGAAGTCATTCTACAACAGTGTCTCTATCAGTCTCAATGCTTCAAAGTAAAGACATATGCCCTGTCTATATGTGCGTATTTATTCCTGCAGTATGCTTACAGTAGGTGTATACCTATACATACCTAGCTACATCTAGCCTGTGTTTGTTTACAGTATGCCCCTGCTGTGTAACATGTAGATGTGTCTGTAGCGTCTGCAGGAGGAGTCCCAGTGGCTGACGGTGGTCGAGTACGTCAGAGCTGTGATGCAGAAGAGACTGGTGTGTCGGAGCCCCGAGGACAGGAGACAGCTGGCTCAGCGCATGGTGCAGGATGAACAGCAGCTCAGAGACCTCTACCAGGGCCTGGTGAGAGTGGGATTTACACGCACACACACGCACGCACGCACGCACGCGCACACACACACACGCACGCACGCACGCACGCA
Organism: Galaxias olidus; assembly: GCA_026901105.3. Lineage (NCBI taxonomy): Eukaryota > Metazoa > Chordata > Actinopteri > Galaxiiformes > Galaxiidae > Galaxias > Galaxias olidus. The sequence goes on from JAPMUY010006356.1 coordinate 42,293, forward strand.
CGCACGCGCGCGCACACACACACACACACACACACACACACACACACACAGGTACGCTTATTCTCTGCAACATCACTCCACTGTGCCGTGTGGTGTGCGTCTCAATCTTGTCTGCATTGTGCCGTGGGTGTCCAGGACTGTGAGGGCTCGGTGTCAGAGGCAAACCCCATGGCCCTGCTACCTGTCCTGGCTGACTTCATCCGACTTAAAGACCCCGTTATGCTCACCCTGGAAGTGTCGGGAATGGTGACCAAGTACCCGGATATCAGGTAGTACTGCGGTATATCACCTCATCACACACCTAGTTCCAAAAAAACACAGAGCCTAGTGAACTGACAACACGCATAATACGTCTATGGCCTTGAGGCCAAGCATAGGTTTCCAGACCTGGCAACAGTTCCTGACATCAAAGCAGACACCTTAAATAGGATCTCCCTTAACCTGCTGTGTGGCTCCCCAGTGAGGAACATGTGTTGGTGCTGCTGGACATCCGTGGCGACGTGACGCGCGACGTGAGGGGAGCCGTGCTGGACCTCCTGGAGCAGAGTGCCCCGCCCCTCCCCGCCGGGTACCGACCCATCTTCACCGACATCCTGGTGCCTCCCTCCAGCATGCCCTTCTGTCTGCCCACTGCCAAGTGTGCCTGACCATAGTGAATGTGTGTGTGTGCGTGTGTGTGTGTGTGTGTGTGTGCATGTGTGACTTTATCACTTCTTAAGCCTTGGAATATTCGAGGTTACTAGGTTGTGAATGAAGCTTGTCGGAGAGGTTACAGTTAAATTTGTTTTGGGAAGCATTCAAATCTGTTAATATTGGTCTGATGATCGGACAGTAAATTAATTCAAATTTTACATGTTTATTTGTCCACCTGAAATATTAAGTTTATTCATTAGAAATGTTTCTGTATATTCTGGTTGACATATGTTCTCAACATTAAAATCAAAGCTATATTTTGTTTTATTGTTAAATTTTGGTTTTATGTGTATTGAAATCTCATATGAATCTATGATAAGGGGGAGTCAGCCACAATAAAGTCTCACTATCTTACCTGCTGTTTTGTGGTTCTCACTTAGACAATTGTAAATATAAACTTTAAGACTCAGCCCAATGTGAAGTATATGGAAATATTCTGAAGGTTTTCACCCTATAGAATCACCCAGAAAACAATTACATATTTGTGTACGTCACGTGACGGAGGGACGTCATTGAAAAACATGTCTGCCCCCGTCATTGCAATGCTGCTTTAATCCTCTTTCAGAAGCACCGGGATTATAGTATAAAAAAAAATTATACACATTATATAACACTCAGTACTTTGAACGGAAACATAAAAGTATTCTGCGACTGTAACCATGAAGACCTTTTGTGGGCGAGCAAACCCCACCACAGGAGCTTTAGAATGGGTAGAGGAGAGTGAGGAGTACGACTATCATCAAGAGATAGCAAGGTACTATAGCTAGCCATGCTTGCTGTAGTACCTTGCGTACTCCTCTTCCTCTACCATTCTAAAACTCATTATGTTATATAATGTGTATAATTTTTTTATATCCCAATATACCTGAAAAATAAAAACACAGCATTACCATGTGATGTGACCGCACAAATGCTGCAGATTGATAAATTGAACTTCTTCAGAACATAAAGTTTATATTTGAATTTTGTAGGTGGATAGATTCATATAGTTCTTCTCTGTGCTTTTGTTCTTCTGTTAACTCCAGTGGACAATAATAAATACTGGGTCATTTAAACCCCGACAAAAATACAACCTAGTAACCTCAATATTCAATTTAAATACAACACACACACACATTCAGACACAGAGCCGCTGCTAGTACATGCTCACCTTCCGCGTCCCCATGGGGGATGAAGTCAGCCAGGACAAATGCTGGAATACATGGGGATTCAGTCCCTGGACACCTGCAGGCACTTACCAGTGGGCGTGTGTGTGTGTGTGTGTGTGTGTGTGCACGTGTGCGTGCACTGCGTGCATGTGCACCATCACCTCAATTTCAATCTGTAGACGCTACAGTATTTGCACTTTGTACAGAAATTAATATTTGGCTGAGATACTACATTTCATGCCTGGTTATTATTTATTCACTAGTGTAGGTAGGACTCTGGCAGACTTGCCCCATGGTCCCCTAGAGAACAGCAGTCAGTCAATCTGGCAAGTTGACGCTGCTAGTGTGGGAAGAAAATGTAATATTGAAGAAGGCAGCATGATGAATTCTTCCACCAGATGGCCAAGTTGAGCCCAGATCACTGGGCATGCAATATGGGAACGCCCGCCGCCGTATTTTAGTAGTCTGTCCTTTCGGCCCGTACACACACACACACGCACGCACGCACGCACGCGCGCGCGGGCGGGGCCTTTTGTGTGTGGTTCTGTCCCTCCCTCTTCGTGACGATTATGGAATCGTTGTTGACAGGCCTGCTACCCTAGAGGATGTTCTCGTGGGTATCTGGCGGCAATATAATGATTCCAATCTATTACCGGCTCATGACCCAATTTGACCCCGTCGGCAACACATGTGCTTGTGGCGTGTGCGGAACGTTGTGCGGCACAGCCGCCCATAATTCAAGTCTAATAATGTGGCTACGCTCATTGACGATCGGCAACATTCCCACGAGCCTCCAGCGAGACCTGCTACGTGCGATGAGATTCATTCGCAACCATGTACGATATATCTGCTGTCATAGATTCCCTGTCTGTTCCAGAATAATACGATCCCCGCATAAGGCCAACATGCAGTCTAGCACCTGGTAAAAGCTGGACCCTCCATCCTTCAGTTGAGTGACCAGCTCCTCAGCTAGCTCCACGAGCAGGTAATGAATGATACCAGTTGTCTCTAGTGTCTTTCAGGGTGATATGGCCGTGGTATAGGCGGCTATTCGAACGCGGCCCTGAACCAGGCCCGCGCGCAAGATCTGACACTAACAACTCAAAGTAGATGAAGACGACTCGATGCGGTATATTAGCCGTCACCTGTTCCTGTTATTGGCGTGGCATCACCCTCTGGTGGCGGCATATATATCGCAAGTTCTAGTAGTGAAGAAACATCTCTGGGTGAGATAATGTGAGCTGTCAAATGTGAGACAGTTATTCCATCCGTTCTGGCAAAACAGCTGCGTAGCGACCTATTCCCGGTACAACTCATGATCGTATTGTCGAATGTAGAACCGTTTTAACG
>JAPMUY010006358.1:22500-25000 GCA_026901105.3 Galaxias olidus
ACACACACACACACACACACACACACACACAAGCACGACGGCACACACACACACACACACACTTTGGTCGGTTATTTTCATCAACCACGTTACCCGGCATCCAAGACTTACAAAAATGTCTGACTCATTAGCAGCAAGCCAGTTGTCAGGGGCAACAACATAACCAAACTTCTGTTCTGGTTTCTCTCGGCTGTCTTTACAAGCAAAGCAGACACAGACAGTTCTTACCGGGGGGTGACGCATAGATTTAATAGCCATTGTCAATTCTACCCATTTCGATTCTATGGTGATTACACAGAGATGCGTCTCCTCAGAACGATCAGTTATGTCAATGAGAGGAGGAGATGGATGCCATTTATAACGGCAGGCAAAGCCTTCTGTCAGCTGTCACCGCTAAACAAATGACCCTTCTGAAGGTAACATAGCGCGAGAGAGAAAGTGCCGGGGTTATTCTGGGATGTTATTTCCACGGCGATACGGGCAGGCTGACATGCACACCGTGAATAATTGAGAGATGTCAGCAGGCATTGGAGCACTCAGCCATGTTTGACACAGTTATGTAAATTTGAACATAAACAAAGTTCATTAACGTTTCTCTCCTCAGTCGCTGGTAACTTTCACCATGAACTACTGGAGTAGAGGTAGAGTAGAGTGACATGGATTTGAGTTTGGAGAACAATCCAATCCACACTGGCGGCCGTAGCGAAAGGCGACTCACCGTTGATAATTGATGAGAGCCATGGTGGAGCTCGGGGGGGGGGGGGGGGGGCTTAGCTATCTAAAAGGCTACAGAAGCGTTTGCCGTCAGTCACCGTGAAACTCAAACCGCAGAAGCCGCTGACGCTCTGAAAAGCAACGCGCGGCGCGAACACAATGGTCTATTAAAAAAAAGGAATCGATTGATTGATTTATTTAGCGCCCTTTTGAAAAGCTGAGAGTCTTGGCAACTTCACTCCGCTGCTTCAGAGTGGTGACAGGCACTCACGAAAATTGCCTTGTTCCCTATTGAAAGCCCCCGTTTGAACGCCTTGAGTGTTGAGTCCCTCTGCCCGGCTACAGACGGACTTCCAATCCACTGGCTCGGACCTTTCAGTAACGGTAAAAAAAAGAAGGGCTACTGCCTGGCTCGCCTGAAACAACCTCTCGGTTTCAGAAGGCTGGTATCGCTGTGATTGTTGAGGTGCCGGATTGCTTCTAAAGGAAAGTGCCAGCTTTTTGAAGGAGGTTCTGTCTCGCTTTTTAAGGAACCCACCTGATCTTTGAAGAGGTTCTGTCTTGCTTGTTAAAGAACCCTTCTCCTGTTTGAAGGAGGTTCTGCTTCACCTGTTAAGGAACCCATTTCCCGTTTGAAGAGGTTCTGTCTGGCTTGTTTAAGAACCCACTTCCTGTTTGGAGGAGGTTCTGCCTCGCCTGTTAAGGAACCCATTTCCTTTTTGAAGGAAGTTCTCTCTTGCATGCTAAGGAACACACCTCCTTTTTGAAGGAGGTTCTCTCTTGCCTGCTAAGGAACCCACCTCTTGTTTGAAGAGGTTTTGCCGGTTCTTCAGCGAACGGAGCTTGATCTGCTTCTCCTCGTGCTCCAGCTCTGCGTGGGGAACCAGGAAGTAGGTGATGAGGTCGTTGAGGGTCTGGAGGACTTCCTGGATGGGCGGGACCACCCACAACCGGCTCTTACTCCCCAAACTGTCCAGGTCTCTGAGAGGGAGAGAGGGAGGGATACAGAGAGGGAGGGAGAGAGGGAGGGATACAGGGAGGGAGGGAAGGGAGAGAAGAAGGGAGAGAGGAAGGGAGGGGAAGAAATATACAGACAGAGTGAGATCAATGAATATGAACAATTATCAATCAACGTTATTTATCAAAGACGTACATGATCGTGATCTATTATCAATGAATATAGTTTATTCTGTTTCTATTTTTTGTTCAAATGCATACACACAACGCCAACTGTTTTAGTTATTAGTGTGTTCCTTGCATCAATATTTTGAGAATCTTTTTCCTCTAGTAGTGCATGCGTCAGACCGTTACATATCATGCATTTCTGTACAAAGGCAGATCACAGAATGAACTACCACCGCCGATGAACCGGGAGCGGCGCGGCAACATTTTGATCCTAACCCAACCTGACTAAGGAGGAGGAGGAGGAGGAGGAGGAGGAGGCTAACGAGCGCGACACACGGCTGGGGGTGACATCACAGAGTTGGCCTCCTGGGTGCACCCAGGCTGAAACGATGACTTCTTGGGGACCGCTATAAATAGAGCCGGCCTCGTCACGTACGTCAAAGAGGGATGGAGGGAGCGGAAAAAAAGGGGTGAGAAAATAGAAGTGGGGAAAGGGGGGGGGATAATGGCTCTTGGCTCATTCATTTATTCCCCTCCCTCCCCCTCCTTCCTCCCTTCCTCCCTCCCTCCTTCACAGTGGGAATAGAGACCTAGGAGTGAGGGATGGAGGGAGAGAAAGGGAAGGAGAGGGGGAAGGAGAGAGATAGAGATAGAGAGGTAG
>JAPMUY010006358.1:30000-32500 GCA_026901105.3 Galaxias olidus
GACACAGACAAACACACACACACCCTCAGACACAGACAAACACACACACACACACTCCCTGACACACACACACACACACACACACACCCTCAGACACAGACAAACACACACACATCCTCAGACACAGATAAACACACACACACACAGACACAGATAAACACACACACACCCTCAGACACAGATAAACACACACACCCTCAGACACAGACAAACACACACACACACACACACACACTCTCAGACACACAAACACACACACACACACACACACACACACACACACACACTCTCAGACATACACACACACACACACACACACACACACACACACACACACACACACCCTCAGACACAGACACACACACACACACACACACACACACACACACACACTCTCAGAGAGTCAAAGCCTGCAGGCCACGGTGGTTTTATTAATTGTGGCAAGCAGAGCAGCACATCACCTCCAGAGACCCAGAGAGACCCAGAGAGACCCAGAAAGACCCAGAGAGACCCAGAGAGACCCAGAGAGACCCAGAAAGACCCAGAGAGACCCAGAGAGACCCAGAGAAAGAACGAGAGACAGAGAGACCCAGAGAGACCCAGAGAGACCCAGAGAGACCCAGAGAAAGAACGAGAGAGACAGAGAGACCCAGAGAGACCCAGAGAGACACAGAGAGACCCAGAGAAAGAACAGGAGAGACAGAGAGACCCAGAGAGACCCAGAGAGACCCAGAGAGAGAACGAGAGAGACCGAGAGAGACCCAGAGAGACCCAGAGAGAGAACGAGAGAGACTCAGAGAGACCCAGAGAGACCCAGAGAGAGAACGAGAGAGACCCAGAGAGACCCAGAGAGACCCAGAGAGACCCAGAGAGAGAACGAGAGAGACCCAGAGAGACCCAGAGGGACCCAGAGAGACCCAGAGAGACCCAGAGAGAGAACGAGAGAGACCCAGAGAGACCCAGAGGGACCCAGAGAGACCCAGAGAGAGAACGAGAGAGACCCAGAGAGACCCAGAGAGACCCAGAGAGACCCAGAGAGAGAACAAGAGAGACTCAGAGAGACCTAGAGAGACCCAGAGAGACCCAGAGAGAGAACGAGAGAGTCCCAGAGAGACCCAGAGAGACCCAGAGAGACCCAGAGAAAGAACGAGAGAGACAGAGAGACCCAGAGAGACCCAGAGAGACCCAGAGAAAGAACGAGAGTGACATAGAAAGATCGAGAGAGACAGAGAAAGATAGTGTTATACTGTGAGACACAGTGAGACCCAGAGAGTCACAGAGAGACCCAGAGAAAGAACAAGAGAGATAGAGAGACCCAGAGAGACCCAGAGAAAGAACAAGAGAGACAGAAAGAAAGATAGAGAGACCCAGAGAAAGAACGAGAGAGACAGAGACAAAGAGAGACACAGATACACAGATACACAGAGAGACCCAGAGAGACATGGAGAAAGACAGGGAAAGACAGAGACCAAAGAAAGATAAAAGGACAGAGAGACGCAGAGAGAGAGAGAGAGAGAGAGAGAGAGAGAGAGAGAGAGAGAGCGAGAGAGAGAGAGAGAGAGAGAGAGAGAGAGAGAGAGAGAGAGAGAGAGAGAGAGAGAGAGAGAGAGAGAGAGAGACACGGAGAGAAACAGCCGGGAGCTGATAAACAGAAAGAGGGACCATCAGCGACACGCCGACTGGAACTGGAGATAAAATGAATCTCTCAGCGCCCCCGGTGGTGACAGTTCGACCCCCACACGCAAACAGAGAACACACACGCGAACAGAACACACACACACACACACACACACACACACACACACACACACACACACGCGAGAACAGAACACACACACACACACACACACACACACACACACGCACGCACACATAAACGGATACGCACAGACAAACGCTTTCACAGATCTTGCTAGACATACAGGCATCCCACTTAAACCGGTTTCAAGGACACTGCCTAAAGAACAGTCAACGCTGACAACTAATTACTTACTGATCTAATATTCTCAACACACCCTGCACTAAAAATTGCTCTGTGTGTGTGTGCGTGCGCGCGTGTGTGTGTGTGTCTGTGCGTGCGTGCGTGCGTGCGTGCGTGCGCGCGTGTCTGTGTGTGTGCGTGCGTGCGTGCGTGCGTGCGTGCGTGCGTGCGTGTTTGTGCCCTTGCCTTAGCGGCTTTGTCATTTGTTTTTAGGGACAAGTAAGAAGAGTATAGAGCTCCATCCCAAACCCCAGATCTATACAATCAAGTTTGATCCTGGAGTGTAAACTAGCATACAGGCTGTCTCTCACCTCTGCTGCTCCATTCATTCAGTCCAGTTTGGACCTGTACGGTCCTGGAGTGTAAACTAGCCTACAGGCTCTCTCTCACCTCTGCTGCTCCATAGTCTCCTAAACATACTGAGTCCTGTTCTGACGTGTGAACTAGTCTCACCTTTGCTGCTCTTGAATTTTCTAAATATACACTGAGTGTTGTTTGGACCCTTTTTGGGTCTGACGT
>JAPMUY010006358.1:37500-42500 GCA_026901105.3 Galaxias olidus
TGGATCAGGGCTAGATTAGGACCAGATCAGGGCTGGATCAGGGCTAGATTAGGACTAGATCAATGTTGGGTTAGTGCTGGGTCAGGGTTAGATTAAGGGTTAGATCAATGGTAATATCAGGGCTATATCAGGGTTAGATCAGGAGCTGGATCAGGGGTTAAATCATGGGCTAAATCAGGGGCTATACCAGGGCTAAATCAGGGGCTATACCAGGGCTAAATCAGGGGCTATACCAGGGCTAAATCAGGGGCTATACCAGGGTTAAATCAGGGGCTATACCAGGGCTAAATCAGGTTTGGATCGGGGCTAGGTCAGGGGCTAGATCAGGGTTAAATCAGGGGATATATCAGGGTTCAATCAGAGCAAGATCGGGGCTAGATCAGAGTTGAATCATGCTAGATCAGGGTTAAATCAGGGGCTAGATCAGGGTTAAATCAGGGGATGGATCAGAGTTAAATCAGGGGATGGATCAGAGTTAGATTAGGGCTAGATCAGGATTAAATCAGGGGTCAGATCAGGGGTTAAATCAGGGGCTAGATCGAGGCTAGATCAGGGTTGGATCAGGGGCTGGATCAGAGTTCAATCAGAGCTAGATCAGGGTTAAATCAGAGCTAGATCAGGGTTAAATCAGAGCTGGATAAGGGTTAAATCAGGGCTGGACCAGGGGATAGATCAGGGTTAAATCAGAGCTAGATCAGGGTTAAATCAGAGCTAGATCAGGGTTAAATCAGAGCTGGATAAGGGTTAAATCAGAGCTAGATCAGGGTTAAATCAGAGCTAGATCAGGGTTAAATCAGAGCTGGATAAGGGTTAAATCAGAGCTAGATCAGGGGCTAGATCAGGGCTGGACCAGGGGATAGATCAGGGGTTAGATCAGGGTTAAATCAGCGGCTAGATCAGAATTTAAATCAGGGGATGGATCAGAGTTAGATCAGGGCTAGATTAGGGGCTAAATCAGGGTTAAATCAGGGCTGTGGTTCAGAGGGCGGTGGTGGTGGTGGTGGTGTCTCCGCTGGCCTCTCCGTGGGACTCACCTTCCTAATGAGCCTCTAGGGAGCAGAGGGGTGAGAGACAAAGGAACACAACTGAGAACGCTGCTACACGTCTCTAAACACACCACACTGGTTTCATCACTGCAGAGGACTGGCCAAACTGTGCCTTAACTGGACTAGAACAAGACTGGTCTCGGACCGAGCCAGGCCTGATGGGATTTGTTCTGTATCGTCTCTTCGCGGTACAACATCAAAAACCGGTCCAGTGGTCGGTTAAGTGTGGGTCAGATCAGTTTGGTTCAGTTCAGTGTGGTTTAGTTCAGTTCAGTTTTGTTCAGTTCAGGTTGGTTCAGTTCAGTTCGGTTCAGTTCAGTTCTGTTCAGTTCTGTTTGGTTCAATTCAGTTTGGTTCAGTTCTGTTTGGTTCAATTCAGTTTGGTTTAGTTCAGTTTGGTTCAGATCAGTTTGGTTCAGTTCAGTTTGGTTTAGTTCAGTTTGGTTCAGTTCAGTTTGGTTCAGATCAGTTTGGTTTAGTTCAGTTTGGTTTAGTTCAGTTTGGTTCAGTTCAGTGTGGTTTAGTTCAGTTCAGTTTTGTTCAGTTCAGGTTGGTTCAGTTCAGGTTGGTTCAGTTCAGGTTGGTTCAGTTCAGTTTGGTTCAGTTCAGTTTGGCTCTGCAGTGGTAATACCAAGTGAGTTCATATCTTATCAGCTCTACACGGCAGAGAGGCTTACCACATCTATACAGGGATTTAATCAATTATAGGGAATGCATGACAGACATAAGGTGTCACTGTTCCTTTAAAACAATCCCAAACCTCTAGTCCAGTGGCAGGTGCAGCTTAGACAATATGCTGGTGCACTGTCTGGTAGCAGCCAGAGAAAGAGAGACAGGTTGCTTGTCTGCCTGCCTGCTTGTTAGTTGGCTGGCTTGCTGGCTGACTGACTGACTGACTGGCTGGTTGATTGACTAACCGGCTAACTTGCTAACTGCTAACTAGCTGCCTAACTAGCTAACTTGCTAACTAGTTGCCTAACTAGCTAGCTAACTTGCTAAATGGCTAACTAGATGCCTAACTAGCTGGCTAACGAGCTAACTGGCTAACTAGCTGCCGAACTAGCTGGCTAACTAGATAACTGGCTGGCTAAGGATGGAGGCTAAAGCTAACGTAGATGCAGTGTCTGTGAAGACTGGGCAAATACAACACAGCATGTCTGTCTGTATGTCTGTCCACCTGCTTGCTGCTAAATAAGAATCAATTTCTGTCTGTCTGTCTGTCTGGCAGTTGTAGGGTGATCAAAGTCGAACACAACACACACACACACACACACACACACACACGCGCGCACACACACACAGAGACTGACATCAATGGAGAGGCATGACCTTTAGCAGGACGCAAAACCCCTGTGTGAGCCCAGCGGCAGACTGGTGTGTGTGTGTGTGTGTGTGTGTGTGTGTGTGTGTGTGTGTGTGTGTGTGTGTGTGCGTGCGTGTGCGTGTGCGTGCGTGTGTGTGTTAGTGTGTGTGCGTATCAATGTGATTCCTCTCAGCAGGGGGGATGGAGAGAGTGTCAGCATGACAGCAGGAAGAAGAAGAGCAGACGAAGATTAAAAGGGTGGATGAACAGAATAAGAGGAGGAGAAAAAGCTGGAGGAAGAGAAGAAGATAAAAGGAAGAAGAGGAGAAGCTTAAAGTATATGTCAGAGGAGGAAGACAAACAGCGACTTAATGAAGAGATGGAGGAAGAGGAGGAAGAAGAGGAACTTAAAGTAGAGATGGAGGAAGAGGAGGAAGAAGAGGAATTTAAAGTAGAGATGGAGGAAGAAGAGGAATTTAAAGAGATGGAGATGAAGGAGGGAGTGGAGGAGGATAAAGCAGAGGTGGCAGTGTGTCTGGCAGCATAGTCGACCCCTTGCTCTCCGTCACTGACTCTCCCTGACATGGCATCTGACCCTTGACCCTCAGGCACAGTCCACAGAGTCCATTCCATTGTGGTGGGTCCTGAACGGGGTCAAACGGCTTCACACCACAGTGGGTCAGAGGTCAACTGGACATTGAGAGTGGTGACTGACTGACTGACTGATTGGCTGGCTGGCTGGCTGGCTGGCTGTCTGGCCGGCTGACTGACTGACTGGTGGCTGACTGACTCACTGGCAGGCTGGCTGGCTGAAAGGCTGTCTGGCTGGCTGTCTGGCTGACCGCCTGACTGACACTGTCTGGCCGGCTGACTGACTGTCTGGCTGGCTGACTGACTGACGGCTGGCTGGCTGGCTGGCTCTCTGGCTGGCTGAAAGGCTATCTGGCTGGATGACTGACTGAATGACTGCCTGGCTGGTGGCTGGCTGGCTGGGTGCCTGGCTGGCTGGCTGGCTGGCTGGCTGACTGACTGCCTGACTGACTGCCTGGCTGGCTGGCTGACTGGCTGGCTGGCTGTCTTGCTGGCCGGCTGACTGGTGGCTGACTGACTGAATGACTGCCTGGCTGACTGGCTGGCTGGCTGACTGGCTCCCTGGGTGGCTGGCTGTCTGGCTGGGTGACTGGCTGGCCGGCTGACAGGCTTTGCTGATGGCTGACTGACTGACTGCCTGGCTGACTGACTGACTGCCTGGCTGGGTGGGGTGGGGGGGGGGGGGGGGAATAGGGGAGTGTGTGTGTGTGTGTGTGCTTATGGCGGGGAGTGTGTGTGTGTGTGTGTGGGAGGGGGAGGGTAGTAGTAGTGGAGAAGTGTTCAATCTTTCATAAGTCACTCTGACGTTCCCACACCTGGCTCTGATTGGCTGGCTGGCTGGGTGACTGCCTTGCTGACTGACTGACTGCCTGGCTGGGTGACTGTCTGGCTGTCTGGCTCTCTGTCTGGCTGGGTGTCTGTCTGACTGGCTGGCTGGCTCTCTGGCTGGCTGGCTGTCTGGCTGGCTGTCTGCCTGACAGGCATTGCTGACGGCTGTCTATTTCAGACCCTGCTGTCTTTTAGGGGAAAACGGCTCAATACAGTCAGTCATCTGTACCACATTTTGTGCATCGTTAAGCCCATCTGTTCAAATTCTTACAGATTGATTGATTAATTGGGACATATTTTGGTCCCCATAACCCCTTTCCATTTAGTTTCATCAGCTGGCCTTTCAGTGCTGAGGACTAGTTCAGATGTTATTGGAAACCGATATTACAGCCCTGTTAAAATGGCTGCTTTGGTAGGGAAAGAACGCATACCACTGAAGGCAAGTCCTTATCCAGCTAATACCACCATTATATTCCTCTCTGTGTGTGTGTGTGTGTGTGTGTGTGTGTGTGTGTGTGTGTGTGTGTGTGTGTGTGTGTATGTGGAGAAACTTTAATGGACAGTCTTTGCTAAAGGTCGTTTGTCTTTGCCAGGCAGGAAATTACTTTGACACAATCTACTCACTCTTTGTAGTAAAGACATCCACAACCTCATCAATCATTCAATCTTTGTGTTCAGTGTTTGGATATTTGTAAATCATAAAATAAAAGACTTCATTTTCTAACAATAGGACGACTAAGTTTTTCTCTCAATTAAAACCCACAGAAGACAAATAATGGTTCAGGAATTTTCCATACATGTTAAGGAATTATCTTTCTTTAATATTAAACCACATAATGTTCTGCTGTATAAAGACAAATACACCATCAGAACGTTTCTTCAATTGGCTCCATGCACGGTCAACCAAAAAGCTGTATTCCTAGTGAATAGCCTCCAAAATAACCTTTTGTATATGTTATATTGGACTACAGTTCTATTCATCAGAGTCAGGGTCCATTTGCTTTCACATCCGTCAGCAGGTGAAATATCTATTTATATACGATACAATGGAGGCTTCTATTTCTCCTTTACAGTAATGTTTTCTTTTTTGTTTACCACGGCATACATGGATAACGAAGGCTCTCCTGTTCGATTGAGGGTTCATAGGTCAGTGCTTTGGCTGGAGCTGGCTTACTGTTGAAGACAAGTGGACCCTGACTCTGAGGACATGCAGGATAAAGAGGTCAGAGGTC
>JAPMUY010006363.1:0-12500 GCA_026901105.3 Galaxias olidus
ATTCTCATCAGTATGTAAGATTTAATATATAGACCTGGTATATTCTCATCAGTATGTAAGATTTAATATATAGACCTGGTATATTCTCAGTATGTAAGCTGTAATATATAGACCTGGTATATTCTCCTATGGAGTTTGTGTGTTCTCCCCGTGTTTGCGTGGGTTTCCTCCGGGTACTCTGGTTTCCTCCCACAGTCCACAAACATGCAGGTTAATTGATGACTCTAAATTGTCCGTAGGTGTGAATGTGAGAGTGACTTGTTGTCTGTCCCTGTGTGTCGGCCCTGTGATAGACTGGCGACCTGTCCAGGGTGTACCACGCCTCTCTCCCTGTGTCGGCTGGGATAGGCTTCAGCCCCCCCGCGACCCTGCATAGGATAAGCGGTATAGCTAATGGATGGATGGATGGATATTCTCCTATCACTTTTCTCTGTCATAGACCTGTGCCTATTCCATCTTTCTGGTCTGTGCCCTTTGACCTCTGTGTCATCGTTCCTCTGCATCTCTTTCTTCTTTTACTCTGAGGTGCTGAGCAGGTGGCAAGTAGTGACACCACAGGTGTGTGTGTGTGTGTGTGTGTGTGTGTGTGTGTGTGTGTGTGTGTGTGTGTATCTGTGTGTAGTGTGTGTTTGGTGTGTATATGTTTGGGGTGTGTGTCTGTGGGTGCTTTGTGCGTATGGTGGTAGTGGTGGTGGTGGAGTGTGTGTGTGTGTGTGTGTGTGTGTAGACCCGTTGCCCTGGTAATGAGTTCTGCCAACTGTTGTTCCATCTGGCTAAGAGATCTCTCTCTCTCTCTCTCTCTCTCTCTCTCTCTCTCTCTCTCTCTCTCTCTCTCTCTCTCTCTCTCTCTCTCTTTCCTCCTTCTCTTCCTTCCCCCCCTCTCTGTCTTCCCTCTCTTTCTCTCCTCGTTCTCTCTCTCTCTTTCTGTCCTCTCTCTCTCTCTCTTCTCCTTCTCTCCTCTCTCTCTCTTTCTCTCTCTCTCCTCCTTCTCTCGCCCCCTCTCTCTGTCCTCCCTCTCTCTCTCTATCTCTCTCCTCTCTCTCTCTCTCTCTCTCTGTATGTTTCTTGTGTCAATGTACAAAATTGTTGCGGCACATTTTTACACTTTGACTGTCGTTCTTATCATTTAAATGTGAAACAATACACTGGGAGAAGAAGAATACTTCAAACTTGTCCTTTCTCAGCGTGAAGAATGACACACACACACACACACACACACTTACACACACACACACACACACACACACACACACACACACACACACACACACACACACACACACACACACACGGCTTCCTTCTAGACAGAATGTGAGTGACAGGGTCTGCAAAGGCTGATGGGTAATGATGATGCGGCTGACAAAAGGGCTGATGGGTAATGAGGGCTCCGAGTTGGCAACGGATTGTTTCTGTCAGCAGCTCTCTCTCTCTCTCTCGCTCGCTGGCACGCACGCACGCACGCACGCACGCACGCACGCACACACACACACACACACACACACACACACACACACACACACACACACACACACAACACACACACAGACAAGTACACAATCACACACACACACACACACACACACACACACACACACACACAAGCACACGCACACACAAGCACATGCACACACACACACATGCACACACATACACACACACACACACACAGACAAGTACACACACACACACACACACACACACACACAAACACACAGACAAGTACACATTCATCCACACACACACACACACACACACACACACACACACACACACACAGTACACAGCACACGTACACACACACACACACACACACACACACACACACACACACACACACACAAAACAAAAACAGTACACAATCACACACACACACACACACACACACACACACACACACACACACAGACAAGTCCCATTCGTTTACTACGAGTCTGTGCTGTGAAGGCATAAATCCTGCATTCTTTCTTTCTTTCTTTCTTTCTTTCTTTCTTTCTTTCTTTCTTTCTTTCTACACTGTAACATTAACACCAGCTTATTGTCATCTTACAGGCGTTCCAGCTTGTGCTCATGTACTCTGCAGGTGCTAACCCAAACCCAGATGGTATTCGTACAATACCTCACACACACACACACACAAACACACACACACACACACAGGAATGAGGATGAGGTGGACCTCATAGAGTCTCACTGATCAGGACCATGAAGACGGACAGGCAGCAAAGGTGTGTGACCCACTCCAACCAAGAGGGTTCTGCTCATGGTGAAACACCTCACACACACACACACACACACACACACACACACACACACACACACACACACACACACACACACACACACACACACACACACACACACACACTCACACTCACACTCACACTCACAAACAGAGAGTGGGGGGGGTCCTTTCTGCTGACACAAACCTACTTCCTGCTCCCAGGTCGTTAACGTCACAGGTCGGAGGTCGTTAAGGATATTTACAGCCGGCCATGGTGAGTGGACTGACCCCTGTGACGACCCCCTCGCTGTCCTCCTCACTCCTGAACACCCCCCCCCCTCCCCCTCCTTAATGGGACTGATGGAATGACTGGCATTCATGGTGGCAGGATATGAGCTGTCCAGATATGAAGATGCAGTGCAGATAAAGAATGATGGGTAACGTAGGCAGTGCGTTTTCCTGGCTGACCCAGCTTAAATGGTGAGGATGAAAGGGTTAATGTTCCTCCCTTCGCTAGGTGGGCTAACCCAGGTTAAATGATGTGGCTTAAAGGGTTAAACGTTTCTCCCTTCGCTAGGTTGTGCCTTTAAAGGGTTAATGTTGTATCAGTGTATATTTCCTCATAGTAACTCTAGAACAGTGTTTCCCAACTGGTGTGCCGGCAGACATCATCAGGTGTGCCGTGGAATTTTGGGAAAGTCACATTTGGGAAAGATGAACAAATCTTTTGTATTACGTTTGATTCAGTTTAACATCTGGGGTGTGCCGCAAAATAAATACGTTTATGTAAGTGTGCCGTGGGTTGGAAAAAGTTGGGTAACGTAGACCTAGAACATGCTGAACGAGTAAAAAGGTCAATATAAAGGATATTTTGAGCATTCGATATGAGCTCTGATCTGCTTTGTTACAGTAACCAGGAAGCAGCACTGGTGGGCGTGTCCGTCCGTCTGTGTGATGTCACAGAGGCCACCAGGAAGTATGTCGGCCATCTGGTGCGTCTGGCAGACCAATGACAACAGCCCTGGCAGCTAATCCAATCTAATTGCTTTGACAAAACCGCTCCATTTAGCTCGCTGTAAAGGGTCGCCATGTTTATTTACTTATTCGACGTTTATGAAGACCAATCATTTTGCAATTATACGAGCGATGTGTGGTATGTGTGAGCATTATGGGAAGCAGCACTCCGGCATACTGTTAAGAGGGCTTCAGACGGACTGTCTTACCTAGGGATGAACCGCGTTGCCATGGCACCGAGGACGACATAAAAGAGGGAGGAAAAGGGGGAAAAAAGAAAAACAAGAGAGAATGTTGAATTAGACAATGGTCGAAATATGAGAAAACACACAACGCTGTCGTCTGCCGCAGGACTACATAGCGCTCCTCATATCCGGTCAGATATAAAAACGGTTATTGCTTTACCATAAAATGTCATTACAGTGTGGAAACAACAGCAAGGCTCTCTCCATGGAGCAGCAGACGGGTTTGTAAACAACGCACTCTGTCACACCGCACCGTGTTGTGTCCTGACATCACACATCAGATTGCAGTGTAGTAGTGTAGTGTACTAACATCACACATCAGATTGTAGTGTAGGGTACTAACATCACACACCAGATTGTAGTGTAGTAGGGTAGTGTACTAACATCACACATCAGATTGTAGTGTAGTAGTGTAGTGTACTAACATCACACATCAGATTGTAGTGTAGTAGGGTAGTGTACTAACATCACACATCAGATTGTAGTGTAGTAGTGTAGTGTACTAACATCACACATCAGATTTTAGTGTAGTAGTGTAGTGTACTAACATCACACATCAGATTGTAGTGTAGTAGGGTAGTGTACTAACATCACACATCAGATTGTAGTGTAGTAGGGTAGTGTACTAACATCACACATCAGATTGTAGTGTAGTAGGGTAGTGTACTAACATCACACATCAGATTGTAGTGTAGTAGTGTAGTGTACTAACATCAAACATCAGATTGCAGTGTAGTACTGTAGTGTACTAACATCACACATCAGATTGTAGTGTAGTAGGGTAGTGTACTAACATCACACATCAGATTGTAGTGTAGTAGGGTAGTGTACTAACATCACACATCAGATTGTAGTGTAGTAGTGTAGTGTACTAACATCACACATCAAATTGCAGTGTAGGGTACTAACATCACACATCAGATTGCAGTGTAGTAGTGTAGTGTACTAACATCACACATCAGATTGCAGTGTAGCAGTGTAGTGTACTAACATCACACATAAGATTGCAATGTAGTAGTGTAGTGTACTAACATCACACATCAGATTGCAGTGTAGTAGTGTAGTGTACTAACATCACACATCAGATTGTAGTGTAGTAGTGTAGTGTACTAACATCACACATCAGATTGTAGTGTAGTAGTGTAGTGTACTAACATCACACATCAGATTGCAGTGTAGTGTACTAACATCACACGTCAGATTGTAGTGTAGAAGTGCTGTGTACATGTAAATAATGACTTCACATGTCAGATTATACATACAACGACATCACATCAGATTGAGGTGTAGTAGTGTAGTGTAGATGTCAGAATGTAGTATAGCAGTGTAGTGTACATTACTAGTGTACATTAATAGTGTAGTGTACATGTCAGAATGCAGTATAGTAGAGTAGTGAGCAGTGTATATTAGTAGTGTACTGGTGTAGTGTATGTTAGTAGTGTAGTAGTGTAGTGCAGTAGTGTAGTGTATAATAGTAGTGTAGTAGAGTAGTGTATATTAGTAGTGTAGTAGAGTAGTGTATATAAGTAGTGCAGTAGTGTAGTGTATAATAGTAGTGTAGTAGAGTAGTGTATATTAGTAGTGTAGTAGTGTAGTGTATATTAGTAGTGTAGTGCATATTAGTAGTGTAGTGTATATTAGTAGTGTAGTGTATATTAGTAGTGCAGTAGTGTAGTGTATAATAGTAGTGTAGTAGAGTAGTGTATATTAGTAGTGTAGTAGTGTAGTGTATATTAGTAGTGTAGTGCATATTAGTAGTGTAGTGTATATTAGTAGTGCAGTAGTGTAGTGTATATTAGTAGTGCATTTATAGTAGTGTTTATTAGTAGTGTAGTGTACATTAGTAGTGTAGTAGTGTATTGTATATTAGTAGTGTATTTATAGTAGTGTATATTAGTAGTGTAGTGTATATTAATAGTGTATTTATAGTAGTGTATATTAGTAGTGTAGCGTATATTAGCGTTGTAGTAGTGTAGTGTATATTAGTAGTGTAGTGTATATTAGTAGTGCAGTAGTGTAGTGTATATTAGTAGTGTAGTGTATATTAGTAGTGTAGTAGTGTAGTGTATATTAGTAGTGTAGTAGTGTATTGTATATTAGTAGTGTATTTATAGTAGTGTATATTAGTAGTGTAGTGTATATTAGTAGTGCATTTATAGTAGTAGTGTAGTGTATATTAGTAGTGTAGTAGTGTAGCGTATATTAGTAGTGCATTTATAGTAGAAGTGTAGTGTATACTAGTAGTGTATTTATAGTAGTGTATATTAGTAGTGTAGTGTATATTAGTAGTGTAGTGTATACTAGTAGTGTATTTATAGTAGTGTATATTAGTAGTGTAGTGTATATTAGTAGTGCATTTATAGTAGTAGTGTAGTGTATATTAGTAGTGTAGTAGTGTAGTGTATATTAGTAGTGTAGTAGTGTAGTGTATATTAGTAGTGTAGTAGTGTGGTGTAGATTAGTAGTGTAGTAGTGTAGTGTATATTAGTAGTGCATTTATAGTAGTAGTGTAGTGTATATTAGTAGTGTAGTAGTGTAGTGTATATTAGTAGTGTAGTAGTGTAGTGTATATTAGTAGTGTAGTAGTGTAGTGTATATTACAGGCCTTTCACAAAGCCTGGAGAACTGACTCATCCAAACGACAGGACGAGATGGCTGACATGCTGAGTCACTCTAACGAATTGACAGGAAACAAGCTACACTGTGTGTGTGTGTGTGTGTGTGTGTGTGTGTGTGTGTGTGTGTGTGTGTGTGTGTGTGTGTGTGTGTGTGTGTGTGTGTGTGTGTGTGTGTGTGTGTGTGTGTGTGTGTTCACTCTGTGTGTGTGTCCCCTCTGTGAGTCACCTGTTCTCTCTCTGTCCTCTGGCTGTGTGTGTGTGTGTGTGTGTGTGTGTGTGTGTGTGTGTGTGTGTGTGTGTGTGTGTGTGTGTGTGTGTGTGTGTGTGTCTCTGTATGTGTCGTTCCTGCTACATGTAAAGTACAAAGAGACCTGGAGGGAGTCCAACAGAGAAAGAGAGAGAGAATGAGAGAGAGAGAGAGAGAGAGAGAGAGAGAGAGAGAGAGAGAGAGAGAGAGAGAGAGAGAGAGAGAGAGAGAGAGAGAGAGAGAGAGAGAGAGAGAGAGAGAGAGATAACGAGAGAGAGGGAGAGAGAGAGAGGGAGACAGAGAGAGAACGAGTGAGAGTGGGAGAGAGAAAGAGAGAGAGGGTGGGAAGCCAATATCCACAAATTATTGCAATTCAGTAACAATCCGTCAAATCCTCCACACAGTTCCACGTCACTGTACCCACTATCCAGGAAGGACCCAGGACAACTCAACCAGCCTCAAGAAACATCCCTCAGTCAGTCTGCCCACTATCCAGGAAGGACCCAGGTCAACTCAACCAGCCTCAAGAAACATCCCTCAGTCAGTCTGCCCCAACCAAACTACTACTGAACAAAAAGATCAAATATGAGTCATATTGAAAAGAAACAACATAATACCAAAGTAAGCATGAACTCTATTTGACCCCTAAACAGACATGACGGACCGATAAAAAACGGAGAAAACATTGTTAAGGTCCAGACTCAGTGAGCAGCAGGAAGTATCCAGGACAACTCAACCTGCAAAGCCTCAAGAAGAATTCCTTAGTCCATCCTCGTCAATCTGCCCCAACCAAACTACCACTCAACAAAAAGACAAAATATGAGTCCTATTGAAAGGAACAACGTAGTACCAAAGTAAGCATGAACTCTATTTGACCCCTAAACAGACAGTTTTCAATGGCAGACTACATGACCGTCATAACGGATAAAAAAAAGAGAAATCATTGACAAGGTCCAGACTCAGTGAGCACAGTCAGAACATAGACAAAACATTAAAGTACACAAATATCCAAACTTTGATATACAAAAGTAAGAAAAACCATTGACACACCAGGGTGAAAATGTGAGTGTGCCACATTGGCAGCAAGACATATCTCCTTTTGCCGTACCAAAAGAGAAAATGAAGTTTAATTTAGTTTAGTTTAGTTTAAAGTTTAATCATTTATGCATTGTTTGTTAGATTTTTGTGTTTTGGAGACTGTATTGTTTTATTACAGTCTTTGTGTGTAATCTATGTTATCCGCTCTTACGGTTATGTTATAAGTCATGCCAATCAAGCTAAAGAGAGAGAGAGAGAGAGAGAGAGAGAGAGAGAGAGAGAGAGAGAGAGAGAGAGAGAGAGAGAGAGAGAGAGAGAGAGAGAGAGAGAGAGAGAGAGAGAGAGAGAGAGACAGAGAGGGACAGAGAGAGAGAGAGAGAGATACATAGAGAGAGAGAGAGAGAGAGAGAGAGAGAGAGAGAGAGAGAGAGAGAGAGAGAGAGAGAGAGAGAGAGATTGAACTTGAGTCTATTGAGCAGGCTTTATTCACTGTGTCTTTGATTGCATTGAGTGACTCATAAGCTTTTAAAAACAGCAGAAGATTAAGACTATTAAAAAAAGAAAATAATCCTTCTAAATGAAAACATTCTGTTAATGGTGTGCCGATCTCCCTAGAGTTGATAATCCCTCTGTCACTCTTCTCTCCTCTATTCTATTCTCCTCTCCTCTCCTCTCCTCTCCTCTCCTCTCCTCTCCCCTCTCCTCCCCTCCCCTCCCCTCCCCTTCCCTCTTCTCCCCTCCTCTCCTCTCCTCTCAGAGGCAAAACAAAAAACAACACAACGTAACTCAGGTTTACAGAAAACGAACCGATCATGAGCGTTTATACAACAGCTGCAGTGACATTCTAAGGTTGTCACTAAACGCCCTGGACTTTTCCTGTAACACTGTGGCACAGACACCACACCATATTTACCAGAGAAGTGCTTCTCAAAGTTGTCTTCTGAGTAAAGAGATCAATCGTTGTTTTGGTGAGGGCTGAAGGGGTCGTGCTGCGACGCACTTCTCTATCGACCTCTGCTTCCTTCACTTCCTACAAAGAAGAAGAGTTACCTCCCGAGCGCACGTGTCATTTCCTGTCTCCCAGGGATATCGATAGACCAATTGGTCAAAGCTAATCCTTAGACAGGATCACAGCCCTTAGTTACCACTCAACCACAATTAGATCGTTGTCAAGCACCGGCCCTGCCATTACTGTGTGTGTGTGTGTGTGTGTGTGTGTGTGTGTGTGTGTGTGTGTGTGTGTGTGTGTGTGTGTGTGTGTGTGTGTGTGTGTGTGTGTGTGTGTGTGTGTGACAGTGTTTGTGTCTCTGCGTGTGTGTGACAGTGTGTGTCTCTGTGTATGTGTGTGACAGTCTGTGTGTCTCTCCCTGTGCGTGTGTGTGCGTGTGTTGGTGCGTGTGTGTGTGAGTGTGTGAGTGTGTGAGTGTGTGAGTGTGTGTGTGTGTGTGTGTGTGTGTGTGTGTGTGTGTGTGTGTGTGTGTGCGTACGAGCATACGCAGTGATCGATTGACGACTCAGAGTGTGCCACAATCAGGAAACGGTGTAGACGTATGATTGGTGTTGACAAGGAAACACTAATCAAAGCACAGACATTGATTGGTCGGCCCGCCCTGGCAGCACGGAGACAGGTGTTAGACCTCCTAATGAACTGAGCTGACAGGGAGAGCAGACCTGGAGGAGAGAGAGGGGGAGAGAGGGGGGAGGGGGGGAGAGGGAGGGGGAGGGGGGGGGGAGGGAGGGGGGGGAGAGGAGGGGGAGAGAGGGAGACAGAGGGAAAGGGGGAGAGGGAGGAGGAGAGAGGGAGAGCAGACCTTGAGGAGAGAGCGGGAGAGAGGGGGGAGGGGCAAGAGAGGGAGAGAGAGGGGAGGGGGAGAGGGGAGAGAGGGAGAGAGGAGAGAGAGAGAGAGAGTGAAGCAGGGGAGAGGGAGAGAGACAGAGAGAGAGAGAGGGGAAAGAGAGGGATATTGAAAGGGAGAGAGAGAGAGAGAGAGAGAGGAGGGGAGGGAGAGAGGGGAGGAGGGGGGAGAGGAGGGGGAGAGAGAGAGAGGGAGAGAGAGACAGAGGCAGAGGGAGAGGGAGGAGGAGAGGGGGGAGAGCAGACCTTGAGGAGAGAGCGGGAGAGGGGCAAGAGAGGGGAAGAGGGAGGGGGGAGAGGGGAGAGGGGGAGAGAGAGGGAGGAGAGGCTAAGCAGAGAGAGAAAGAGAGACAGAGAGAGAAGGAAAGAGAGGGATATTGAAAGAGAGAGAGAGAGAGAGAGAGAGAGAGAGAGAGAGAGATGGAGAGAGAAATCTTGACAGTGAGAACGAGGGAGAGAGAGAGACAAAAAGAGAGGTAAAGAGAGACTCACTTTGTGACTATTAACGCTTTGCTTTGTTTTAAACAGCACATTGAATCACTCTGATGTTCAATAGCTACATCATGTTTGCTTCGTGGGTCTCTGACTACAATGTGCTCATTTACCTGACAGATACCCACAGTAATGACATATTATACACAGTTTGAGCATCAATATTTATATTATGATTATATTAGCTTGAGCATCAATATTTCTACTAATGACACCGTGCGAAATAACATATGTTCCTCCTTTCATCAAGCAGAGGTAAGGAGAGGTGCGTATTAAATATAATCAATGTTGTATTAAGTACAAAAGAGCTGCAGCTGTTTCTGCGGTACACACATGCTGAACAAATCCACCAGATGTTCCAATCACGTGTGTGTGTGTGTGTGTGTGTGTGTGTGTGTGTGTGTGTGTGTGTGTGTGTGTGAGAGTGTGTTTCGTGTGTGTATGGGTGTGCTTGTCTGTGTGTGTGTGTGTGTGTGTGTGTGTGTGTGTGTGTGTGTGTGTGTGTGTGTGTGTGTGTGTGTGTGTGTGTGTGTGTGTGTGTGTGTGTGCGTGTGTGTGTGTGTATGTGTGGTCTGTGTGTGTGTATGTGTGTGTGTCTGTGTGTGTGTGTGTGTGTGTGTGTGTGTGTGTGTATGTGTGTATGTATGGTCTGTGTGTGTGTGTGTGTGTGTGTGTGTGTGTGTGTGTGTGTGTGTGTGTGTGTGTGTGTGTGTGTGTGTGTGTGTGTGTGTGTGTGTGTGTGTGTGTTCTGACTTTTTCAATCTGTGCAAAAGCATGCTTCTATGACTGATGACATTTACAGTAGCTGTTATGATGTGCTAAAATGGCAAAAAGGCAGCAACATTTGGAATCTCTCTTCAACAAAACAACTGAATCACCAAACCCTAGCCTGGAGTTCAGAATGTCCGTAGCAACGAGAGTGATGATGACGTTTCCGACCCTGTTGCTACAGAGGCCGTACGTGACAAACCAGGAAGCTGCTGTTTTCTCTCTGGCTAAGAGCGCATGGCGGCCATCTTAATGCTGTGGTGCAGTTGTCGCAGTGCCATTGTTTGGAAAACATGCTGTGCGCTTTCCGAATACATTGCTGTATTTTATCTTAAGTAATGTGTCGAATGATTTATAACAGAGACATTTGGATAATTAATTTAAAAAAATTCTTTCACTTTCTTCCTGCTCTCCACCGATTCGCTCATCCTCAATTAGCTGACTTCTAGCCAATGAGCTCTGCTCTCCTTACTACAATTAGCATGGGAGCCCATGGTTAATAATCCCACATGCTGGCCTCTGATTGCTTGTTGGCTATTTTCACGCACCAATCGGCAGCGCAGTTTACCTTTTTAAAAAACACTGTTATCACAAGGGCAATGGCTCGCTAATGAGAGCGGGGCAAATTAAAACAAATTAAAAACTCTCATGTCCAGATGCCTCTGCTCTACTTGATAAGGCCCCAAATTAGTCATTACAGGCACTTGAGCACACACACACACACACACACACACACACACACACACACACACACACACGCACACACACACACACACACACTAATGACTATTCCAACCAGTGACATAACGCTTTTAAATTACTTGGTGCATTTGCTACAGTTTGGGACTAGAAGCCCATATTGAGCTGGTCCATTTCGACTTTTAAATTGAAGTTAGGAAAGAATTACGTTCATCTTTTGACATCCCCAACTTTCACTGGGGGTGGCATTAAACAGAAAAGGGAAAACACCAGTTTATTTTATGTATTTTTATTACACGTGTGTGTTTATTTTATTACTTTATATGTATATAGCTTATTTTAATGGTGTTTGCTAGTCAAATAATGATACTACAATTTCCCTTGGAATCAATAAAGTAAATTCCAATCCCATCCCAGTATAAAATGCTGTTCTCCCTACAGACAGAGCAGACTGGAGTTTAGCACAGAGGCTTTAATTTACTAACCCATTACAACCAACAGGGGGCATTGTCCAGCGGGCCTAAACACATTAACCAGTAAGTCATCGGGCTGCTGACAGAAGAAGCCATGGTGGGTGGCTGTCAGAGTAGAAGCGTTCAAATGATCTGTGTTCTAAGAAAAGCTGCCTGGTTTAACCCTTAAACAACCAATGCTTTCTGTTCTGCTATGCAACGATAAGGACATCCACCAGCTCTTGGAGTCTGGCTCTGGAAGTTTCCCAGGAAGTGTCAAAGCAACAAGCAGGAAGTGAAGCCTGGCCCGGGAGCATCCTCTATAAACACTCCCAGTGCGGACAGGGATACGAGTCATCCCGTTCCGGAACGCCGTAGTGACCACGGAGGAAGACAGAGAACACTGCCTCAGTGAACAGCAACGCAAATGAACGAGGGAATGAGAGACTGAAACACTGCCTCAGTGAACAGCAATACAAATGAACGACAGAATGAGAGACTGAAACACTGCCTCAGTGAACAGCAATACAAATGAACGAGGGAATGAGAGACTGAAACACTGCCTCAGTGAACAGCAATACAAATGAACGAGGGAATGAGAGACTGAAACACTGCCTCAGTGAACAGCAACGCAAATGAACGAGGGAATGAGAGACTGAAACACTGCCTCAGTGAACAGCAACACAAATGAACGACAGAATGAGAGACTGAAACACTGCCTCAGTGAACAGCAACACAAATGAACGAGGGAATGAGAGACTGAAACACTGCCTCAGTGAACAGCAACACAAATGAACGAGGGAATGAGAGACTGAAACACTGCCTCAGTGAACAGCAACACAACAGGGAAT
>JAPMUY010006363.1:45000-46177 GCA_026901105.3 Galaxias olidus
ATACTTACAATACCTCTACTGCAGCGGCCATTTGTTCCATGCCGTGAAAAACGTTGAAGCCTGGCTGGATTATTAGAACGCACACTTTTACTCCGGATGTAGTTGCACAAAAATATTTATTGAAACTTTTATAGCAGAAAAAGATGAATGAAAAGTGGTTGTAAATTAGTCATTTTATCCAAACATAACGAAAAACTGCTTATAAGGTGAAAGTAGGAGCAAGAGCGTGGTCAAAAATAGTGTTTGAAACCAGAGCTACACGCCGTCCATCGGCTTTCCGCCATTTACCTTTTTGACGTCATATATGGCCTTTACATCCCCCCCGTCACCTCAAAAATGAGGTGTAAAATACTAAGTTTGGTACATAAAACATAATTCAAAACCATAACCATTATAATCCAAGGGTCATACTTAAATTCAAAACAAAAAACCTAATCTTAAATTAACATTGTTGCAATACAAAATGGCTGTAACATCTACTAAACTACTAACTAGACTTTAAATACCTCTACTAAACTACTAACTACACTTCAAATACTGCTACTAAACTAAAAGAGGTTTATGTACTGCTGGTGAACATGTACGTAGTCTCCTATCCAGGCTCCCAATCGGAATGTTCCCGCTATTAATACTCCAACAGAACACCTCCACTATACTCCCGGTCTAAAGAGTAACGATCTCGCCATAGGAGGCCTGTGATTGGCCAATGAGCGATTGATTGACAGTCGCCATATAATCAAGAAACAGCGTCGGGGGTCAAAGAAAACAGAATAAAAAAAAGACTCAAACATGCAGAGTTCTGTTAGTCGCTGTGGAAACGTCCAGCGCTCTATGTAAACAGAAACTGCTGGATACCACAGCAATGGCAGAAAGTGTTTACCTGTATGTAGAGTGGAAACAATGTGCAAGACTCCACTAGAAACAACCACATCCATCTACACGCTTAAGCAACTTGGGTGTCTGGAAAAGCATCATATCAAATTCAATCAATGATTATTTATTATTAATGTGAGTGTATGGATTCCGTTAAATGCTAAATGCTTATTCCTTCCCCATTCTCAGATGAGTAGCTATAATGTCTAACACAAGCTATGATTAACACGATAACATATGAATGTAGAAACGTTTACTGATGAGAAATATGACCATGAAGTTGTGACGTTGTCTGTCCACCCAA
>JAPMUY010006364.1:5000-42500 GCA_026901105.3 Galaxias olidus
ATAAAGCTTATTGAAATTTAAATTGAGTTGAGAGAGAGAGAGAGAGAGAGAGAGAGAGAGAGAGAGAGAGAGAGTGGGAGTTACAGTCACAGTCACAGAAATATCGTAAATATGGAGCTTACTTTCTGTCCAGCGTCTTGCGTTGGGGCTGATTTCTTCACTATACAGCAGTGATGTGGGCAGTTAAGGATCCATATTTTTGCAAACTAACTGCCCACATGCTTACAACACAGCACACCACACAACACAACATACACAGAGCAAAAATTAAAATAATACAGTACTGGGGTAGAGTCCGATTTGAGCTATAAGAGAATCCATGTTCCGCTGGCTGAAATACAACTGAAATCCAATACAGCTATACTACATCTATCTGTCCATCTGTCCCCTGTCCTCCATCTTGTATTCATCTGGCCCACAACATACATCCCTCCATCCTTGCTTTCTACTTCTTTCTTACCAGTGGTTGTCTACCGGTAGGTTAGCCCGTGTCCAGGAGAAGTTGGGGCGGTCAGCCCAGACTATGGTGGAAGGGGCTCCAGCCAGTTGCTCAGTCATCCAGGTACCGGTGTGTTTAGCGCTCCAACCCCGATGTACCTATCTCATGAAACATTTCACCCCCCCTCTCCCTCTCTCACACTGGCGCACGCGCACACACACACACACACACACACACACACACACACACACACACACACAGTCTATAGTCATTGTGATTTGAGCTGGTACAAGCTCACAACAATATTACAATTTGATAAACACAAACAATTTGTGTTTCTTTGTCTAGGGCTTTGGTCTGGGGTTTACCAAATGTTAGTGGCTGTGCAGCTGTGATGTAATAAGAAAGACATCACACACACACACACACACACACACACACACACACAAACACACACACACAAGCACACGTCAACACACACTATCAATCATTCTTTGAATAACGCAGATTATGATTTGGCTTTGACTGAATGAGATTATGGGTTTGCAAAAGATGGACAGAAAATAACCACAGGATGGATGTAGACAGATTGTTTCTCAAAACGAGGATATGATGCCTTAGATATTGAATTATGTCAGTATAAATAGGCTTAAAGTATCAAATTATTGACTGGATATATAGTATATGTAAGTTCATAAATCATGCTCATATTTATGACAATTTTTTACATTTATTTTGAAATAAGCTTAAGATTTATTTTGTCACCATCAGTCAATGCAAAGGCAGTATGGCGTGGAAATGTCTGAAACATTTGTCTGTCTTGATATGCTTTAATTTCTCTATGTCAAACGATGTCTTCCCTGTCATGCTGTCAAACTTTTTGATGTTTAATTTGTCTGTTTTTTCCTATCTGGCTGTATGCTACACGTTTTAGAGTATAATCTTGTTGTCAAATATCTTCATTGTGATTTTATAATAATAAAAAATAAATATTTGTGTGTGGGATGGGGGGTGGGGGGCATTTGGCGCCGCCACTGCGCAACGCCGCGCATATGAGACGCCCTCGAATAAAAAGCAGCGCAGCGTACAGCCCATGGCCGAATACCAGTTTTGTTTCTCATCCCTTGGACCTTCACGCATCCTTTGTATTCGTCTCCTTTTCTTATGCAATTGGAGAAAAGGGTCGGTAGTCCCACCCCTCCAGTTGTGTCCACCAATACAGTTCGAAAGGAGTCGAGGAGAAGTCAAGGAAGTAAAGAAAGGCTATAGAGGATTGGCTTTGGTTTTGCTACAGTGTATGTGGTTGCTAGACGACTAACTGCAACGCTAATGCAAAACAGTGACCATTATTGTTTTAGAAGAAACACTGTATCTTTTGTAAGCGTTGTACAGAACTAAAAAATCGACTATTTTAAATATTTCTTGGTATTTAGCATTGGTCTCGAATCTGAGTATATCTGAACAACATTGGAATGGTTTTGATTATTTTGTCTACCAACAATGGTCACAACATTCTACCCTCTTTGATAAATAGATTTTAAGTTAATCTAGGCTTTTGGTCAAAAGATGGCATCATTACCGGTGGAGAGTGCACACTTTCATATCGAAAATCAACAAATAATTTTTTTACATGAGCTAGCTTTTCGTCGTTAGTCAACTGTAGTGATGTCTGCAGGGGCGAGTGATGTCCAAACTGACGAAGATTTTGAAGACATGGTAAGTCAAAGTGCAGACTTTGGAATCTTCGCCAACTTGGATCGTTAGTCAGGTGTTACTAATACTTTTTGGTCCCATATGGATTGTGAAATAACAGCAACATTACCATAGACTTACTAGCAATAGGGTAGTTTTAGACGTCTAACCTGCCATTCTTCAGTAAAAGTAGGCTACATGAGCCGATCAGTATAGTAAGATCTATGGGATTTAGTCCTGGGGGTAAACTCAACGCGCATGCCCGTCGCTAGTACCTGAAAGTTGACATAGCCTCCAACAGGGGAGCTCCTTTATCTCCCTGTAGGGGATTCTGGATAGTGAGAAAGTGAAGTCTCAATCTGCTAAGGACTGTTATGTATTCTCTCCAGACATCATCATCTCTCACTCTCACTCTCTCTCTCTCACACACACACACACTCTCTCTCGTTTTTTCTCTCGCTCTCTCTCTCACGCTCTCTTTTTTCTGTTGTCAGATGGAGGAAGGGTTCTCTCTACCCGCTGACATTTTAGAGACTTCAGAAAATGACAAGGTAACAAACTATGACTACTATATTTGACTGTTATACAATGGCATGTAAAATGTAATCATTGTTTGTTACTGACTCATCACAGCAGCCATTTCATAACCATTATACTGTTATTTAATGGATCTGGCCATGCTGTTAGTATGGCGAGGGTCAAACAGTGTGTTTCTGTCATCAAACAGACGATAGGAAAGAAGAGGACCCCAGGCTTTGGGAAGCCTCCCCCTTCTCCTCGTAAGGCCTTGTAAACCCTTTTACTCCAGAAAGTCAGTGTGGGAAATAGATTTTTTTAAGCCTACCAATTTACCCTGCGAGTGTGTGTGTGTGTGTGTGTGTGTGTGTGTGTGTGTTTGCAGGGTCTCCGTACCTGTCCAGTCTCAACATGACCCCGAGGCGCGCTGCAGTGTCAGCCTGGAGGCCTCTCAGGGCAGCCTCTGGGGACACCAGTAGAGAGAGCAGAGGGGACACCCTGGGGGACTCCGCCATACTCACCGCCCTCAACAACGGACAAAGTTGGCACACACACACACACACACACACACACCAATGAGCTGAGGATGTGTTTTACCAGGCGGCTAGGAAATACAACCAGGCACAGTCCAGGTCTAGATGCTCAGTGCCGTACCTGCAACCATCACCATCGCAGTGAGCTCAGAGGTGTAATCTCAGTAGCATGCCCTTGTCTGCTTGCTTTCTAAAATAGCTTTTAGCGAGACAAAGGAAAGGAGAGGAAGAATAGATAGAAAGAGATGAAATCTGTGGAATGTTTGGACAGCTGATGAGTGTTTGTTGAGCCTCACAAAAGGTGCTGTGCACAAAGGTTATACTATCATAGTTTAATGGAGCATAACTCCATCTGCCTCTGTCTGTCTGTCTGTCTGTCTGTCTGTCTCTCTCTCTCTCTCTCTCTCTCTCTCTCTCTCTCTCTCTCTCTCTCTCTCTC
This sequence comes from Galaxias olidus, assembly GCA_026901105.3. Classification (NCBI taxonomy): domain Eukaryota; kingdom Metazoa; phylum Chordata; class Actinopteri; order Galaxiiformes; family Galaxiidae; genus Galaxias; species Galaxias olidus. The sequence continues at coordinate 8,620 of JAPMUY010006364.1, forward strand.
TCTCTCTCTCTCTCTCTCTCGCTCTCTCTCTCCCAGGTTTGTCCCAGACGGGGAGGTCAGAGAGTGACATGACACCAGAGTTTCTCAAACAGACCCTGACCATGAGGAAACACAAACAGTCCCGCACTTCATCCAACGGTGTGGTGTGTGTGTGACGTGTGTGTGTGTGTGTGTGTGTCTCTGACCCTGTGACTGAGTATGTTTTCATATGAGAGAGAGAGAGAGGGATGAGTGGAGAGAGTGATTGTAAATCCCTTTGAACGCCCTGTCTCTTAGGCCACACCCCGAGCACAGCAGATTACCGAGGGAGGGAGGACATGTATGACGAGATCATTCATCTGAAAAAGGTAAACAAACAGTTATGGTGTGCAATGGGACTTAGGATGTCTGGTTGTAAACCGTAGTATGGGGCTAAAGCAACAGGTACCATGTTGATTGTTGTTTTCCTCTGCGTTCTCTGCAGAGCCTCCAGGATCAGAGGTCGGACAACCAGCAGTTGAAAGCCAAACTACGGCGTCTGGAAGAGGACAAAACTAAGAGGGAGAAGCAAATAGAGGAACTGTTGGACCCCACCAAGGTTGAGTGTTTTTTTGCTCGCGGTCCTGTTCAGTTGTTCTTGCGACAACGAATGTTACGATACAATATTAGATACTTTCTTTTTCGCCCGAGAGGGAAACTTGGTGCCACCATTACAAACAGAACAGCCAGTAAGACAATGGACAACATGCCACACATCTCAGGGCAGTGCAAGCTAAGGGGGTTGAGCACTGCACCATAATCAATAAGGAACACACACTTCGATGTGACTGTACTAGTGGGTGTATATGACATCAACATATTCATGGCCGCCAACACAACCTCATCAAACATGTGAATTGACGGCAACATTATCGCAATCCTCCGTACGTCCCCCCCATCCTAGTCATCAACGTCAGGTCACCGCCATCCACAGAGATAGTCCACGACAGTGTTCGTTAAGGACCGTCACCGCAGTGGGTGCAAAGGACGTCCTGAGTCTCTCTGAAGAGCACCAGGGCATAATAAGCCGGTCGCTAAAAGAGCTCTTCAACTCGCTAAAAACATAGTATGTTGTTTGAACCTCCAGGCAACAGAATGCAGAATACACTATTTCTCACAGGCTTCATTTGCTTGTTCAGTTTCTTTGCTCTAAAAAAACAGTCAACGTTATTGAAGGCGTTTCGTGTTTTCTTATTTCAGGGGTCTGAATACACCCGCAGCTTAGTGGACAGGAGAAAGGATGGCAGTGCGGTAAGGGTTGTGCCTAATAATTTGCCCAGAGAACGATTTGAGTATTTTTCTGTATGTTCCATTGGGCCTGAAACTGTTCTCTTTTTTTCTAGGTTCTTAATGGCCTCAAACAAAGAATCCTGAAACTTGAGCAGCAGTGTCAGGAGAAAGAGAACGCTTTAAGGTAAATGTCTCTATCCTTACGTCCGCATCCATCCATCTTTTATCCCAGCCACCCGGGGCAGGCAGAGGGAAGAGGCTCTGTTTGATGTCTCTGCTCCTTTGTGTTGGCCAGTAAACTGCAGAGTGACCTGAGGACCACTAACCTGGAGGAGCTGAGGATCACAGTGGAAACCTATTTTGAAGAGGTAATGTCTTCTTCATTTAGACAGTCAACTCAATAGTCCCCCTGTACTATTACCATGGAAGGTTTTCACAATGACCAGGCTCTGTGGTGTGTGTGTGTGTGTGTGTGTGTGTGTGTGTGTGTGTGTGTGTGTGTGTGTGTGTGTGTGTGTGTGTGTGTGTGTGTGTGTGTGTGTGTGTGTGTGTGTGTGTGTGTGTGTGTGTGTGTGTGTGTGTGTGTGTGTGTGTGTGTGTGCTTGCCTTTCAGATCCAGCGACTGAGAAAACTATTAGAAGCAGCAGAGAAAAGGTACAGGCTACTGTCAAAGATGTGTATATATATATATATTTATATATATATATATAGGGTTGGACATTTGTTAATTTGATTGTTTAACAGTTAAACAGTCATTGGAATTAATTTACTGAATTATTGCATTATTACATTATCCTCTACAGTAGCAGGGCAGAGAGTAAGGGTTCCCAAAGGCAGCAGAAGGTTCTCAGTTCCACCGTTCTGCGTTTGTCTGAGAGCCTGAAACAGATCCAGCAGGAGAACCAAACCATGAAAGAGGAACTCAACACTGACAGCCCTGCTGAAGGCCCAAAAGGTCTGACACACACACACACACACACACACACATACACACTTGTGTTATGGCCTATCCTTGTCATAATCCTTACATTAACATGCGTTGCGCTCCAGGATACAGAGACTGGAGCAAACTGAGACTGGTGAGGAAACTGCTGGAACTGGAGAAGGTGAGGAATAAACCCCTGGCCTTGATGTTACTCAAACCTCTTATTTAACCTAACGACCATGATCTGCCCTTCCCTTAGAGGCTGGACGACAGGCGAAGAAACGGCACCTCGGGAAAAAGTGGCAGCCGATTGGATGAGAGCATCCAAAGCCCAGCCAGTGAGATTCCAGAGCCGACCCAGGGGGTAACCCAAAGGGAAAAGGCTACTCTGGTAACCACGCAGCACGAAGGGGAGGAGCCTGCTCGTCTCAGGGATCTGATCGGCAAACTGGAAAAGGAGAAAGAGGAGCTACGGAAAAGGCTGACCAATAAAGAGTGAGGCTGGCGTTACGCGGTTCAAACACGTGAATTAGTCGCGTCATAATGGCTCTGTGTAAAACCCTTAAGCAACTTCAGGTTAACGTTTAGAAAGGTTTACCGTTTGGGGGGGGGGGGGGTTCACACCAGACGTTGGCCTTGACCAGCCTACCTTTTCTGGGCACTTAGTATACCATGACGTGCCAGTCGCTGGATCAGAATCCTTGAAAAGATGTATCTGCAGTTGCAAGCAGTTGGGATGACCTGGGATGATGGATGGCTAATAGAATAGGCTACCTAGGCTAACATGAAGTGGGTCATGAAAATACACTGCCGATATTCATTTGGCGCCTCTATATTTTCTAAACATTGTTCATCAAAAAGATAAATAAATACGTGTCAAGGACATGCCTACTGATAAGATGCTACGTTGTTTCAGACTGGTTTCACTAAATACTGTTATCAACCAAAGTTGGAGGATAAGGATGTGGCTTTCTTATTTTTACTGCTGCAGCTAACTAACTTGCAATAATGTTGTGTTTTGTAACTCAAGAATGCTGTTGATATGGTAACAAAAGTAGTTGTTGGGTCAAAGTTCACTCTCGTTCCCGGTCTCAAATCCTTGCATGTTGTCAGTGTAGATTACTTTGGGTGGACACTATTTTGATCGTATGCTTTATTTTGTTGATTTCGTAACTTGAATGACGACTACGTCTCCGTTATTTACTGTAATCATGTTTGCAGCGAGGAGTTCAAACGACGTACAGAAGAAAGAGACCGAGCGGAGGAAGAAACCGAGAGGGGCAAGGAAGAACAAACGAGGGAACGTGACAAAGAACGAAAGAAGCACAGGTATGCAAATTACGTGGCGTGTCGTAGGCACTACTACTGCCACTCTGTTGGTCACGCTTGAACGAACGCACTTCGGAGGATAAGGTCACATTCTAAGCTGCTCCGTTTATCCTGTTGTGTTTTGTGATATAACATGGTGTGTCTGTGTGAGTGTGTGTGTGTGTGTGTGTGTGTGTGTGTGTGTGTGTGTGTGTGTGTGTGTGTGTGTGTGTGTGTGTGTGTGTGTGTGTGTGTGGGTGTGTGGGTGTGTGTTTCTAACCTTCAGACAAGAGCTGGCACGGTTGCGTTTAAGAATCCAGACTCTGGAGGAGGAGGTCCATCGAGGTTCTCCAGCGGAACCCTTTTCCCCCAGCCCCAAAGACAAACCAGCGACGCCAGCGCCGGAGGAGGAAGAGGAGAGACAGAGGGAAGATGGCAACGAGTCGGAGGAGAAGGCGGGGCCAGACGAGGAAGACGAGAGAGCGAGGGAGCAAAGAGAGAATGCTGCAAAGGTTATTCAGAGAGGCTGGAGAGAACACAGAGACAAGGTAGGAGACCCCAAAGCACCTGGCCAACACTCGACCCAGAATGAGCAGGACACTGACGTACACCAGACCGTTCACCTCCTCTCCTCTCCTCTGTCTCTCTCTCTACAGGATGTCGTCTTGCTGCAGTCGGCTTTGAGAGGACACATCCTTAGACAGAGGCAGCTCAGTGATCTACAGAAGCACATTGACGCTAAGGTAGCACACACACACGCACACACACACACACACACACACACACACCAAGACCCCTGCAGCGTCTGTGGCGTAGTAGCCATTCAAATCCACAAATGTCTGTGTTAAAAGTCTGCAATAGGACAAGAATACCATTCGTGTTTGAATTGATAAATAAGCAAAAGTTTGATTTAGGTGAGGTTCACCTTCCTAACCCCCTGAAGAAAGTGTTGTTATATAGATTGTAGTCCACTAGAGGACTAAACACAAACCACGTCCTACTTTCTCCTTCTCTTTCCCTCATCCCTCCTCGTCTGCTCTCTCTGTGTCTCCGCCTCCAACCTCCCCCGCTCAGAATGTCCGGTCAGAGTGCGGCGGCGAGGCTACTTCCTCCTCGGCGGGCGGAGACGGCGTGGATGTGGTTGCCGTGACAATGATACAGTCGGTTTTCAGGGGACACCTGCAACGCAGTAGTCTGGCAAACGAGAGGTAAGACTTACACCTGCACGTGTTCCGGATTTAACCACTGTCGCTCGTTCTCTCTCACACTTCTCTCTCATCCACACACGATGCGACGAAATGACTGTGTGTGTGTTGGCGTCCTAGTTCCAAGTCTTCGTTCCTTTTTCCGTCTGTAACCGGCGTGCCTACTCCCGCTAAAAGAAGCAAACCTCCGACTGGCTCAGCCAGCAGCACAGGTAAGACAAGCACATTCACACACACACACACACACACACACACACACACACACACACACACACACACACACACACACACACACACACACACACACACACACACACACACACACACACACACACACACACACCCACACACACACATACATGCATGCATACATGCATGTATACAACTGATATACAACTGTGTGCTGCTTGTGCCTTTGTGTCCTTACAGTCCACACCAGTAATGGAGACGAGGTATTGACCAAGGAAGACCCTGGGCCTGTGGCTAACGCACTCTCCTCCAAGAAAAAACACCCGCCAGGTCAGACAGAAGGAGAAGCAGTGTGTGTGTGTGTGTGTGTGTGTGTGTGTGTGTGCGTGCGCGTGTGGGACATCTATACTTGTGTCTAATTCCTGTGTTGACCTTTGTCTCCTGCAGCCCCACTGGAGCTACACTCCTCCACAGACTCCCCCATGATGGATTCTGACGACTCTGATGACATCATCGTGTCTCCGTCACGTCCAACGAGACGCAGAGAAGAGCCTATGTTCTAGACCCACTGTGATATGTTTGTCAGAGAAAGAAAGAAAGAAAGAAAGAAAGAAAAGAGAGAGACTGTGTGGGTCTGTGGTCATTGTAGAAAAGGTGTTGCCTGAAGAGCCTTTTATTTATGTTGAGGAAATGAAGTTGAAGTTCAGCCTTAAGCTCAGCCAGCCAGCATGGTTCAGAGCTATACTTGCTTCAGACTTCTATAGCACATGACTCCAGTTTGGCATTTAATGGGTGGATATTTTGATAATGTTGTTTGTGAGATTAGGTGTGTGTGTTTTTATGTTGTGTGCGTGAGTGTGAATGTGTTGTAGTGTGACTTTTTTCATGATTTCTTTGGTTTGAGTTGCCAAAGTGCCTACTGTAGGCTATGTAGTTGACACCAGACTTGGGTTGAATGGTTTTCTTTTATCCCCAATCCCTTTCAATGTTTTATTTATGAACGTCTGCCACAAAGGGGCCCAACTTAATATTGAACTGAAGATGGAATCAAACTGATATCTCCATTGAATCAGACCAAACTCCTACATCTATATTTTAAGTATTCCAAATACTTCTGAACCAGTTCTGATATGCATAGAGGCTATACCGAAATACACCATGAGTTATTGCTAATGATTGCTAACAATATTATCATCGTAACAGAATATTTAGGAATGATTGCTCTTTATATCAATGATGCACTGCTGATTGAAACTGTGAAATTCTTTGAAACATAATCTGCTGCAATAGTAGGCTCCTGTCTCATAACATGGAATGTGGGAGATGGTTCTGCCAAAATGATGTTTGTGTCTGCCTGTTTGTATCTGCACACACGTTTGCAGTTTTTATAGATCAATGATAAAGCTAGATGTGAACTTTTCAATGTGTCCTTAAATTACTTTCAGTGATTCATTCTAATAAAATCCAGTTTGTTTTTTAATTTGATTTATCGTCCTATAACGTGCACTACTATCTATCCAACGCTAGAGAGTGATGTGCCACGCAACACATTCAATTTGGATTCTGACCGCTCTCTCTCTCTCTCTCTCTCACACACACACACACACACACACACACATTACTGACTACAGCGATCTATTTGCAGAGCGAGCTACCGCAAAGCCCAGTCCTTTCGGGCTTTTTAAACACGGTGTTTGTTTCATGCTCCAGATCAGCTACAACGGATATAAAATACCGAAGCGGTAGTCTGAAAGCGTTATCTATAGTAGGATATCACTGGGCCGTCGAAGAGCGTGAAATATGAAGATTTAATAGCAACTCAACAAATTAAACACTGATTCCAACGTAACATTTAACGGCTGACATACCTACAGAAATGATCACGATTCTTAGGGAAATGTGAACGCATTGCCGAAGAAAAACGTAATCAAATGATTCTTTCTGCAGCTGACTCGCTCGAACGCACGGGTGTGTTGATGCAGCGGACCGAGACAATAGGTGAATGCCACAATCTGGACTGTTGAATAGAAAACTGGGCTATTGCTGCATCCGCTTGGCTTGAGTAGGTAAGTGGGCTACGCTCATACTATTTTGTCGTTGCAGAGCAGAATGCATTGAGGCAGCAGTGCTCGTTACCTATCTGGCATATCGCACTCTCTTTGTCTCTCTCCTCTCTCTTATTTATAGACGACGCAGTGAGAACATGGTTGAGGGCAAACCGGATTAATCCGATAACAGGCGGAATAGTCTACTCGTGACAATTTAAGACATAGCTGCCATTCAGTTAGGTTGATATAACCTGACAATAGCACAGTCTGATCCCACGTTATTACCATTGGGAATATCATACAACGGACATCTATTGAAGAACACATCACAATACATGAAAGCGGCCCCAAGCGGTGCGCTTGGGCGTTTCTCTGTCTGTTAACCAAGAAGGACTGCATATTGTTTCAGTGACAGTGAACCAGATTCGGGGTTGAGTGATAGCCGTCACTTTGCCTTTGAGGATGGCGGCAGTGGTGAATTATTCGCCGCCATGGTGGGTAAACCTGCTCCACCGGCTTCCCCATTTCAACCTACAGTTCGAGATCGTGAGCAGTGACTTCAGGCCAGAGGACTCTGAATATCAGAAGGTAAGCCAGCCTGCAATCGAACTGACATTAGGCATACAGTACATAATGGGTCAATGATAAAATGGGAGATGAGTCTTCTCATTGATCTTCTAAAAATGGCCAAACCTGCAGACAAGCTCACATCTTTCCATAGTCATTAAAATTAGGAAGTATATGTATATACTTTTTTTCTTCTTCTATTGGACAGTCTTTGATTGACTACTCTGGATTCGTATGCATGAGTAGAAATATCCCAGAACCACATGATTTTGCCACCATTCCGTTTAGAGGAATATCTGTTCAGCTGTATCGATTGAATGGGCTCTCTGAATGGGTTCTTTGATGGGTTCTTCTCTGAAGATGGAAGCCTTTGTTATGAGGACTTGAGTAGCCCTGTGAAACAAAACAAAACATTTTACCTGAAGTAATGGTTAGCTCAGCTGTAGAACTGACAGTACAAGCCGACTAGCCACCCACACGTTGGCCATCCTCGTTGGGTTCCCATCCTTGGCCCGTGCTGAGGTATTGCTCTCACCTCTATGCAGGGGAGGGTGATGGAGGGGAGGAGGCGGTCGACCAAGTTCAAGAGCTGAGCGTGGGAAGGGACTCACAACAATGGAGGAGGAATAGGGGAATGGGCTGTGAGATAGACGGAGCAATAATAATGAGAAAAGGCTGATGAAGGGAGCAGAGGAGAGGGGTAGACAAAGAGGGGGACTGGGAAAAGGGATAGAAGGGAGCAAAGGGGTTAAATAAGAGGAGGAGAGAGAGAAGAGTGGGTGGGTAAACCCTAGGAGCTGTATCCAAACTGCCAAGTAGCCATTTCCTGCAAGCTATTCACCGTTGAGCTGAGAGACCCTTTGTGCTGGCTTTAGTTAGTTAGTGTGTGTGTGTGTGTGTGTGTGTGTGTGTGTGTGTGTGCGCATTAAGACTTATGTGCATGTGTTCCAGTGTGCCGTTGTGTTGAGGAATGTTAAGGGCCCTAATTTAGACTAATTACATCCTGACATGTTTTAGTGAGCTGGCTTGTTCTGTTTCAGTGAGCTTTTGGCGCTGCGTCGCTGTGCAAAGGCCTACATGAGGCCTGTGTGTGTGTGTGTGTGTGTGTGTGTGTGTGTGTGTGTGTGTGTGTGTGTGTGTGTGTGTGTGTGTGTGTGTGTGTGTGTGTGTGTGTGTGTGTGTGTGTGTGTGTGTGTGTGTGTGTGTGTGTGTGTGTGTGTGTGTGTGTGCACGCGCACTGACTTTCCATGTCAATGGGTATTTAGCACTCGGTGTGTTGTTTACTGAGGTTAGGTCACAGCTTCCCCTAGGGTGTGTGTGTGTGTGTGTGCGCGTGTGCATGTGTGTGTGTGTGTGTGTAAAGGGGTGCTATTCAGAGTGAAATCATTTTTAACCCTGCCTAGATGCGTGGGGGGGGGGGGGGGGGGATTGAGAGAAAAAGAGGGTGGATAGACAGAGGGAGTGGTTTGTGAGGGATGGAGGGAGTAAGGGAGGATGGGAGTGAGGGAGGGGGAGAAGGAGGGGTAGTGTTTATTGTGAAAGAATGCCGTCTTTCTTTCACTATTTCGCTGGCCGCTGTCTTTAGATTGGCTCAGTCTATCTGTCTCAAAGGCTTTCATGCATCCACTCAACCAGCTGAGAATTCTACACTCACACACACACACACACACACACACACACACACACACACACACACACACACACACACAGACCCTCTTGTGTAGTGTTTTCTCTGATGTGATTGGACACAGATTTATTTGTATTCAGCTCCGGAGAAAGAGAAAAAAAAAAAAAAAGAGAGCGAGAGAGCGAGCTGCCAAACACAAAACAGCTCTCTCCCTCTAGCACCCCCTTCGACCCCCCCCCCCCTCCCTTCCCCCACCACCACCCCACTTTCTCGCTCAAACACTTTGAATAGACCCTGTTTAGTATTCAGGGGGGGAGCGGTCTCTGATGACATTGACTTGGCCCCTGAACGCTGACTGGGAGAATTCTGTGGGAATTTTGGGAGTTTTCCGGCGGCGCTGAAATAGGAGAGCCGATGGCCAGCGTTCTCCGAGGCAGAGGATGTGCGTTGTCGTAGAAACGCAGAGTCAGCTCTCACGAGTGGTGTAACAGCTGCAGAACATTACAAGGGAAGCATGTGACGACGACCCAGACACACACACACACACACACACACACACACACACACACACACACACACACACACACACACACACACACACCGCGCTAGGGTAATCAGTGGGGTTTCTGAAAGGATTTCAATGCAACACTGAAACTCCTCTCTGAGTTCTCCTAAAGGGATCCCCAGCAGACCTTCAGAGAACTTTCTGAGAGCTGGTGAGAGTTGGAGGTCTGACAGGTGGGAGGACAAGAGGAAGACCAAGGAGGGGACAGGGAAGACAGCAAGGTGAAATCAGTGAAGTGAAAGGGACCGATCCTGTCAGCTCTTGCTCACACACACACACACACACACACACACACACACACGCACACACACACGTGCTGACAGATTGGAAGTAGATCACTGTGCCTGGGTCTCTGGCGCTCATCCCTCCCCCACTGACCCGGACGAATCCTTCAAACCACTAATTGATCCGCAGTACAGTAGGCACACACACACGCGCACACACACACACGCACACACACGTGTCACAGTAGCTAATTGATGTGTAATCCCCAGGGGTGGCTTGATGGACAGTTGAACACATTCAAACGCACAGAGTCAGCGCGACTTTAACACTGATCTCAGACCTGCCGCGCAGACTCCCTCCTCGACACACATATTAAAGCCCGATACGATACTACAGCAGTCCTGCTCGCTTCGCTTCCCAAGAGGATTTCCAAGCATCTTTTTTAGCTTCTGTAATACATAATGCAAAAAAAAAAAATAGGCTTAGCGTGTTGTGTCCTAAACGACTGGTGAAGTATTGTGCTTTCAGAGACATTTCTAAAGGCAGCGCTGCAGCTTCTTAATGGCCACCTTTCAGTAGCACCTCTCCTATTTCATAAAGCGTTTCCCCCCCCCTCCATTATCTTCTCCTCCGGCTCCATTGTTCTCACGTTACCCTGCCGGAGCAAAAGGAGTGGAAGCCCACCAAAGAGAAAAAGAAAAGAAAAAGAGTGATCCCCGCTCTCCATTCTCTCACTCTCATCGCTCCTACTTCCTGCTTTCCCCAAAGGAAACAACAGCTATAGAAATAAACACAGGATAAAACATGCTTACACGTACTTATTCACACAACTCTCCCCAGCACACACACACACACACACACACACACACACACACACACACACACACACACACACACACACACACACACACACACACACACACACACACACACACACACACAAACCCACACAAACCCACAAAGAGTCACAACCTCCCAAGTGATTTGATGATGTGGTGGAAAGATGGAGGGTCTGATGCGGAACAGAAACCCGTCCGCTCCCCCTCGTCCCACGGCGATTTGCCTCCTCCACGTCAGACGGAGAGAGACTCGCCATGGGCCCCCTGTAGGAGCACGGCTCGCTCCTGTCCTGTTCCCTGAGACAACGCTCACACAGCTTGATGGATGTGTAGTTATATCTGCGACGTAATACAGCTCAGCGAGTGTGTTCCCTCGTGGCTGCGGTTTGGAATCGATCCTCTCCTCCTCTCAGCTCCCTTTCAGACGTCTGGTCAGATCGGCTCTCATCTTTCCCTGAGGTCCGGTCACCCGCTGTCCCCGTCTGGCCGGCCTCTCGCGCTGGGGGTCGGGTACGCCGGCCCCACGGGTCGCAGCGCGAAAAGTCAGCTGGCCAGGAGACGAGAGCAAGGCGGGAGTAAAGCCCTTGTGCTGTCCTCTTCTCTCCTGGCTAGCTAGTGCCTCCTATCTCAGAGAGAGAGAGAGAGAGAGAGAGAGAGAGAGAGAGAGAGAGAGAGAGAGAGAGAGAGAGAGAGAGAGAGAGAGAGAGAGAGAGAGAGAGAGAGAGAGAGAGAGAGAGAGAGAGAGAGAGAGAGAGAGAGAGAGAGAGAGAGAGAGAGAGAGAGAGAGAGAGAGAGAGAGAGAGAGAGAGAGAGAGAGAGAGAGAGAGAGAGAGAGAGAGAGAGAGAGAGAGAGAGAGAGAGAGAATTATGCTCCATTAAACTATGATAGTATAACCTTTGTGCACAGCACCTTTTGTGAGGCTCAACAAACACTCATCAGCTGAGATGAGAGAGAGAGGCCATAACATGTATGTATGTATCTAGGCCACACCCAGAGGTCAACGTGGGACAATAGTTTGTCGGGATGCTGTGGAGTTGATTCTAGGTCAACGGTGATATTCAGCCTCAAGGAGCAGAGCATAACGTTCCTGTGGTTTTGGCTGCTCGGGAATCACAGCTTGATTACACAAGCCGAGAAGTCCCAGAAGCTTCGAGGCTTTTGTCTTATCTAGATGGCCGTCTCGTAGATACGGAGAGAGGAAGCCGAGATTCCAAACCAAATCCCGGACGGGGAGCAGGCCAGAGATAAGTGATCCAGCAGCCTCCTTTAAAACCAAACGGGTTTACCAGACAGACACTGAGAGGAGCAGAAGGACAGACTTCCTCCTTTTGCAGCCGTGTGCGTGTGTGTTTGATTTCCTGTCCTCAATGAAACCAGCAGCTTTCTCTTCTTCCTCCTCTCTCTCCGTCTACCAGACACGGATGCCATCCCCTCATCCTTTGTTTCTCTTCCTCGTCCCCTGTCCTGCTTTTGTCTGTCTGTCTAGCTGTCTGTCTCTGAGATGTAGCCCACCCCCCCTCCTCTGCTGCTGGCTGTCTCTGCTTCCGCCCCCCGCCCCCCCCCTCGGTCTCCCACACATCAAAGCCTTAGGAGAGTGTGTGATCTGTGTGGTGGGTCTCCAGCGCACACTGCTTCCTAACAGCCTGCCTTCCGCTCCCCCAAGGAAGGCCCTCTTGCCCACTCTGTGCGCGAGTGTGTGTGAGTGTGTGTTTTGGGTGTCTGAGTGCGTTTGTATACGGGAAGTAAATCGAACGAAACCCCCTTGCCTTTCTCTGGCCTGAACGGAGCAGGTTGCCCCGACAACACGACCCAGGACCCCCTTGTGTCTGGCTCCCGCAGCCACCCTGGCCGGCCCTTTGATGAACAGGATCAAATCATTAGAGAGACGTTCCCTGGGCGTTCCCTGGCGTTCCCTGGCGCCCTGGCCGGCCCTTTGATGAACAGGATCAAATCATTAGAGAGACGTTCCCTGGGCCCGACGCGACGCGCCTTCCTTCTGGGTCGCCTCGTCGGGCCAGGGATCACATCAGACCAACAACTAGGACTCACCTCCCTCTCTGCCCCCCCCCCCCCCCCAGTCGGTGTTGCTGCTCGGGGCGCTGGCCCTGCTGTGTCTGGGCCTGGACCTCCTCTTCCTCCTCTTCTACTCCTTCTGGCTCTGCTGCCGCCGGCGCAAGAACGACGACACGCACTCCTCGTCGCACTCCTCGTCGCACTCGCACTCGCAGCAGCCCAGCCCCGACTGCTGCTGCACCGCCTGGTGTGTCATCATCGCCACGCTCGTCTGCAGGTGAGCACGCACACACACACACACGCACGCGCATGCGCGCACACACACACACACACACACACACACACACACGCACACACACACACGCACACACGCATGCTCTTAGGCCATGGTCAGGTTATGTTTACCCTCGGAGACACTCTCATGTTCCCTAGCAAACGCACGCACACAGAGAAACACACATACGCAGACACACACATACACACACATGCACAGAGACACACATACACAGAGACACACATAACGTGGGATTGTTGGTGTATGTGTATGCATATTTGTTAGTGTATGTGTGCATTCACGTGTATGTGTGTGTGTGTGTGTGTCCAGTAGCAGAGGAGTCCGAGGGTGAGTGAAACATCAGGAGGGGAGAGGGGGATGTTTAAGGAGGGCTAACTACTCTAACAGTGACCAGTGCAGCTAGAGTTCAGAGGTCATTCTGTGAGGACTCAGGCTTACTTTCCCCTCCCCAGGGTTAGGTCACCTCTTTGAGGGTAACTGAACCTCTGGACTCACTGGTTGGGACACATGGGGGTTGACACTTGACTGTGGATCTAGTTTTTGTGATCAGTTGGAGCGCACCCCTCCGGTCGGACGCTAAGGTGTTCCGGATAGACGGGGACGGTGTGCGAGTGTAGTCCTACGCCTGGCTCAGCCTGCAGGTCCTTCACCCTGTTTCCAGAACTGCAGGGACATGGGGTCGCTCTGTGTTTTCTAAGCCCTTGATGTTGACCTGCCCTTTACTCCAGTTCACTTGACGTTCCATAGAGTACCGCTGAAATAACAGGGGTCTGTGATGGGAAGGCCATGATCACAAATAAGGAGGACATAGCAGCATTATTTCATGACGTACCCTGAACGACGGAACATTTAGGTCAAATCGACTCCTCGGCATGTCGCAATTGTCCTGCCTGCCCCCTTTTCCTGCCCCCGTATTCTTCCTGCAGATACAAACAAGTCATGACGTATGCAAAGTGTGTGCGTGTGTGTGTGTGTGTGTGTGTGTGTGTGTGTGTGTGTGTGTGTGTGTGTGTGTGTGTGTGTGTGTGTGTGTGTGTGTGTGTGTGTGTGTGTGTGTGTCTGCTTATCTGTGTTTGACAAAGTGTGCTCTCCGCAGGCTACGGTACATACGTGCCAGTGTCCTTGTAATCACATTCGGTACCTCCCTCCGTCCGCCACGGTTTCTCCCTCGTCCGTTTATTTCTTTATTTTCCTCCCTCTCTCTTCTGCCTCCGTTCTCGCTGGCCTAGAAAGGTTGCCATGGCGACAGAAGCAGATTTAATGCGGGAAGGAGAGATGAATTATATAGTCAGGGGGGGGTGTATGTATGTGGTGTGTATGAGTGTGCATGCGCATTTTAGGGAGCGAGCGAGTCTTTTGGGGACGTGTCTGGCCGCCTTAAATATTTCACGTTTCTCTTATGCTGCATATTTGATACGGCGCTTTGTGTGTCGAGCTCGCGGCGTTTCACATTTGAATCCACGCTCTCGGAGGACTCTGCAACACGACCTTGCCTTTGTGTCTGCCTGTCGGCATCGTGTGTCTCCGTAGACACAGGTGCAGGAGACACGGAGAGAAAGAGAGAGTTGCTGCCCATTGAGTGACATTGTAGGGATATAAAGAAGGTTGATAAAACCGCACAAGGCAAGTGTGAGTACACTGATAGGATGGGATGGCACCCCCCCCCCCCCCCCCCCCCCCCCCGGGCGCAGACATTCAGGCCCTCCTCCAGTGCCAAGCTTTCCCCTACTACAATGGAGTGGAGTGTGTGGAGGCTTTCGGCTAGGGGGAAGACGGTTTATCAGCTTACTCCTGGCCTAGAGGTGGCTGTCTCTACGCCTCCACAGAGGGAGTTCAGAGGGCAGGGCGCGTTGTTTGTAACCCTGACCAGAGGGCCAAGGGCCACACAGTCAGCATGGGGCTTTGTCCAGAGCCTCAAGGAGACCGTCTGACTGCATTAAGAGTCGTACGGAACAGGAAGGCTCTGCTTAAATCAAATAACATCTTTCTCTGCTGTGTGTCTGTGTGTGTGTGTGTGTGTGTGTGTGTGTTTGTGTGTGTGTGTGTGTATGTGTGTGTTTGCCTAAGTTAAAACGGTAAATTGTCTGTATTGGCAGAGCACTGCAGGGACACCGAGAAGAAAAAAATAGGAGTTTAGACGTTCTGCGCTCCCAAACTCTTTCAGTTCCCCCATTGAAGCGCAAACAAACACAGGCGTTTCCGTTCACGTGACGTTTTGAACTCGCTCTGCTCACCTCTCTCTCTCTCTCTCTCTCTCTCTCTCTCTCTCTCTCTCTCTCTCTCTCTCTCTCTCTCTCTCTCTCTTTCGCGCTCGCCCTCCCGCTGACTCCGCTAAGCCGACGGGGGATAAAGTCGTGAAATCCCCGGGTAGGAGCAGCAGGTATTATCTCAACAGTGAGATCAAACCATAGGGGGGGGGGGGGGGGGTGCTGCTGCGGCTAACTGCCCAGCGGAGCAGCGAGGAAACGACTCTGCAGCACAAACCCAGTTCATGTGTGTGTTCATGGATGTGCGGTGGAATCAGCCGTATGCGAAGGACTGGCAGCCACGTCGCTCTCCTTGCTTGTCGCTCTCCTTGCTTGTCGCTCTCCTTGCTTGTCGCTCTCCTTGCTTGTCGCTCTCCTTGCTTGTCGCTCTCCTTGCTTGTCGCTCTCCTTGCTTGTCGCTCTCCTTGCTTGTCGCTCTCCTTGCTTGTCGCTCTCCTTGCTTGTCGCTCTCCTTGCTTGTCGCTCTCCTTGCTTGTCGCTCTCCCTTGCTCTCCTTGCTTGTCGCTCTCCTTGCTTTGCTCTCCTTGCGCTCTCCTTGCTTGTCGCTCTCCTCCTGCTTGTCGCTCTCCTTGCTTGTCTCTCCTTGCTTGCTCTCCTTGCTTGTCGCTCTCCTTGCTTGTCGCTCTCCTTGCTTGTCGCTCTCCTTGCTTGTCGCTCTCCTTGCTTGTCGCTCTCCTTGCTTGTCGCTCTCCTTGCTTGTCGCTCTCCTTGCTTGTCGCTCTCCTTGCTTGTCGCTCTCCTTGCTTGCCGCTCTCCTTGCTTGTCGCTCTCCTCCTGCTTGTTCTTCTCCAGTCCCCGCTCTAGGCTGTGCCCATGTTTTTGTGGTGTAGCCCAGAAAGACAGAGAAAGAGAGAGAAATTGTCGCGAAAAAACCAAAGCCCCCGCCATTGTTCCCTGTCATTTCACATTCTTTCGGGCCTCTTTTCTTCTGGCGTTCATTAATTTCAAGCGTATGAGGTTGGATTAAGTAGTCACACACACACACACGCAAACACACACACACAGCCAGCCTGTAACAAGGGGGTACTCTAGCTAATGGGCTAGAATAAAGTGCCGTAATGATGCCTATAAATTCTCTGTACAAAATGTGTCTGGGCAGTTAGTCTATAGAGGAACATGGTCACTATAAATACCGGACACACACACACACACACACACACACAGCATTAGAGAGACAGGGAGGTATGGGTACACGAGAGGGGTGTGTGAGTGTGAGAAAAGCGGCGCACATGAGGAGGGGCAATCGAGGGGAAAACGAGGTCAGTTGTGTGTGTGTGTGTGTGTGTGTGCGTGTGTGTGTGCGTGCGTGCGTGCGTGCGTGCGTGCGCGTGGGAGAGAGAGACGAGGGCGGCGGGGGGGGGGGGGGGGGGGGGGGGGGTGAGATAGGAAAAGGACGGGTTGTGAGTTATGTGGGTGTGAGGGGGAGAACATCGCTGGGACTGAGGGTGCAGGGATACAACCCTTGATAACTGAGGCATATGTGCGTGTGCAACGCCGCAGAAGGATCCCATTATGTGCAGTCTGGCAGCCTGGCTATTGTTCGGACAGTCAGTGTGTGTGTGTGTGTGAGGGGGTGTGTGAGGGGGTGGGGGAGGGGGCGGGCTGTGGGTAGTGTGTGCCACAGGGACGGCAGGGGGAGACAATGCCCGGAGGCCCTTCTCCACTCTGCCTCTCGGTGGTGAAGAGGGAGAACTACACCCCTGGCCATCGACGAGTGAGGTTTCGATGTTTGTGCGTCAGGCTCAGCGTTTGGTTTCAAACCAGTGTGTGCGGCTGGATGTGGGCCTGGAGTTCTGAGGCATAATCGTCCGATGACGTAATGCTCCCTTTCAACCTCTCTCCTCTGTTCCCTCGCGCAGCGCTGGGATTGCGGTGGGTTTCTATGGCAACGGCGAGTCCAGCGACGGCGCCAATCGCCTGGCCTACTCTCTGCGTCATGCCAACCGCACGGTGGCAGGGGTGGAGAAACTGGTGAGTTACCTTTCCCTCTCTCTCTGTGTGTGTGTGTGTGTGTGTGTGTGTGTGTGTGTGTGTGTGTGTGTGTTTTCAAAGTCATTTACCTTAGCCTTTGATGCAAAAAAATTATCAACATCAAAAACGTGTGTGTGTGTGTGTGTGTGTGTGTGTGTGTGTGTGTGTGTGTGTGTGTGGTGTCCAGGTGTCGGAGAATGCCCTGGCGTTGAACCAGACGGTGGAGGAGGGTCTGGTGCTGCTGGAGACGGCCTACAAGGAGCAGACGGACTACGTGTCCATCGTGCAGAAGCTCCAGGGCCAGCTGGACGAGCTGGTCAGGCTGATGGTGGACATCCCCTTCTGGAGCAACACCGACATCTCCCTGGAGGACCTGGCCCGCAAGACGGAGACCTTTGACTGGTACCGGTCAGTACCGCTCTGTGTTACCGGTCCATGTGGGTCATCTTAGGTGCCGGTCAATACCCTAATGTAACTGGTCCATATCGGTGATCGAACCAATGAAACGGTTCATTGTAGGAGTCTGCTTTATTCTGCTGCAGTCCAGTCAGTGTCCGTTTCTCTGTGAGGACTGTAATATGATTTATTTTTTGTCTCTAGGCATTACTAGATAGTCTTAACATTGCGATGTAGTCTAACTGAAGCCTTTTACTGGTTCAAATTATTAAAGTTTTATAAGAGACCTCTTATAGTCAACGCTCAATTTTTTTGGCGTCTTTGTTGTTGTGTTTCATGTACATTTTTAATAATGCAAGACATATTTTGTGAATTTGTAATGCAGGTGGTTGGGATACCTGGCTCTGCTTCTGTTTGATGTGCTCATCTGCCTGCTGGTGCTCTTCGGCCTGATCCGCAACTCTAAAGGCACTCTGATTGGGTGGGTGTTCTCACATGACGCCTGTAAACACACTCTGAGTGGATGGCTGGTGTCACATGACGGCTCTAAACCCTCCTCCGGTTCCCAGGGAGACTTGCCGTTGCTACAGTGTGAAGAAAGTGTGTAGTGTGTAGTGCACCGTGCGTGCCACTAGTGTGTGTTGGGCAGGATGAAACCGTAATGTGGGGTTTTATCGAGGGAGAGTGAGGGAGTGCACACGTGTTTTTGATGTGTCGTGCTTGACTGCCCCTCGGGTCTCTGCGCTTTACAGTTGAAGTAAACACCTACACAATCACACAAATAGAGACTCCTTGTGTGGAATGTGTTTTTTGATGTTTTCCCTGTATGCTTTTCAATGTACTGACTCTTGACTGTGTCCCGTGTGTGTGTGTGTGTGTGTGTGTGTGTGTGTGTGTGCGTGGCTTTGTGTGTGACAGGGTATGTTTTCTGGGGGTCCTGACTCTCGTCATCAGCTGGGTCTCTCTCGGCCAGGAGCTGGCTGTCGCTGCGGTGAGTGTTACCATGGCAACACACTGCAGCATTGTCCGCTTGCATGATGTCATTTTCTCGATGAGGTCTTTGCTGTCCCCAGCTGTTGTGTGGTAGCCTCACACTTTTTTTTTTTTTTTTTTGGTTATCTTAGACGGCCAGCGATTTCTGCTTCTCCCCGGATACCTACATCACTCGGGTAACGAAGGAGAACGCTGTCATCGACCAAGGTATTGGCCCTGAAGTGGAGAGGAAGGGTGTAGGGTGGAATTTAAAGTACAGAGCAGTGAAAGCCTCTGGGTGGATGCCGGCGAGCTAGCTGTCTGTCTGAGCTGGCCCTCTGGGTTTCTCTGGCAGGCCTGACAACTAGCTTTCATTTCATTTCATTGAGCGTGTGTGTGTGTGTGTGTGTGTGTGTGCGTGTGTGCGTGCGCGCGCGCGGGGGGCCAAGGGTTGTCTCTTTGATTGACACCGTGTTTTTCTGCTGAGCGCTTAGATTTAGGAGCTCCTCTGTCCCATCTCGCTGCTCCAGAATAAGGATTCACAGCCTGTCTTCCACTTTTTAATCTAGATTGTAATCTTTCTCTCTGTCTCCTTTGTTCTCTCTCTCTCTCTCTCTCTCTCTCTCTCTCTCTCTCTCGCCTATGCTCATCTAATGAGTTCTGTTGTTCTTTCTGTTATCTTCATTTGATCAGTTCTTTCCGCTCTGTCAGCTCAAGAGCCCAGATGCTGCATTAGTAGGACACACACACACACACGCACACATATGCACACGGCAAACACACACGCACAGTCCCGCCTCAGTGCCACCATTGACTATCCCTCATAAAGATACATGCACCAAAAGGTACTTTGTGAAATGGTCTATTTCTCCGATTTCAAACAAACTTGTAATAACTACTAGGTAACTTCAGTAGATCGTTTAATCTGAATGTTTTCATTTTTCTCAGCCTGTTATGGATATACTGTGCACTACCTTTTCCATTCACAGACATCTTGCAGTATTACCTGAGGTGCAGCGTGGGACAGGTTAACCCATTCCAGCAGGTACACCGTCTTTCTGTTCTGAGGATTTGAAACCATTATGACACCCTTTCACACATTTGCACCTGCAATGGAGTCCCTGAGGTGTGTGTGTGTGTGTGTGTGTGTGTGTGTGTGTGTGTGTGTGTGTGTGTGTGTGTGTGTGTGTTTACAGAGGCTTTCCGGGAGCCACAAAGCACTAGTGGAGATGCAGGATGATGTGGCAGAATTACTGAGATCTGCTACACGTGATTACCCCAACACCAAGGTGTGTGTGTGTGTGTGTGTGTGAGATATGTGTTACCGTATGACCTGTATGACACATACGTACTGCGGGCCAACATGAGTAACCTGTGCTTTATGGCTGTAGGGGAGTCTGGATCAAATCCAGTCCGTGCTGAACTCCACAGAGGTTGGGCTCCACCAGCTAACTGCACTCGTTGACTGTCGCAGCCTTCACATGGTGAGTCACTGTGTGTGTGTGTGTGTGTGTGTGTGTGTGTGTGTGTGTGTGTGTGTGTGTGTGTGTGTGTGTGTGTGTGTGTGTGTGTGCGTGTGTGTGCGTGCCCACTCTCTCACAGGAATAGAGGCTGTTTGGGTCTGTGAGAGTGCACGTGTGTGAACGTTTCTCCTCTCGGCTTTAGTTTGACCCACTAAGAGAGAACACTGAATACGAGTGGTCATATTTTATAGATGATATAGATGGTCTCTCTCTCCCTCTCTCTCTCTCTCTCTTGCAAACACACATAAGTGCACAGACAAACACACACCTACTGCTGTCCCTAATACACACACTGCTGAAGATGGCCTAAGAGCAGTCTGAGAGAGAACAAAAAGAGGGGGATTGTCAGCCATTTTAGTTCCGAGCGTAGGAGACGCTGTGACGCCGCTACGTCGTTTTCACCAGAAAGCTGGGAGGAGAAGGGAAGAGGTGGAGAGAACGTGTGCGTATGTGTGAGAGAGCGATCCACTCTGTGCGTCGGAGTGTGCGGGTGTATGTTGGATCGTGACTAGCTTTGACGATGAGTAAGTAAGTTCTAAAGGGAGCTCTTAACCCACCCCACCCCCCCATCCCCACAACCAGCCAATCAGCATGTCCCTGCCGCTGTTGCCGCCGCCGACAGCTCCTCCTCGTCTCTGCGGCACGCGGGTCCCCTTAGCAGACGACCTGACTCACCCTCTCTGCCCCCCCCCCCCCCTCTCTCACCTCTCCCTCTCTCTCTCTCTCTCCAGGACTACGTGCAGGCGCTGACGGGGCTGTGCTATGACGGGGTGGAGGGTCTGATCTACCTGGTGCTCTTCTCCTTCGTCACCGCGCTCATGTTCTCCTCCATCGTCTGCAGCGTGCCACACACCTGGCCGAGCAAGAGGTAACGCAAGCGCGCACACACACACCCACACACCCACACAGCACCCAGATGTTACTAACCTCTTAGAACTAACCAGCTCTTGAATCTTTCGTCAAATAACGGAGTCACTCTAATCGACCCCGGGAGTGAATGGAACCGGTCTCCATGCATGGGATTGTTATACTTTGTAGTTTAGGATGTGTCGGCATGCCTGTCCGTCTCTGTTTGTGTCTCTGCCTGTGTTTCTCGCTGTCTTTGTGTCCGACACTACATCTATCTAGCTCCTATCTCTGAACTATAAACTATAGGTCTCTGTCTTTCTGTGTGCACTGTTTTCTTTCTCCATCCATGGATGGTTGTCAGGACAACGTTGAGTGTTAGATTGTATGTGGTGTTTTTTTTTTGTCCCCCCCTCCTTTTGTTCCTTCCCTTCCTCCTCTCCTCCGCTCCCTGTTCTGATTTGGAAACTTCCTGGGCCTCCCATTTTCATAATAAATCAGAAAAATATGATTTGCCTTATGGAGAGTAAAGATTGAGGTGACTTTGTCAAATATATACAGTATGTTCGCGTTTGCGTTTTTTGCATCTTGGTGAATTTATGACTAGCAAGCCTATTTTAATATTGTACTTTTTTGTTCTTAGGCAGTGGTATTATTTTGGCAACACAATAATTGCAGTTGTGCCTTCTGCTAGTATTTCACATTCCTTCCATGAAATTAAAAGCTGCATGTTCATCTCTGAATGTGTGGACCCGTCAGGTTCCTGTGCAGTGTAAATACTGCCCTCTGCTGGCCAATGAAGGTAGCGCTGTCCTTGATTGATCTCGCTTACAATGGCCTGGGGTTTGAATACTCTCCAAAACATTCCCTGCTAACTCTTTTAGTCATTACTCGGTTCTCATGACCTGCCTAGTCAAGGCTATGCCTTATGTCAACATTGCAGACTGTCAGTTCCCCTTTTACCTCAAACATTGTGGAATCCTATGCAATTGGTGCATGCATCCATTACAATTCCACTATATGAAAAAGGAAGAATATATTATAGATAAAAAATTAAATAAAAATTATAATGTCACGAACTCCTAGCAAATGATCCATTTATAGACTTTACTTTATATGGACTTTCTGTATGGAGGATACCGGACCTAGAAAAATCCACATTTGAGCGTTCAGTAATACCATAATTAACGAGGAGGGAATTTACTTTACTTTCGCTGCTAGATTTATTTAAACTTATTGTTTGATGTCCCAGCCTATTGAAAGAGTCAGTGTATAACAGTGGACTAGAATCAGGAAATAGGTGAATGTCCTTCTTGACCGAATGACTTCCAAATCAGCACACCTCTCTGATACCTCATTATTTTATGTTGCTGGTCGTTCTTATTTTTCAAAGTATCACTTTATGGTTTAAAAATAAGTTTGTACCCCTGGATCTTTTGTTTTATACAAGAGTTTTTCATGTTTTCCTTTTATTATATTTCCATCGTACACACAGAAATGCATGATTTAGAAAGTGTTAAATGGATTTTAGATTAAAATTAACTGTGGAAGTAGCTTGTCACGAGCTACAATATCAGCATAAGACCATAAGGATTTTTTTTTATATATCTGACTACCTATTATAGAAGAGTTTGGGGCGTGGCCGAAGTGCAAATTATGAAACAACATAATATTTTAACCTAATGGATATATTATGGAAAGGTGCCGTTTCAGCCACTTACAACTCTCTTGGGTAAGGACTAATGATGTTACTACAGAGTTCTTGAGCTGCATTGGATTGAATAGCTTTAAACGGTGGGTGAATAGCTGTTGCAGCCAGGGTGACATCACTCTCCTGATAGTTTTCCACTGTTGGACCCCATGAGTTTGACTTTACCCTTCCTCACCAACCCAGCCTCCTCTTCTGCCACCTGTTTTCACTCTTGTTGTCTCTCTCGGATCTACCCTCCCCTCTCCCCCACCCTCTCTCCCATCCCACGCCCCCACCCCCTTGCCCACCCCTCGCGCTGGCCTTGACCAATGAAGGACGGATGAGGAAGACGGAGAGGAAGAGTCTGGCATCCATGGGTCACGGGGCGGTGTGCACGATAACCTGTACCGCGTTCACATGCCCAGTCTCTACAGCTGTGGCTCCAGCTATGGTAGCGAAGCTAGCCTGCCCGCTACGGCCCACACTGTCAGCAATGCCCCCGTCACTGAGTACATGTGAGTTAGCACCCACCACTGGCTAGCCCGTAGCAGACGCCATTCACTGCCTGCCGTAAGATCGCCCTTAGCTCGGTAAAGCCTGCCCGCTACGAGTAAGACTGTCAGCAATGCTCGCCATTGCCTGTTGCATATGCTTTAGTTTAGCATAAACCTGTCAACTGCTATGATGAGCTTACCCACAACCGCTGTGTGAAATTGCTGCCATCACTTTAGGTTTGAACACTCCCTTAGCTAGCTGATTGCTAATGTAAAAACTTACACTCACATATTACAGTGACAATAAAGGATATGAGAGACATATTTTATTATCTTGCGTTTAAAACAATACTGCACCAGACTGCACAGCTTGTTGAATGTAGTTTGGCTTGAGAGGCTGTTAAAGCCGACTGGTTCATTTAAAGCTGCTTGGCCCATTTCATGGGGCCCCAGCATTCACAGTAAGCATCGAGACAGAAGCTACTGCATATCTGGCTTTGAAAGTGTAGCTCCTAAATATTTAAGAATTCAGAAACGTTATCCATATATTTCTTGTTGACTAGTGCTAATTAAGAAACGTTATCCATATATTTCTTGTTGACTGGTGCTAATTCAGAAACTTTATCCATATATTTCTAGTTGACTAGTGCTAATTCCCACATTGTCAGGATGTGGTAAAACGTACAGCTTCCTCCATCGATGCCACTGCCTGCTACTAGCCTGTTTGCTTGTTTGAACGTAGTTACTTGTAAACGTGAAGTCATCTTTACAAGACATTCCCCAAATTCTTACAGAAGCTAAACAATTCAACAATTTATTTTTGGGTTATGACTAGCCTCACTTTAGTAAAAACGAGATTTAATTTAGAGCTACACTCCACGATACTGACTTCACGTAAAACAAATGCATTAAAGATGGCCGCAGGGCCGACAGTATACCGACCGGACTGACCGTGCTCTCTGAGGGCTCTACGCAGGGTGACCACATGCAGTAACCTCTCGTTCTGTAATGCAGGAGCCAGAACGCTAACTTTCAGAACCCTCGGTGTGAGAACACCCCCCTGATTGGCAGGGAGTCCCCTCCACCCTCTGTAAGTGCACACTTTCTAGTACACACTCTCCTCCGGCTACATCCCAATACCCACACCGCAGCCTCCAACGAGGAGACAGCAAACGATACACACCTTTATGGAGATAAAAAGTCTGTGTTTACAAACAAAAGGATGCGTGGTGTTTGAAACGACTCAACCCTATTCTATTGATGGGAGTGCACTGGTGTGGGTATTGGAACGTACTCTCCTGTCCCTGTCCTAAGCAAGCTGTTCACTCTGATCACCTTGGAGACGATCACCTTGAATGAGGTCATTTTGGCAGCCTGGGAAAAGGGAGTAAAAAAAAAAGAACCGCTCCTAGCAGAATTTGAAAACCAAAGCGATTCTCTCCTCCCGGTCCATGCAGTGTTGTTCTCTAATTCTGATGTAAAACCCTGGTTAGTTGGTGTGTGGTTAGTCGTGGTTCCTAGCAGATGGGAGTTGTAGTTCTACATTGGTGGCTGTGAGAGACGCTTTTGCCTTTGAAGTGAGCTCACCAAAAAATACATCAGGAAATGCACTCAAATGCTGAAGTTTCCACTGTATTGCAGAGAATCACCAACCTTGAGAGGGGGGGGAGTTCATCTGAATATAGGAGTCAGTTGTCCCCTGAGCTGTGGCCTGTGTTTGCATACAGTCGTTTATAGAAGTATGTGCATATCCACATTGTGATTTGGGGGGCTACAGTATTGTGGACTGGGCTCCGATTGAACACTTCACATCCTTCCCCCCTGCACAGCCCTCTGGACAATCTACGCGCTGCGTGTCACCTGCCGGTGAC
This sequence comes from Galaxias olidus, assembly GCA_026901105.3. Classification (NCBI taxonomy): domain Eukaryota; kingdom Metazoa; phylum Chordata; class Actinopteri; order Galaxiiformes; family Galaxiidae; genus Galaxias; species Galaxias olidus. The sequence goes on from JAPMUY010006364.1 coordinate 33,705, forward strand.
TCCCTGTGCAGGTCTGGCCCCCGATAAGTGTCCCCCCGTCCCCCCAGGAAATGGCAGCCCAAGCTTCTAGAGTTCCTCCTCCTACCCCCCCCCCCCCTCTCTTCCTCCCCTGTCCCCATAGTATGTCTATGTGTTTGTTCTCTGCTTTAGGTGCATGTGTTCACTGTATCTGTGCCCCCTCACTGTCGTGACTAGACGACCATTCTCCCACCAGACTGCAGCTCTCCCACGGCCTCGCCGTAGTAGCCATAGCAACCACCAAAATGGTCTCCTCCACATGGGTATTTGTGTTGTAGTAGTTATTTGGGGGGGGGGGGGGTGCTGCTATCTTGCTTGCTGAAGACTCACTACCAGTCTTCTGTTTCCATAGAGGTACTGTGGAATGAAGAGGCAGCCCCCCCCTTTCTGTAGCTAACTACTGTAGGTAGCTCTCCTCACCAGTGATCACTAACTCATACCAGGCTAACCAACCTTGTACATCAGAAGTAGAGCACTAACTTCCAAAGGAACCCTGACACAATAACACCTTTTCAAGATCATGGTTAATCAAGTGGCGTCACAACAATTGTTTTAATCAACCCCCCTGGCTGTCCAAATGACTGGTGGAAGTGCTTCTTCTACCTGTTTGTGTACGTGTGTGTGTGTGTTTGCCTCACCTGTCACTCTGTCACTAGCGAAAAAAAAAATACTCTTGTGCTCACACTGTTTGACTGCTCACTCTCTCTCTCTCTCTCTCTTTCTCTCTCTCTCTCTCTCTCTCTCTCTCTCTCTCTTTCTCTCTCTCCATCTTTTGTATCTTGTTCTAGCTAGCGCAGTATGAGTAGGCTGTATCATGTCTCGTTTCTGTGGCTTGATATAGTAGATGCAGGGCTAGATTATGTATGCTTTTGATCTCGCTCTTGGACACACCCTGTGGATCAATGTTAAAGGACTACTCACGTTGTGTTTTCTCGTCTTCTCTGTCCTGTGATTCACCTACCCCTTTTCCCCCCTCTCTACTCTGCCCCGGCCTCTCTCCATCTTTCTCTCCTCTCCGTGTCTCTCTTCTACCCTCTCGCTCCGGTTGTTCTCGCCGTTCCCTCTGTTTTATTTTCCTCCATCCTTTTTTTTCTCCTCTCTCCCTCCCCACGTTTTGATCTCTCTCTCTCCCTCTAGTACACCTCGAGTATGAGAGCTAAGTATCTGGCCACCAGTCACCCGGCCCAGAACCGGCGCTCTGTCCCCAACGACCAACTGGACCCGGCTAACCGGCCCCACGCCACCGCCCGACCACAGTCCTCCGTTCACTAAAGACCACCACTGCCACATATCCCCTCTCAGAACCCCCCCCCCCCCCCCCCCAAAAAAAAACAACAACTCCCGGCCTCACAGTGGGTTAGTGAGTCCACGTGGTTAGTGCCGCCAGAACCATCTCAGAGCTTACTGTTTGTCAGATCATCAGGGAACTCACCACGGGAACCACCCAGGCCCTGTACTGGTGCAGAACCACCAGGCACTGTTACTACCTATCCTGTGAACCCCCTGTGAACCCCCCCCCCCCCCCCCCCGGAACCCAGAGAGAACCTCACGCGACCCTGAGCAGTGGCACAGCAAAGGGTCAGCGTGTAACCTCATACCGGGAGTGCGGATCTAGGAACGCTACGGGAAATCCGTTCTTGATCAGCATTCTTTCTCTTTGGATCCCAGAGAAGAACCCCCTAGCTCACTAGAGCCAGCCCCTGCTCTAACAGGCCACCCATAGGCTAAACCACTCGCTCTAGGGATCAGCCCATGCATTTCTCAGAGGAGTTTCTATTCTTCCTCTGCGGAAACTGGACCCTATTCACGTCTCCATTTGCCCAAGCACACTGCCCTCTGGTGGAAACTATGGGCATTACACTTAGTGAAACTATGGGCATTACACTTAGTGAAACCCTTCTATTCTGATATGCTGATATTCTACCCTCTACCCACACCCAGTCACTAACACACAGAAAGGCTCACCTTCCTGGCCCATAAATACACGATCAAACTCAAGTTGTACAGCCCTGTAAATATTAAATACATCTGTGTTTCCATTTTGATATCGGAAAGAATTGAATCTAGAATCATTATGGTGATATGATGGTGTGATTAAGTGTACTGCATGTCATGAAACTGACACCAAACGCACACACATTGCACACACACACGCAGTCTAAGCAAATCTGTCCATCTGCATAACTAAGTGATAAGCCAGTGAATCAGAAAGCCATGTTGCAACAACAGCGATATCCCTCTGTCAGTTCTGGTATTACGTTCTGTATAACAAAAATAATGCTGTCTAGCTAGAACTTATAACTTGAATCACGTGCTCTCAATAATGTCTAAATCTACATGTGTGCTTCTTACTTGCGCGCATAGTTTGGTAACGTAAGTCATAAACTCCACTACAGAGAATTGTGGAACTGTGAGCGTTCTGGCAGCGCACGCAGATGGGAAAGCATTCCCAAAACGGGGCAATGCAGGAATTGAGCAAGAGAACGGACATTGGAGCGCTCACCTTGTGCCAAATAACTCGGAAAAATGAGGGATGCCTGACACTGTCCACTCTTACTGCCTCCATATCATCGGATCAAAGGGAAAACTCACATGCAAGTGGATCTTTTTTTTTCTCCCTCTAAATCAAAAAGAGAGTGGGCATTTCATCCTCCTCATGGACAGAAGGGAAGGGAAGGATGGACAGGAAAATGGAGGAGAGGAGGGGGTCAACGGCCCCGACCGAGAGGTAGTCAAACACGGGCCCTGGAGGTGAACTGTAAAGAACGAAAGGACTCTCATCTTGTTTTTATCGCAGTATGTGGCTTGTTCAAAAAAAGGCTACGAGGAGTATTTGACTGTTTTCGCTTTATGTTATATTTCTCAGCGCTGATATTGACGATGTGGGACTGTGACCAACTACAAAACCTACCCCTTTCTTTGACGCTGTTGTGGGTCCTTTTGTCCCTGGTTCTTACCACCTCGCCGTGGCCTCTGGTGAAACAGGGGAAAGGTCAAGAGGGCAGGGTTCAAACATTGTGACCTCTCTCAACCAGGAAGTCTGTTTTGTTTTTGTTATTTTTCTCAGAAGCACAATTGCTTTCCGAGGTAACTGTGGGAGACAAGAAAAAAAAGACATGTTGCTGTTTAAGGGTGCTTTTGTGGGGACACTGCCGGCGATTCTCTCCCTCTCTTTATTCTGTAAAGTGTAAAATAATCTCGTTGTGACTCTCTGTGTGTGTACTCAGCACTGCAGTGTGGTTGGTCAGTGGTGTGTTGATGTTACATCACTCCGCTATGCGATTGGCTAGTGGTGCTGTATCTCCATGTTGGTGTGTGTGTAGGTACATCGACCAGTGTGGGTGCGTGTGGGTGGCACTGGCCGTGTCGTTTCAAAGGCATGGTCCTAGTGCTACCCAGCCACCCCCACTTCATCCTAACAAACACGCGCACACACATTTACACCACGAAACGCACATCTTTATTACCATTCCATGATTCTGTTGTCCTTTGAAGGTCCACACACACACATTCCATTTGGACGGAATTATCCATGCACCATCACATCGGGACGTAACACTGACACACGTGCATTCTGGGTGCTGTATATTATTGAGTAGAGGAATGCCTAGCTAATTGAGATAGGGTGTGTAGTACGTAACATTCAAACATCTTTCGACCACTGTTCACTGACCGTGTTGAAAATAACCACCGTTTTGAAAATGATTCAACGACCACTTCTCATAACATGGAGACAATCGTAGTTGTGTGATTTTACTCATTTTAACAGTCTGTTCATCAGGTCACCATAGCGATGCGACCTACAGTGTATTATTACAGCGCTTGCATGACGTGGGGCAGCAGCAACAACAACAACAAAAAAAACTAGAAAGAAAAGTGATCTGCTGAAAAAGGGACTGATGAATTGCCTTTCATGATGTTTTTTGAAAACTCTCTGAAACACTTCATATCACCACACGTTTTTCTTTTTTTTTTTCTCTTGTCTTTTGAAACAAAAACTTAAAAGATTAAATGATAGCTAGCTCTTTTTTGTAGGATAACAAAGGCAAAAGCAGTGTTACAGTTTTTTTTTTTTCCTTTCTCAATGGTGAATGACGGTCTTGCGTTCTCGCATCCTTTTGATGAACCAGTATTCCAGTGTAGTCTTCAGACCTGGGTGGAAATTGCACTTGAAATCCTTTCCAGTAGTTGGATATGACTGGACTCAGCCTGCGCACCACTGACGAACCAATGGGATCGTCTGTATCGTCCCCACCTGGTCCCGCTGGCTGAAACAGCAGGCTGTATTTGGAAGCATTTCTTATACAATTGTCCCAGGTGTGGCTGACGTCTTATGTTTTCTATTGCTGTTTTTATTTTCTGATGGTTTTACTAAGATAATAATGATGTACTGTACAAACTGTGGTAATAATATCATTCAGCCTGGAGTCAATGTTTTAAAAAAAAGGAATTAAAGCAAACTTTAACTGAATCCTTCGAAATGGTTTCTCTTTGTGTTTGTGTGTGTTTGGTTTTTCAGTTATGAATCTGTAACACAGATTATATTGGTGTGAAAGAGAACTAGTCTGTTTCTCTCTTTCTGTAATGGGTAAAAAAGAGACTGCAGGTGGCAGTATTGTGCCTCATATTTGCAGTTTACTCAGTGTCTTTGGGTTCGGCTTCACTGTGTGTGTGTGTGTGTGTGTGTGTGTCCACTCTGCAACGGCTCCCTGCGGAATCGTGAGGCTGCAGCAGGATAGAGTCGGTATGTTTCACATAACCACTTCACACCAGTGCAAACAGACAGAGTAAATCCCATGGCTACATATAAAGATGGAAACGCATGTCGTACAGTCCTCTAAAAGGTTCGGGGGAAGCAACTGTCAAATGTAAATGGTGTTTATGGGGACAGGGGAATGAACAGCTGAAAAACTGATAGGAAGAAGGTTCACGGGATTCTTTCTCACAGTCAACTCTCTCTCTTTATCTTTCCAGAGACATGTGGAAGGCTTAGTTAGGCTAGCTGTGTGTGTGTGTGTGTGTGTGTGTGTGTGTGTGTGTGTGTGTGTGTGTGTGTGTGTGTGTGTGTGTGTGTGTGTGGAACAGGAGCCCGCAGGGTTCATAAACAATGTCAAAAGGTTAAGGTTCAAAGGGGGATCCAACTAACCCTTTAACTTTCTCAACACCCAGCAAAGTATAGACTAGAAAACAACAACTGAAAACACTGTCCTTTTATTCAATTACGATGGAAACACAGACTTCTTCAAAACAACGTTTATTATCTCAACAATAGTCTAGACTCCAGATACTGGAGATCACACAATGCACTGCTGGGCTGCAGTTGGTTCTCAACAGGCGTTCATCCTTTAAAGGGGTTTCTTCATGTCAGGTCCATAAGAAGACCAGTTAAAAAAACTACTGATTCTATTCAAATCAAAGTATCAAATCTGACTCAATATGAGCCATTTGGTCAGTCACAGTAACCCTGGCTAAACATCATATAATCATATATGGGACAACACACCTAACGGGTTTTTCAGAGAAAAAAAAAGAAAAAAATATAGTGATTTGATGTAAGGATCTACAATAATGCTTCATAATTACTTAGAAATGAACTGAAGTAAGTCATTATTTTCTACTCATTAAGCATGAATTCATGAAGAGGACATTTTTCTTAATGCCTCAGAATTTGACTTGCTGACGGCAACAGCAAAACGGTAGGAAAGTGCACAAGGACCCTAAAAGGCTCACCCAACAGTGGTTAATAGTAAATATCATAATACTGAACACATGATTAAGCTGTTCCTTTTCAAATCACACCAGCAGTGTTAGTCAAACGTTCTTTTCCATGTTTAACTTAACGTTTGTTCTACGTCATGTGTTCTTCATCGATTCCACGAAACGTCCTTCACAGTTTTTGGAAGTGCAATCTTGCAGGACTTAGTAATGAGTTTCTAAGCCGCATTCCCAAACCCCTGGCGCTCTGCTCCCTTTCTCTTCCCACCACACCAAGCATCTGACCTCTTGTCCGCCCGGCAACCATTTACAGGGTCACAGGGTCAGAGGTCGATGTCATCGAGTGACGCAGGTCAGGAGAGCCCTAAACAAGCTGCTTTCACCCCCAAATGGACGTTTAGAACAACCGCTCTGACAGTGGGAGGAAAAGGCTTACGAAGACGTGACGCGCCAAGCGGAGGGTCTGTGAAGAATCCCGATCACTAGAGTAGAGATTTCAAAGTCAATGAGGAGAGTCAGAAAAGAAAGGAACGACAGCCCCCCCCCCTCCCCTCCCCCTCCATCTGTTGATCCATGTCTCTGGTCTGGGCCGGCGCTGGTGAGCCCTTTAGCTGGGACACCACGGAGTGTCTGGATACAGCAGACAATGGACAGACCTGAACCTGATAAAGGCAGAGAGAGAGGGAGTGTGTGTGTGTGAGAGAGAGAGAGAGAGAGTGGAGTGGGGGAGGGGTGTTGAGCGTAACAAAGTGGTGAAAGGAGGGAGAATGGATAAGGGGAGAGATGTGTGGAGAAAAGGGGGGAGTCAGGGACAGAACTTCCACAATGCGTGGAAACTGCCTACTGAGCGATTCAAAATAGGACCGACGTGCAAGGCCTTCTGTGTGTGAATACCTGACGGACAAAGCAAGGAAGCTCCTCACTGTGACAGTCAGAGGCACACACACACACGGGACAGCACCAAACACACAATGCTCCAACAGGCGGATCAACAAAAAGGACACACACACACACACACGCGCGCACACACACAAACCAGCCCTTTCTCCCTCGTGAGGCTGGAAGGCGTCTAGTGGCTGTAAGCTCATCCGTCGCCCGCACTAGATCATAACGATTCATTGCACTTAAGCCGTGCGTGCCTTAGCTTTAGTGCGACGCACACGCGACAGACCGCGTTGAGCACCGCGCTCCGAGGGCCGGTATGAATCGCAGCGCCCTCACTCCTCATCGAAGCCTCTTCCATCAAGCTGAATGGCCCGCTCTGTCCATGTGGAGGTTGGAGTCCTCGCTGCGGGCTCATCTACAAGGCCCTTTCGGCATCTTATTTATGTCCCCTCCTCTCTTTTCAAACGGCCGCAAATGAGTCCGCGCGCCCACAGGACACATTGTTTTACGGTTCGGTCCTTGAGGCCCGGACACAGACGGGCCTGTATGCGCTCGGCGCTATTTACTCGAGATGCCTGGCGGAGTGTGTTAAAGCTGCCGGAGCTGGTCTCCTCAGCGGGACATACAAGGATCATTTGGTCATTTCGATGGCTACCAGGTCATTGGATCCCATTTGTGATTTGTTAAGTGGTGTAACGGGTGGATTGGTACCTTGTGGGGTCGTCCTCCAATGAGAAGGCCCCCCGGAGGGTGACAGTGTTTCTCTGGCTCTCCACTGTGCCGTAACTAAGAGTCACCTGATTGGAGGAAAACACAGCCGTTAGACTGGGGTTGGCGTTCTGTTTGAACGACTTTGACAGTGCTTTTTGTGTGGGTGGGTGTACCTGGTTGTAAATGTCCGACACCAGCCCTAGGCTCTCCAGGTGGGAATGGAACAGTGGTGACCTAACAAGCCGCACCCCTAGCAACCCCTCGATAATGTAACCGACGGTGCAGTCGTCAGGGAGACGGATGCGCTCGGCCGTCGACATGAACCTCCCGTCGCTGGTCGGAAGACAGAAAGAAAGTAGGTCGGAGACATAGACTATAGGGGACATTTAGCGATGGCAGGCAGGGGGCAGGGTACACTCTCTCTCTCACCTAGCCCAGGGAGCCATCTTGAGGGCGAGGCCGCGGCTAACACAGAAGCCTGCTCCTCCCGTGGCAAACCAAAACTGCACCGGCTTCTGCAGCACAAAGACACCGTTACATGACGAGAACATAGGGCCCTGATGCTCTGTGCCATCCTGCACTGGTCATTTTAATGTCATACGGGCAGCAATGTAAAAAAGAAAAGGGTTTTAAAAGACTAAAACAGTAAAAAAAAAAAAAAAGGACCGCATCCAATGATGTTTTACCGCTTGAGAAGGGCCGAGCCTCTCCGTGGCCTCGAGGGGCCGGTCCAGGCTGGGTCGGCCCACGTAGAGGTCGTCCCTGTGGCTGTAGTGTGACAGCAGCCTCACCAGGGGGCGCACGTTCACGTAGTTGTCGTCGTCCACGTGGCAGAACCACCTGCAACGCATCGCGCCGCGCGCGTTCGTTACCGTGGCTACGTCTCTCTCTCTCTCTTTCGCTCTCTCTCTCTCTGTCTGTGTGTGCGTGGGTGCGTGTGTGTGTGTGTGTGGGGGGGGCGCGTGTCTTACTTCTTGCCAGACGCGATAAAGGCGCTGTATTCCAAGGCCATCTTACAGGACAGAGCTTGGCGGCTGTGGGCCGAGGAACAGTTGCTGTTGATCAGGTGTCCGCCTGTTGGTCAGGAACACATCCATTACAAAACCACCAAAGTGCCAACACATCGTGTCTTTGAGTTCTATGAAGAATCTTACAAGAATCCAAACGTATAGATCCCAACATATCGCTAATGAGATTGATTGGGCCTTTATGTTTGGTTTAGTCAGCAGTCCTTCTCTCAGGGCCATGTGAGATTGCGTGTGGTCAGGCGTGTGTGCGCGCTTTGCTTTGGAAACTCACCCATCCTCTTCCTCAGCATCTCGTCTTCTGCATCGGTAAAGATGTACGTCTGAAAACAGCATGCACACACACACGCACAAACACACGCATATCACAGGAAAAAGTATGTTTAATGTACTTTGTCTAGACTTCAACTGTCAGTGAAGTGATGAAACAATACGACTCACT
>JAPMUY010006366.1:0-20000 GCA_026901105.3 Galaxias olidus
ATAGAAATAAACTCAGAGAGAAAGACAGAGGAGACACACTGCACCGGGGGGAGAGGGGGATGGAAAGGGGGAAAAGAAAAAGAAAGGGAGGCGGAGAAGTTGTGCTGAGGACAGGAGAGAAAAACAGGAAGGAGGACGGAGCGCAGAGAGGGGGAGTGGAGGAGAAGGGTTGGCGCGTGCAGAGAAGGCAGAGGGAAGGAGGGAGGGAGGGAAGAGGGAGAACACAGGGAGGAACGAGGGAGGGACTGTCCGGTGGAGGGGGGGAGGTGGCCGCCATTACGTACAGAGAGGAACGCGTGAACGATGTCCGCCTTTATGGAGCTTAGCGGCTTATCCTTGATGACGATGAAGATCTGCTCCTCTTTCTCCAGGCTGATGAAGTTCCCGAACCAGGATTTCTTGGCGAGCCTGCGGAGCGTTGAGGAAGGGGAATAAATACGAAGTTGAGTGAGGAAGGAGAGACTCTGCCTGCTAATGCAAAATGCACTGAGTCATTCCCGGCCAAAACGAATCGCCCCGGCACAGCATTCACATTCAAAACGCAATGAAAGTAACAAAAATACTTTTTTTATCTCCTCTCCCTCCCTCCCTCCCTCCCCTCCCTCTCTGGCCTTGGCAGCGTGCAGGTCGGGGAGGGGAGGGGGGGCGGGGGGGTGATTTACGAGGGGAAGGGATGTGTGTGTGGGCAGCAGCCTCAGCAGATGGAGCCTCTGACCCCGCTGCCATGCGGAGATGGAAAGACCGGCGACACGTTTCATCATCGTCTCCGCCGCGCACGGACCGCGTCTCTCTGACAGGGTGCGGCGCTTCAGCTCGTCCCAAAACGCCTGCCTGCTGTGCTCAGTGTGTGTGTGTGTGTGTGTGTGTACAGCGTGGGTGTGTGTGTGTGTGTGTGTGTACAGCGTGGGTGTGTGTGTGTGTACAGCCTGTGTGTGTGCACGCATGTGCGCGTGCGTGCGCGTGCGTGTGTGTGCGTGTGTGTGCGTGAGGAAGGCCTAATTGAGCCGGGTGTGAACTGAACATGCTCCACTACTAACAGCTGCGAAGTCACCCCTGGTGGACGGCGGTCTCTAAGCAGCCATATGGACGCTGGTCCACAGCTCTCTGCAGTTACACAGAGAACAGCAGCCTGAAGATTGACGGCACTCCCCACAGGAGCCACTACAGAGAGATGGGTAAATTGGGTGGTCCTGTTTGAACCGTCTTGGAAAGATTCCCCTGGTTTACTGAACGAGCCAGAGGATGTCAGGTAAAGAAATTTGACATTCAGGTCAGTGTTGTGCTCGCTGCAGGATAGGCTTGTTTCTTGGCTAGTGATGTGTGTGTGCGTGTGTGTGTGCATGCGTGTGTGTGTGTGTGTGTGTGCGTGTGTGTGTGTGTGTGTGCGTGTGTGTGTGCACATGTCAGTAGCTCCTTGGTACAGTAGAGTAGCTCTGGGCCGACTCTCCGTCAGCCCTCCCCAGCCAGGTGATAACCAAGCACAGCCCAGCAAACCGGCGTATCTAGGCCAGCTAGCAGCTCCCACGGACCCCAGAGGGGAGCTCCACAGCAGGACGTCATCCAGGCTACCTTCCCCGCTCCCCCTTCCCCGAAAACCAACATCCCTCCTGCTGGGCCCTTTTGCAGGTAACCAGGGCCACGCAGCAGGCTGGAAGGAAGGCCCTGAAACATTCATGGAGGGGAAGGAGGAAAGGGAGGGAGGGGAGGGAGGGGAGGCGGGTTGAAACGGTGGAACACATCACGCCATCACACCCACTGTCTCCAGAGAGGAGAGGGAGAACGGGGTAGAGGGCGGAGGGGCATCCACTCACTCTGGAGAAGACTCTGGCGTGAGGCTGGACATCTCCTCCTGCGTGGGAACTGTGAAGCGAGAGAGAGGGAGAGAGAGAGAGAAAGAGAGAGAGAGAGAGAGAGAGAGAGGGGTCATAGGTCACACAGAGGTCCAAGCAGGGTCAACCACACAAAAAAAAGTTCAAGGAACCGTTTGCATGGCACGTTTATGAACAGAGAGGAATTTAATAAGCCTGGCTGCTAGTTTCATAAATACGCGAGAATCTCTCCCAAACATCCTATCTCATATCTTATATGTATAGTAAAAAATATCTTTGTTGCTGTGTTCTATGGCCACGTTGCCGGGGGCTACCTTGTAGTTTCCGGCGGTGGAAGCGCGGCGAGCCCAGGAAGCTGTTCTTGATGGAGTTGAGGCGCGTCCTCCAGGGCAGGCCCCCGATGGAGGGGCTGGGGGGCGGCGTCGGGGTGGGGGTCCCCGCCGGGCTCTCCTTGGGCGTGTGCACCGGGGTGCCCTTGGGGGTGGGGAGCGGGCTGCCTCGAGGGGAAGGGTGAGGGGTCACCTGTATCAGGGGGATAGATTGCGGCCGGCGGTCAGTGCCGGAGGGAGGCGCCACGGGGTGGAAGTGGTGCAGCCGGATGGGCGAGAGGGGCACCATGGGGCTGAAGGGAATGGACAGCTGGGGACCCACTGACGGGGTCCGCCTGACCTGGGGGCCGCAGGGCAGGGGGAGGCCGGTGGAGGACGGGGACGGGGAGCAGGGCGTGGACACCGAGTGGGAGTTGGAGGAGGGCTGGCAGGGCGTGGGGGATTTGGCGGCGGCGGCGGCGGAGGTCACGGGCTCGGGCTCCGAGGCGGCCAGGGGGCCGGAGAGCGCGGCCTGCAGGGGCTTGGGGCCTATTTTGGGCTTGTCTGCCAGGGACTGGCTGCCACTGCGGTGGGGCGGGATCACCTCCAGGTTGGGCGAGAGGGAGTTGGGGGTGGGGGTGGGGGTGCGGGCGGCGATGCAGTTGGCGTGGGACTCGGGGGACGGGGAGGGGCACGGGGAGGGGCACGGGCTGGTGTTGGGGGACGGGGCCGATTCGGGGGTGGTAGGGGGCACACAGAACTTCCTCACAGGCTGGAGACGGTACAAACACAAGCCAGACAAGATGGAGGGGGAGAGCAAACAGCACAGACACACACACACACACACACACACACACACAGAGAGACACACACACAAACATGCACATACGAGGAGAATAGCAAACAGCCAAAAAGCACGAACGGCAGCAGCCAAGGTGACAGCACAGGCAGGTAAGATTTACACACACACACACACACACACACACACACACACACACACACACACACACACACACACACAGCAGAGGTCGAGGGAGTGTAAAGAGAACAAAGACAAAGAAAAAAAAAACAACAAACATGCAGTTAGACGTTTGGGCCAGACAGCCAAAGCCCAAGATAACGAGGCAGCAGAACTGAAGCGCACTGTTCAGAGGAGAACAAAGACACAGGCAGCCATGGCAGACACTCAGCACTGCAGGACGCTAACCAAACACAGCTAGGAGGCGCCGCATCTCGCCCGCATGAAACACACGGCGATGGGGCTGTTCAGGAGACCAAAGCAGGCAAACGCACACACACACACGCACGGTCGCACACACACACACACACACACACACAAAACACACACACGGACCGTGAGATAAATGGTAGAGCATGGGATATTCTGTTCCCCCCCCCCCCCCCCCACACACACACACGGGGGATGGTGGTGTGTTATTCTCCGCCAGTCAACGGGGGAGCAGGGCGCTCCCGCTGTTATTACAGAGCCGGAATTACAAGGTGGGCTCAAACTACAAATGTATTTATCTCAAGCTGGGTCAGGGCTGAAGGAATCCCCACTGTAGGTATAGGGCATGCTGCGGAATGCTAAACTGGGACGCCCCTTTCAAGGTTAAACTCCCCAGATAGGGGGGTCCGTCTTTGTCCTAGAAATAAAGAGAACTCCTCCCCGCGCCACACACAAAGTTGAGTAAATGCCAGTACATGGAATGGCTTGATGGAAGCACAAGCCCAGCTTTGGAGTGGATTTCAGGAATCAATTTCCCTTTCAGATCAGCCCCACACAGAGATAGAGAGGGTGAGAAAGTGAGAGGGATGGCGAGAGAGAGAGAGAGAGAGAGAGAGAGAGAGAGAGAGAGAGAGAGAGAGAGAGAGTTAAAAAAGAATAGAGAGAGATTAGAGAGAGAGAGAGAGAGCGAGAGAGAGAGAGAGAGAGGGAGAGAGGGAGAGAGAGAGAGGACGAGAGATGGGGGGGGGGGGGTGCTCATCCTAAAACCCGAGCTAATCTCAAACCCTCTCAGCCAGGTCAGACGGAAAAGTTTTGCCACAAGCCCCCCCGGCTTTAATCAGGAAAAGTGGGATTTGCCTAGCATTCCTTAAGCTGGATTTCCACGGAGCTCAGGCCGAAGAAAACAGAGAAGGGGATAATAAAGGAGTGGATGGAGAGAAGGATGAGGAGGAGAGGAAGAGAGGGAGAGAGGTTTTCCGCCATGCTGTTGCTGTGTGGGCGTCTATGCTCACTGGGTAGAGAGAGACGGCCCAACTACCTGGACCCAGGGAAGCCTTACGCATTATGAGAAATCCAATACAGGATATGAGGAGAAAAATCACCTAATCCCGAAAAATGGAAATACAAAGCGTTAAATCTTAAATGAGAATTTTGGGCTTGAAAAAGACTATAAACATACTCTGGCAGTTTACGATTTTACGAAGTCTACGGTAATCTATGTGCTCTGAAACAGATGAATCCCGCTGTGAGTTCTGTCAACAGTTTGACAACAGGGACGGCTTTCGTCTCGTCTCCATGACATCCGACGAGAAGACCAATGGGACAGCCACAGCTGTGAAGGTGATCTGTGCGAGGGGGGGAGGGGTCCTGAGACAAAGACAGTGTGTGTGTGTGTGTGTGGGGGGGGGGGGGGCTTACCCGAGGGCTGCTGAGGGGGCTGGTGGAGAGACCAGAGGAGGCTCCGCTGATGGACCGCGACCTGAGACACGCACACACACACACACACACACACACACACACACACACACACACACACACACACACACACACACACGCACACACACACACGCACACACACACACACACACACGCACACACAAACAAACACACAGACACAACATTGTTAGCGAACATAAAGTAAGCGCTTTACAGTTCTTTACATACAAAAGTCATGTCATACAAAAGTCATGTCAAGAGGTCCAGGTTGCAAGGTCAAGAGGTTACATGTATGGACACTAGGCACATTGAGAAAGCACCAAAGTATACAGTAGTGTCATGTTTAGGCACTAAGAGGTTCTATTGAGCACTAGGCAAGCGTACGAGTAACACACACAGGTAAGCTGAAACCATTTTGAGCCTGCACACTGCTAGTGCCTTGAGCATACACATTGCAATGTGAGCGGTGGACTGATTCCAACAATACTGCTACAAACATTCTTTGATGTTGAAAGGAAATATGTCTGCAATATGGCGACGTGAAATATATCTGCAATTAGGGCTCTGAGAGATATTTTCCCAGGGCCCAACAACGACAAAAACGGGGAAAAAAGCAGCAAAAAAACTAAACAAAAAAAAAGCTGTTTTTGTTCTATTAAATAACCCCGGAGAGGCACTCCAAAATGAACAATCGCTGGACAATCTGTCTCCATCAAACACACACACACTCTCTCTCTCTCTCTCTCTCTCTCTCTCTCTCTCTCTCTCTCTCTCTCTCTCTCGCACACACGCACGCACGCGCACACACACACACACACACACACACACACACACACACACACACACACACACACACACACAGACCAAAAAACTACAGAAGGTGCAATGTCCCATTCCCAAAAGGCACTCAAAAATCAAAATGTACTGTTATTTCCTTTTGTTTCTTACGTGAACAGACTGAGGGATATATAAGGGACAGAGACACACGGTCACTCCTCACAAAGAACTACATGTCCATAGAGACACATGGGCATTCCTCACTAAGGACTACATGTCCACAGAGACACTGGGCAGATGTCCACACATGGTCACAACCATAGAGCCACCATATACGGCATGCAACTAGCCTGTAATGGTGAGCCAAAAACACGTTAATCTGGACCTCTCCTCCCCCGCGTTGCTCTTTCAGTCTGGACAGCGCACACACACACACACAAACACACACACACAGCATACACACACATGAACACATACAGCATACACACACACACACACACACACACACACAGCGAGAGAGTTGACTCAGGAGCGGGAAACCACTGCAAAACCAAAACTAAAACCGCACCGCGGCTCTCCCTCCCCGCGTCCCTGTGCATAACGAGACGTACAGTAGCATCACAGCGCAGGAGAATCAACGCCCACGCCGGCGCCTATTTCCGTGCCGCTCTCCGCTCCCTCCCTCCGCTCCCTCTCTCCGCTCCCTCTCTCCGCTCCCTCTCTGGGGAGGGGGCGGTGACAAGACCTCGACGGGAATGCGGCCGCATTTCACAAAACAGCGGCCGCCCTGACGCTTGTTTTCACAGGCTTGAGTGACACCTACTGCAGTCCATGGGTAAGTCCCCACCGCCACTGACTGATACCTTAGATGCAGGCACACACACACACGCTCGCGCACACACACGCACACGCACACACACGCACAGAAACACGCACACACACACACACCCACACACACACACACACAAACACAACGTAAACGGAGTATGAAGCCAGCCAAAACACTGAGCCCTCTGGCCATTAAAAAGCATCTTGCTACAGTAGGCCCAGCGTCTGCTTGTGTTTGGCCAGGCCTCGTGTTTAAGATGACGACGTTACAGATGGCCGTGTCGCACCGTAATGGGCTGCCACAGTCCCCGCTCCACTTTGCTAAACGATGAAACATTGTTTTGACCGGGGCTTTATTTATGCCGTGCATGCCGCGCCAATAATCTGTCATTGACTCAGACGATCCTTGTATGGGAACGGGTGACGGTTTGTGTGTGTGTGTGTGCCTGTGCGTGCGTGCATGTGTGCGTGTGTGCGTGTGTGTGTGTGTGTGTGTGTGTAACAGCATGATATTTATAAGTCCTTGAGTACTATTTGTTCCCATACAGGCTTTCTGGATCAGCCCCATGTCTTTACAGCGTGACCAATCACCGTGTCCCAGGTGCCCAGCGGCCAAGTGTTGCACCATGGGGGATGGATCGAGTACAGGAGGGGGAGGGGGGGTGGGCACACAAACAAAACAGAACCAAACAAAATGGACAGTGTAATTGGCGCCGTGGGGGGGCTTCCGAGACAGGGGGTTTATAGTAATAGTGAGGTTGTAGCCTAAAGAGAGAGGGAGTTTAGGAGAAGGGAAGAAAGTTAAAAAAGTGTCTCCGTTCCCTCTAATCTCCCTCCCCTCTCCGTGCCTATCCCAGACTGGAGCTGACATTCATATTACACCGTGCCGCGGTTGGGAATCAGAATCAGACACCCCATTAAAGAGATAAATCTGCCGGAGGTTTCATGGGCTGTCCGTTCCCGCCCGACTCAGAAGTGTAATCTGGACGGGCTGCTCGGTCTGGGTCCACCTCTCTCAGGGAAGGCTGAGACCCGGCTCTGTGGTGCTTTTTAACACGGGCCTCATTCCAGCCTCCTGACCTAATGAGTGGGATAGTTAGCGTCAAAGGGTGACTTATCACGGCCAATTCCCAACCGATTCCATCCGGGAGGCGACGGAGCGAGGCCGCTTCTAGAAAAAAAACGGGAAAAAAGCAATCTATGTAATAATCTATTGATTCTTTGTTTCTTCTCTGGCTCACAGCTTTTCCATATTTCATTTGAATGTCATTAAGATGCTCATTGTTTTCGCTTTTCCAGAAACGTCGTTAGGACCGAGAAGGACATTTAGGGTCGTTAGTTCTGATTGCGGCAGTTAAATGCCGGTTCAGACCGTGACGCTCGAATGAAGCACGAACGAGGCGTTATGCCGTTCATATCTGCATGGCTACGGCTCCAACAGGGACTTTTATCCCAAATCTATTCAATTAAACTTCACAGGCACGGCAGAATTGCATTTTTTTTCTTCTTCCATCCTCGGGAAAATGTACGCCTGGCACTGTCACCATGGCGACAAACCCCGTATAAGACACGTAAGTCAGGATGCTGGTCAGGGAACTGAGCGTTCTCCATCGGCGGTGGCGGTCGGTGCTATGTTGTTTTAGATAAAGTTTCTGCCTGCCTCTCTCTCTCTCCCTCTCCCTCCCTCCCTCCCTCCCTCCATCGGCGCTGGTTGAGATCTGGCCCGTCAAAAGAGATGTTTCAAAGCCTGTCTTCTTTCTGACACCCTCTGATCTAAAGTTCCCCTGGATTCTCCCGGCTGTCGACAAAAGTTTGCTGCCGGAGAGAGATAAGGTTACATACAGACAAACTCAATCACATATTTGGACGTAGGAATGGGATGTATGGAGCGCCGCGGCGCTTTTGCAAACGCCCTGCGTCCAACAGGTGCGCGCGCTCACATGTAGGCACACACACAAACAACTCAAAGTCAGAAAGGACATAAAAAGTAAGACACGTTCAAAAAAAGCCGAAGCGGAGCCGAGTCTGGCGGAACCTCTGAAAGCCCCCGCCCCCACCCCCGCCCCCGTCCCCTACTGGTCAGCTGCAGCACTGTCGTGAGGACAGGGGACGTCCCCCTCGCACGTGGACATGGCCGAAATTACAGGGCCGTCACTCAGAGAGCCGCCAACAACAAGAGGGGCGGAGCAGAACACCTGTGCTTTCTACGTCAGCCAAGCAGAGCACACCGGAAGAAGAGGGAGAGCAGGGGTTGGTGGGTAGGGAGGGGGGTGGGGGGTTTCTAAATAAAATGACACCTGCAGAGAGGGGGTGACCACACACACACACACATACACACACACACACACACACACACACACACACACACACACACACACACACACACACACACACACACACATACACTGGCTGGACGGCGGAGGAGAGAGACAGCGGTGCTTTTCGCTCTACGTTTCCATTCAGCTGAGCACAGGTTACCGTTTATGTCGTCGAGTTATTGGCAGTCCTCTGACGGACACCTTATATGGGCGCGTGTTCCCCTTCTGAGTAAAGCGTTTACCGTGTGCCCTTTTAAAGTGGGGGCCCCCATTCCCAGGCAATGACTGATGAACGCTGCCCCATTCCCAGGAGATGACTGATGAACGCGGCCCTCCCTGTTTATGAAGGCATTATGCATGCTCCATAAAGGCCTCCCAAGTTAAGTCTATTCTAGGCTGTGGGGGAGTCGAGGCCGAAACAGATGATTCAGAGCCGGGCGGAAGGAAGGAACGTGGACGAAGGCGACTTTTAAACTGACATGACCTTTCAATAAAAGAGAGGGATGACCGGCGAGAGCCGGCGGGAGGGAAGCGAAAGAGACGGAGAAGAACAAGGAAAAAAAAACTGGAAAATGAACTTTGAATTAAAACGAGGGGATGATGCACTGTGGGATTTAAATTTGATTTGAAAGAGACGAGAGGGTGAGAGAGGAGAGCTCTTTATAAAAAGAATAAAAAGTCTGAGAGACTGCCAGGAGGTCTTGTTCAAATAAAGAGCCGGATGAGTTTTGGGGCTTTAGAGTCAGCTAATCTACTGGAAGATCAAATCTAATTATGACATGTTAGCTTTGTCTATCAAACTCCGTGCTTGATCAAATTCATAAAAAAGGGGGCAGAGTGGGAGTTTGCTTGACTTCTGAAAGGTAAACGTCCACCTTCCGGCAACTTTTAACGGACACACGGCCTTTTCCAAGATGGCTTCCCATCACATTTGATCACTATGCAGACCAGGTCATGGCTGCTCGCGACAACCTCCGATTCAATCTCTTCAGCTAGCACACACGTCAGCCACTTTGCCCGGAGGTACACAAACGGGTACAATTGTTTTAAAAGTTGGGAATTGCAGAACGGGCCACATGAAAAGGGATTTCTCTATTGTTTATCGTGAAAAGACAGATATTAATGCAGAGGGAAAGTGGGGCAGAGAGTGTGTGGAAGAGAACATATTTCTGAGGAGGAAAAAAACAGTCTCATTTTGGTAATTTATCTAATTGTGTGTTTGGAGCTAAAGATCTTGTGGGACTCAAATTTCAATGTACTTTTACAGTTTTTTTATCTGTTACTTCAAAATGAACTAGGTTAAACTTTGGAAACCCTATTCCAAAAGCTCCAACGACTCAGTGTTACACACATGGGATAGCCTTGGCCCCATATTAGAAGCCGGGTCAGGGGTTAGGATGAAAGCAAAGATAAATATGAATGACCACTTATTTTAGTCCGTTTAATCACATCCTCTGAATTGTTTTTCCGACCGTTCATCATGTCCCTGTCTAACGATATACACGGCCATGATGCAGTCTAGGGAAAATCACCACTGTGTCTTTCTCTCACCAGTAGGGTGGGGGGGGGGGGGGGGGGGGGGTTGTAAGAGCAGGGGAGAGGATGGGGGAGTGAATACCTTTCTCCTTTGCTGCACTTGAGATGTGCGTCAGTGATATCCAAGCTTTTACTGAACACTGTTTTACTAAGGGAGACAAAGTAGGCACAGAGTCAGTGGCTGTGTGTGTCTGTTCCCACAGCAGGGCCTGGTTCAGGGCCAGCCGGTTCAGGGCCAGCCTGGTTCAGGGCCAGCCTGGTTCAGGGCCTGCTGCTGGGTCATACCACTGGGCATCTGGCTGGGTCCAGGGCACCGGGCCAGCACTTCAGCAGGGAGGACACACACGCACAAATACTGTACACACACACCCACACAAACTCTCACAGAGACACACAAGCACAGACTAGTATCTATTTGCACGTTCTTTTGCTCACTCTCTCTCTCTTTCTCGTTTTCTCCCTCTCTCTGTCTCTCACTCTCTCATTCAAGCTACGTCGGCTTGCAAGTAAACAACAAGCTTTCTTGTAATACTCTGAATGTTTATGAAAACAAATGAAAACAAAACTTAGGCAGTCGACGCTATGTGTGCCTGCTTTGGATGTGTGTGTGTGTGTGTGTGTGTGTGTGTGTGTGTGCGCGTCTTCACCAGAGTGTGTACCTCTGTCCGTGCTGCGTCATGTCGATGGCTCTGCGCGCCGGTACCGGGGAGCCGCCATCCGTGACGCTCAGCACCTCCATGGACTTCCTCTCCGGCCTCCTCTTGCCATGGCGGTTCAGCATAGGGGAGTCCACGCGCTTCTTAGGGGGGTCTGGGGGCAAGGACAGAGGGGAGAGAGGTGAGTGTGTGTGTGTGTGTGTGTGTGTGTGTGTGTGTGTGTGTTTTATTCTGTGTGCCCAGGTTGAGAGTGTGTGTGTGTGTGTGTGTGTGTGTGTGTGTTTTATTTTGTGTGCCTAGGTTGAGAGTGTGTGTGTGTGTGTGTGTGTGTGTGTTTTATTGTGCGTGCCCAGGTTGAGAGTGTGTGTGTGTGTGTGTGTGTGTTTTATTGTGCATGCCCAGGTCGAGAGTGTGTGTGTGTCTGTGGCGTAATCTTTAAAGAATCCATCGTCCTGGCATCGTATCGGTATTCAGCCTGTTAAGTAATGGGTTCCTCCTGGGACGGGAGCTAATGGCCGGCGTCTTGTATATGCCTAGAGGAGCCAATCAATGTGTTCAAAGGCGACGGGCTGGAAGGAGCAAACACACGCTCATCCATATGTACAGTATGTCCTCCGCTATCGACATAGCATCTCTTACAGTGGCAAGAGAGAGAGAGAGAGAGAGAGAGAGAGAGAGAGAGAGAGAGAGAGAGAGAGAGAGAGAGAGAGAGAGAGAGAGCATGGAGGAGCCATGTGCTGAACCCAAATCTTCTATGGATCCGGTTGAAGGCCGAGCCATGTGGTTTTGAAGCGGAGCGTGTGTGTGTGTGTGTGTGTGTGTGTTTTATTTTTCCTCCATCGGTATGCGTCTCTATCGAGGCCGTTTCTGAGCGAGTCTTTGTCTGAGAGAGCTCTGTCTCTGTCTCACTATGGACCCCGCACAGCCCTCTCCATTTCATTGAGTAGCCTGTCTATTTTCTGTCAACAGAGCTATTTCGACTGGCGAGTTGTTGTGCGGTTACGAGAGACGAACTGGCGTTTCCAAGGAGGGAGGTGTTCCAGACTGCTGCCCGGAATGTCCACAAGGCCACCATCATGAACTATGATGCTGCCTAGATATGTAGAAAATAAGTCATAATATGAAAATACGCTGTATGTGTTTGAACAGCACTGAAGCATATGCAGGCGTAACCTGATTTGCATTTTATTTCAAAATTATAAAAAAAATTATATTATTAAAAAAAAAGCTGAATTTTATCACTTCATTATTCCCCCCTCAAAAAAAGATGTTGTGACCTAAGGTCTGATAGCATACAGCTTGTCGACCTCGGTAGTTAGAATCAGTAATGATGTCAGCAACCATCTTCATGATGAGTGTGTGACCCGCTCTTCGATTGGT
The DNA here is from genome assembly GCA_026901105.3 of Galaxias olidus. Classification (NCBI taxonomy): domain Eukaryota; kingdom Metazoa; phylum Chordata; class Actinopteri; order Galaxiiformes; family Galaxiidae; genus Galaxias; species Galaxias olidus. The sequence goes on from JAPMUY010006366.1 coordinate 12,298, forward strand.
GGATCTCTACTTGGAACAAGGGTCGTCCTACAGGTCTGTCGCTCCTCATACAGGTACTGCTATCTTGTTTGTTGGTCTCCAGCGAGTCGTTTCTCACCGATCTCGTTGCGTGGAGGCAGGTTCTGGTCCTCCTGGCTGGGGTACCTCTCCTTCCTGTCCAGGAGCAGGAAATAGATCATCTTCTCCTGGTTGTCACTGAAAACACAGGGAGGAGAGAACGGTCAGGCACGAGGAGCTAATCCCATTTGTGTTCGCACACGGGCGAACACACACACACATGCACACGCACGATTGTGCACGCAATCGCGAAAACAAACGCGCGCGCCCTCGCCGAGACACAGCCAAGAGCATGATGGTATTTGATGTTCTTTCATCCCCTTTGCCTTCATTGTGATGCCGCCCATGCTAATAGCCTCGCCCATTAAAAGGTTTCCATTGGCTATTTAGCTATCATCAGACACGAGGCCGACTCTGTCTCTTTCAGGACGCACCCTTTCCCTCATCTCTCCGTAATGGCCAGTCAGCCGTCGGGTTTATGGAAAGTGTGAAAACATTACGTGGTGCGCGCTATCTGTCCACCCTCCTCCTCCTCCTCCTCCTCCTCCTCCTCCTCCTCCACGCAGACTGGAGGCTAACGTCTCGCTCCGGTAAGGAATCTCTGCAAGGCATTAAAGACAGTGGGACGAGCCGGCCCTAATAAAGACAGATTGGAAAACAGCAGGGGGTCGGAGGGAGGCGAGGACCTGCACGTTCAGCGAAAAACCAAACCGGGGGAGCAGAGAGGGAGGGAGGCCGAGATATTTCCCCCCAGCCCAGCAGATTTCACTGTGTTCCGCTCCCAGGAGACGGAGAAGGACTGAGGGAGGGCGACGGAGGGGAAGAGGCAGAGGAGTAATAATGATGAAGATGCCAGATACAAAAGAAGTGGAAAACTGTGGAGGAGAGAAAAGAGGCGGCAGGGGGGCGCAGAATAAAAGTGACGAGAGAAATATGTATGACAGAATTTATGAGTTTATCAAAACCGCACGCTCACACACACACACGCACGCACGCACGCACCCACGCACGCACGCACACACACACACACCCCAGAAACAACAACGCGACCCTGGGGTGCGGTTGGCAGCGGCAGCCGGGTGCGAGGCTGCGACAGCAGGAGCGGGGTCGGCTTGGGGGAGAGAGGGAGCAGTAGTGGAGGGGGGGGGGGGGGGGGGTTGGAGGAAGGGGGAGGGGAGTGTGTGTGTATCCAGCGGCAACCGGCTTAAGCGACGGCGTGTGATAAGGGCTAAGTGATCTATGGCTCCTGACATCCAAAGGGACAGGTCCAAAGGATTTCATAAGAGCTGGGGAGAGAGAGAGAGAGAGAGAGAGAGAGAGAGAGAGAGAGAGAGAGAGAGAGAGAGAGAGAGAGAGAGAGAGAGAGAGAGAGAGAGACAGAGAGAGAGAGATAGAGAGAGAGAGAGAGAGAGAGAGAGAGAGAGAGAGAGAGAGAGAGAGAGAGAGAGGGGAAAAAAGATGAAGACAAGGCTGCCGGCGTGTGCACGGCCCCTCCCTCCACTGACTCTGAGTCACTCCATCCTCTCCTCCCTCCCTCCCTCCCTCCCTCCCTGCCTCCTCTTCATCTCTGTTTCATGCTTTTCCTCCGTTTCCTTTGGTTCTTTCCCATCGGCTCAGATCATTGACGTCGACTTTCTATGCTTCAATTGAACCCCCCCCCCCCCCCCCCCCCCCCCCGCCATACCCCACCTGCAAAACCCTACAAATCCAGTTCCCTTCTTTCTCTGACACGGCTTCTCCAGCCCCCCCCCTCCTCCATCTCACCACCCCCTCCTTCCCTCCGTCCCCTCGTAGTACTCACTCGTCCGACAGCAGGTCCTTCATCAGCTTGTTCTTGTCCCTGAAGCAGCCCAGGGAGTGCATGCTGTCCAGGACGTCCGGGTCGGTGTCGTCCGCCGAGGGCAGGCTCCGGATGGTCACCTTCCTGGGCACCGGCTGCTCCGGCTCCGGCTCGTTCTTCCCTCCGCTGCTCGCAGAAGACGGACACGCGGTGTGAGGAAACTGGCCACCATTTTGGCTCCCCCCCCCCCCCCCCACACACACACACACACACAGTTCTGTTGCTAGTAGTTGTGGTGCGGCTCTGGACAGTGACTGCTGGTTCCCTGTGTGACTGGGGCCATCTGGTGGCCTCGGGAGGGTTGGGGTCGGGGTTAGGCCGCTGACCCGGGGCGGGGAGGAGACGTCTGACTCACACTGTCGGAGCTGCTCTGTCTTTCTCTCTTCAACTCCTCTCTTCCTCTCATTCATTCTCTCGCCTCACGTCCTGCCGTTTCTGTCCTCCAATGCCTTGCTACTATGCTACCTTTTCATAGACTCGCTCCCTGGCTTTGACCACTTTTTCTCAATCATAACGCTGTCTTTTTCTATAGAACACTGTCTGGCAGGGGTGCGTATGTATGTGTGTTAAGTGTGTATGCGTGTTTCTCTCTGTCTGTTTGTATGAGTGTATCTATGTGTGTGTGTGTGTGTGTGTGTGTGTGTGTGTGTGTGTGTGTGTGTGTGATGTGGATGGGAGGAGACAGCTCTTCCTCCGGGCTGGAGATTTCCATGCCTGATGCTGCGTTCTAGGCCGGGCCGCAGCGTTTATCAGATAAGCAGCCGGCCGGCTGAACGAGTTAGCCAGCCAGACAGTAACTCCCGTTGAGTTCTCAGCAAAAACCGCCCCTCCCTCCCTTTTCCCCTCCTCCCTCCCTCCCCCTCTCCCTCCCTATTCCCCTCCTCCCTCCCTCCCTCCCTCTTTTCACCTCGTCTCCCTCTCCTGACTCCCTGTCTCCTCAATGACCCTCAGAATCCATCACCCAAACCCCTCTCTCCCTTACCGCTCAGCCCGGGGGCCTGCCGTTGCTCTTGGCCTGCCCACCTCCAGCCCTAACCCTCCCAGCGTTCCCTCCTGGCCGACGTCCCTGTTGGGCTACTGGCCTGTCCAGTGTCTCTCTCTCCGTGGCCCAGCAATATAGCCTGTCTTAACCTAGCAGAGAACCCCACACTTCCTCCACAGAGACTACACTCCATTGTGCTGGAGCTCTTGTTCATACCCTCAACACCAGGCCGAGACAGGCAGAGAGGAACGGACGGGAGAGGTGGGTATGTAGGAACGGACAGGAGAGGTGGGAATGTAGGAACGGACAGGAGAGGTGGGTATGTAGGGAACAAGCACTAGAGGTGGGTGAGGAGGAACGAGCGGGAGAGGTGGGTATGTAGGAACGGACAGGAGAGGTGGGTATGTAGGAACGGAGAGGAGAGGTGGGTATGTAGGAACGGACAGGAGAGGTGGGTATGTAGGAACGGACAGGAGAGGTGGGTATGTAGGAACGGACAGGAGAGGTGCGTGTGGAGTGGGAGGTGAAGAGAAGGAGGATCACTTACATGTACCAGGTGTGCTTCTGGATCTGCTCTAACTGTGGAGGGAAACACAAAGGAGACAGACCGTCAGAAGCACACGGTGCAACGTCCCCCCCCTCACAGCCGTGCGCGCCAGCCGCTCCTGGGCCCGGCTCAAATCAAATCGCTTCTATCAGGGAAATCGAAGGGACGGCGACGACTATAGCCGCTCCTCGGTCGTGAATTACTGATGCCATCATTGCTTTCCAAGCGAGAAGCGGAAAAAAACACACACACACAAAGAACGGTAATATAACGGGGGAAGAAAAGAAACAGGAAGAGATCAATATTGAATTTTTCTTCTTCTGGCGGACTGGAACGTCCGCTGCAAGAACACCTCAATAAGCCCAGAGCCCCGACTGCCTGAGAATCAATGGAAACACAATAAGAGAATATGGGAGAGGCCTCGGGCATGAGAAGATCACTTTACACCGCACACCAGCGCTGGGGAGAGAGAGAGAGAGAGAGAGAGAGAGAGAGAGAGAGAGAGAGAGAGAGAGAGAGAGAGAGAGAGAGAGAGAGAGAGAGAGAGAGCAAGAAAGAGAGCAAGAGAAATAAAGGGAGGCTAGAGAAAAGAGAGTGAGATAGCAAATGCATATCAATCAGCGTGTGTGTGTGCGTGTCTCTATGTCTGTGTGAGAATAAGGAAGAGCGAGAATGAGGGAGAGAGCGAGAGAAAGAGAGAGAGGGAGAAAAAGAGAGAATGTGCAGATGGGGGCGATACTAATGAGCTGTTCACTTTATCTCTCTCTCACACACACACAGAGACACACACACACACACAACTCTGACCCTGCCAAGCCCTCTGGCCCCAAAGGGGGTCTCGCCTCCCCTTTGCTCCCTCTCCCTCTTCTCTTTTCTCTGCTTGGCAGGGCCCTCCATGTGCTGGCGTTTGCCCCCCCCCCCCCCCCCCCCCCCATGCCCTGGGGGCAGGAGGGAGAGTAGACCCCTGTGTCGCCCTCCCCACCGCCCGCTGCCACGCTGCTTTGCCAGGGAGAGAACCACAGAAAACAGAGAGAGAGAGAGAGAGAGGCCGGAGGAGGAGGGGGACGGCTGGAGACGTGTGGCTGGATGGATCTATGGCGTCCACGCCGGAGGAGGAGGAGGAGGAGGAAGAGGGAGGGATCCATGTCGCCCGTGCACGACGGTGCACACAGACACGCATGGAGAGGTGTGGCCCGCACTGCCCCTGGCAATGCTGCTGGCACCTTTCCCAGTGCTGCTCTCAAGGACTTCCACAGGACGGGGACGGTCGATATGGCACTGTGAGTGTGTGTGTGTGTGTGTGTGTGTGTGTGTGTGTGTGTGTGTGTGTGTGTGTGTGTGTGTGTGTGTGTGTGTGTGTGTGTGTGTGTGTGTGTGTGTGTGTGTGTGTGTGTGTGTGTGTGTGTGTGTGTGTGTGTGTGTGTGTGTGTGTGTGTGTGTGTGAGTGTGTGTGTGTGAGTGAGTGTGAGTGCGTGTGTGTGAGTGTGTGTGTGGGGGGACACACGTGTGTAGGTCTCTCTCCACGGATGGGCCCCTCTTATCGGCCCTGTCAGGGCCTCCCCCGGCCGGAGGACAAGCTGGATTGACTGCTGTCCCGGTGAAGGAGGGGAACAGACAGACAGACAGCCCAATATCACACGCCGGCCCTGGGAGCCATGGAGGCAGGAGACGCTGGGATCGCAGCAATCAGTCGCTCAATCCTACCAGCCTAATCCTGAGCCAGCTGCTCCCTCTTAACTCAGGGGAGTCCTGCTATGCTCCGTCTCTCTCTGTGTGTATGTGTGTGTGTGGTTGTGTCTTGGTGTTTGTGTGTGTGTGCGTGCGTGTGATTGTGTCTTTGTGTGTTTATGTGCATCACACATCAACCCATCAGAGCAGAGCAGAGTTTTCCTCCGGGGGGAGAGGTGCAGCGGACCCCCACAGCGAAGACCATTACCAGCGGACAGCCACAGCAGGGGCCCCCCAGCGCAGGGATCTGTCCTTCAGGGATGCCAGTGGGAGAGGCTAGCTAACCTGAACCCCAACCCCCACTGGTGGGACTATTACCAGGAGACAGCCACAGGAGGGGTCCCCCAGCGCAGGGATCTGTCCTTCAGGGATGCCAGTGGGAGAGGCTGACTAACCCGAACCCCAACCCCCACTGGTGGGACTATTACCAGGAGACAGCCACAGGAGGGGTCCCCCAGCAGAGGAATCTGTCCTTCAGGGATGCCAGTGGGAGAGGCTGACTAACCCGAACCCCAACCCCCACACGGGGGACGATTACCAGGGGACAGCCACAGGAGGGGTTCCCTAACAGGGATGTGTCCGCCTCTCGTGTCCTTGGGAGGGATGCACAAAGCCAGTACAAATGAAGACTGGGCCTTGGCTGGCTACCACAGCTCTTCCATTAGCTAGCAGACGGACGCAAAGACACACACACACACACACACACACACACACACACACACACACACACACACACACACACACACACACACACACACAGACAGTCCCCTTTCTCCAGCTAGCCCCTGTTAATTCCACCGTATTATATGGTGCGGGCCATGATGAACTGCTCTTTCATTTAATGCTATTATAAGCCTGCCAATCCTGTTCATTAGGCAGGGGAGATGAGCTGGATATCTGCACTGTGGCCCAGGAGGAGGTGATGACGGCTGGGGCTGTCCCTAGCCTCCGGGCGGGCCAATCTTCAGACGGGACACCACACAAAGCTTTATTAAGACAAGCCCGTAAGCCTTTGTCCGTGTGTCACCACCTAAACTCTGAAAGGGGGGGCCTCGAGCGTGTGTGTGCGTGTGTGTGCGTGTGTGTGTGTGTGTGTGTGTGTGTGTGTGTGCATGTGTGCGCGCGTTTGTAAGTGAGTGTGAGTGCGCCGGAGACGTTTCATTCAGTAGGATGACATGGTGTCAGCCTCGCTGACTGTGTGCTTGTCTTGACTGTCAGCCTGAATAAGAGACTTGATGGGACCAGACTCTACGGGGAATCTCTGCAAGTTGACGTTGTTGTCCGAGGCGGACGGGAACGGACCGGTCGCTGGCGTCACAACGCCTCCCGGCCGCTCCCTTCGTCTGATTGGACGGAAGCACGGAGAGGAACTTCCGTTCCGACACGTTGCTACGTCCTAAACGCTCCCAGTGTGTCTCTGTACCCATCCCCCCACACAGCGGAGCACAGCCATGGCTTCAGCCAAAGCCATTTTGTCAAGTCACTCTCAACCGACAACCACATTTGGCAACAGGGGAGTTATTTTTGAAAAAGCAACATGTCAAAAACAACTTTGGACGCCATCTTTATCTGGGCGGTTGTTTTCCTTGTGCTTGGCGTCACTGCCTGTCTGCTTAGCGCAGTATTGCCAAGGCCTGTTCAAGGAACACATTTCAAAGAGCCCGGAAAGCTGTAAACATGCTCACGCTGCAAATCCTCCCTTTCGACACGGGGAGCCAGGCTGTGTCTGTCCAGCAGGAGGTTTGGAAAAGTGACCGTGTCCGTGATGTCCCCAAACCCACCGGCTCCTCGCAGCCTCCCCCCCCCCCCAACTCACGACGCCCTGCCCTGGGTCTCTTCCCCTCTCCCTTCTCCCTGGCCCTCCTCTCTTCCTCCGGGTGTAAAGAGGAACTGTTCCATGTGTGCTGGGCCATTGTGACACAGTGATAGATAGCCGAGGCACCGAGGAGTGGAATATTAACATCCACTCAAAGACAGTGTCACCAGTTACACACACGACACACACACACACACACACAAACACGCAAACACACACACACACAAACACGCACAAACACACAAACACACACACGCATTCACACACATGTATCCGCCAGCAAGACGAAACCGGTTGTGAGTGTGGAGCGAGAGAAGGAGAGAGAGAGAGAGAGAGAAGGAGAGAGAGAGAGTATGCGTGTTTGGTTCGGAGACGGAGTGGTGGAGTGCGTCTGTGTTCGTACAGATAGCCGGCGAGTGTGCTCCTTCAGCTACGCGCTACGCCGCCTGAATAAGAAGAGCTGGCAACCAACTAAGAGCAGCGCCGTCTCCCCACGCACTCTCCATCTTTGAACCTTTACCTTTTATTATTCATGTTATCATCTGTCCTGCCCTCCACTACACACACACACAAACACACACACACACACCGACATACACACAGACACACACACAAGACACGCACTCCTTTAAAAGTCTGTCTCCCTCTCGCTCCATCCATCAGCGACCTCAGCGAGGCGCTCTGTTGTTTTTGAGGGGGAGGAGGAGGGGGGTGGGGGTCTGGCATCGTGATG
>JAPMUY010006366.1:25000-32500 GCA_026901105.3 Galaxias olidus
TCGCTCTAATTTAATAGCAGGATATTCGGGGCACTAATGAATGTCTATTTGCGGTGCGGGAACGTGGCCCCCCCATTAGCGAGGCTGTTCCGCGTTGTCTTGTGTCTACGCGTGACCGGCAGCGCTGACGGCCAAGCTCCCTGACGCTGTCGTCGAGGCCGGCCGACGGTAACGAGCCCACTGGACTCGTGGGACACGAGTTCAAACGCGGCGCCATCGCAAACACCGCACCCTCCCGATCGCAGGTGTCACAGCCTATTATTCAAATGAGCGAAGGGGAGACCTGCTCAATATTCACGCTATAGTCGAGCACCGGCGAGCGCCCCGAAACACGCAGCCTGTTGTCGGCGCCACGGCGAACATCAACTCGTTATTCACCCAAAAGGCGCCGCAGGCAACCTTGGCAGAGGGAAAAACACAGTGAAAGGTCCAAATAGCTGGCCTTTTGTTCCGGAGTTGAATCTTAATTTGTCAATGTTTGGACAGTCTATCCTATTGCACCTGTTTCTCTATTCTCTCCGTGTCTGACTCAGAAAAAAATAATACTTGAACTACTTTTACGTGTAACAGCCCCCGCAAGACCATTATAACTATACGATGTGCCCAGCATTTTTGAAGACCGCCGCTCGGGAAAGTTTGCTCAGTGCAGCGAGCTCTTCATATATTATTCAGGTCCGTGAAGCGACGGTGCCCTAGGGGGACGCGGGCTCGCCGCGCTCCCCAGGACTATCCCGTGTGTCAGGGGAACGCCGATGACGGGTACCACCGCATTAGACGCCAGCCCTCCTCCTCCTCCTCCCAGAAGGGGAGGAAGAATCCCCCGTGGCGCCGACTGTCACTGCGTCCGTCACGCGGCGCCGCTCGCTTAGCGCCCTGGTCCAACGCCGCAGCAAAAACATAATCGATGGTGAAGCTGAGATTAGTGACTGTATATTACATCTGTGTGTGTGTGTGTGTGTGTGTGTTGGAGGGGGGGGGGTGACATGCTTCGTGCTGCTGTGAAGAAGAAGAAGAAGATGTCGTTGGAAGTGGTCTCTGTGCTAGGGGACTGCTGGATACAATCCCACTTACAGTCAAATTAGACCCGGGGTCGAGGTTTTCAGAGTGCTGAGGCGGAGGAATAGAAAATAGACCCATAAATGAAAGGCATCTGTATCCATTTAGTACCTTTTTATGGAGGGAGGAGGAGAAAAGAAAGGGAGGGAGTCAAAAATGCTTTGGCATAAGTGGATCTCACTTTCCCAAGCAGCTTCTACCGGTGGCTGACCACCTGAGAGTGGAGTCTGTACAGCAAAGTGCACAAGAGGCACAGACGTAATGGACTGTCATAAACGAGACATTTAGCCGGGAGATAGATCTGCTCACACGACGAGCATCGCGTAAACATGGGTTGCAACTAACAGACAGCGGACATAACCTGATACATCCGTCCGTTACTCAACTTAACCCGTCCATAGCATTTCAATGAAGAAAAAAAAAAGCGCACAGGGTAAATAACCTGACAGTTAAAAATACATATATATCACTTGATATATGTTGGTGCTTGTTGTCTATCTTAGTTTCCACATTATTGTGCGCGTGAGCGTGAGCGTGCACGTGTCCACGCGCATTTTCTGCGGCTCCCCAAGCCACACCTGAGGGTAGTCCCATCCTCACGCAGCTGCTGAGCCACTGAGCTCCAGTGCCATTTGTGAACGGAATACATTTGTGTCAGGGCACTTGGCGGTGAGAGGGGCCAGATAAATGTGTTTAATTAAAAACTGTCATATCTGCACTTAGAAACAGGATGGCCAGGAGAAAGGGGACCATCAATAACCGCACACACACACACACACCCACACACACACACACTCAGATACACACACACACACACTCACACACACCCACACACACACACACACACACACACACACACTCACACACACCCACCCACCCACCCACCCACACAGACACACACACACACACACACACACACACACACTCACACACACACCTGCACACACACACACTCACACCTACACTCACACACACACACACACACACACACACACACACACACACACACACACACACACACACACACACACACACACACACCGACAAAACACTTGTACACGTACACGCGCGACCAAGTTTGAACTCAAACATCCACCCGCACATTGGCAAACAAGCAGGCAGGGAGAGAGAAGTTATGAGGGCACAGCCACGACGTGTCATGTCTATTAGATTTGTAGATGTGTTCCCGTGGAGAGAGAGAGAGAGAGAGAGAGAGAGAGAGAGAGAGAGAGAGAGAGAGAGAGAGAGAGAGAGAGAGAGAGAGAGAGAGAGAGAGAGAGAGAGAGAGAGAGAGAGAGAGAGAGAGAGAGAAAGAGCGAGAGAGAGAGAGATAGAGTAAGCGCTCCCTAAGGTACGCCCCCACCTGCAGCGACAGGTGAATTGAGTGCCTTGTGGAATTGGGCGGAGGAGGAGGAAGCGGCAGATGGAGTGCACCTGGATCCGGGGGCCGGAGACAACCAAATATAGGCACGGTCACGCCTGGCGACGGGGCCGGCACGGAACGCCACTTTCCTCCGCCATTATATATGATCCTCCGTGGCAGCACGGCGACACTTTAATGGAACCGCAGCCACGGAATGATACAGCACAGTCAACTTGAGTCATGGCATAGGATAGGGAGAGGGAGAGAGAGAGAGAGAGTGCGAGAACGAGAGAGAGAGAGAGAAAGTGAGAGAACGAGAGAGAGAGAGAGAGAGAGAGAGAGAGTACGAAAATGAAAGAGGGCACTTTCATGTGTCGATCGTGGTAAAGCCAGGCACTATGTGTGTCTCTTTTAATCAGGAAAGGATTTAAAAGCCGGGGACAAATGGTCTTTGAGGTCAGTACCGACGGCAGCAATGCCCTGCCTGTCAGTCTGTGTGTGTGTGTGTGTGTGTGTGTGTGTGTGTCAGTGTGTGTTTTTATGCGTTTGTGCCCGAGAACGCCTGCGCACGTGCACGTGCACGTACATGTGCGCGGAAGCGAGCCCTGCACCAACGTGGACAGAATGAGGTTTGCTGGGAGAACAGACGTCCGAGCGCCTATCTGTGTCCGTGTCCCTCCGCCAGACATCCGACGTGCGCCGGCTACAGGAGGACCTCCACGCTGCCGCGGAACACCTCCCGAGTGCCCCACCCCTACCCCTTCCACACCCCATGGTCAACAGAGGAGCCGAGAGACTCTGTCCTGGCGCCTGGCGTTCAGACCGCTTAAGAGGGGCTGGTTCTACTGAGAGAATTCCTCGTGGAGGTCGTGGGTTCGACGGGCGCGCGGAGGCTGGATCGTACGGACGGGGAGAACTGATGACGCCGCCGTACTCTGCTCATAGACACAGCTCGAGGAGATGGAGCCGCCCTCGCCGGTAGAACGTGGCGTCACGCTCTTAACCTCATCTCTAACCCTCCAAACGTCTCCCGTTCAATTTCAATTTCAATTTCAATTTCAATTCAATTTTGGGTTGAGGACGAAAGGTTAACGGGGCGATACTCACCCGCAGCTGGTCTCCAGCAGGCTGTCGCCGACCTGCAGGGAGGCCATGCCAAAGTCCGCTATCCTGATGTTGTTCTTCTCGTCCAGCAGCAGGTTCTCCGGTTTCAGGTCCCTGTGGCTGGAGGACACAGAGAGAAAGGGAGAGAGAGAGGGGGGGAAGGGTTAAGACGCGACACCACACGGGGTCAGCCGCTACCCGACGTCGTCTGTGCTGAAGCACGCCTGTGGATCACGCTCGGAAAAAAACACATGAGAGAGAAACACACGCACACACACACACACACACACACACGCACGCACGCACGCACACACACACACACACACACACACACACACACACACACACACACACACACACACACACACACACACACACACACACACCATAGGCGCGTGCACAGACACACACAATTGGCTAACCTAACTATGTCCCCTTCACATTTTGCCAGTGGCATTTCCAGCGAGTTTGACCAACCCCTTGTACTTCTCCCTTTTGAAGTGTGTGAACCTGCGTCAGCTCCCACCTAGACGGGCAGCCAGAATGAGAGATAACAACCCCCTGCTGTGGCTCTCTTTTCTCCCTCCACCCCTCTCCTCCTCTCATCTACCAGTCTGAGAGAGCGAGAGAGAGAGAGAGAGAGAGAGAGAGAGAGAGAGAGAGAGAGAGAGAGAGAGAGAGAGAGAGAGAGAGAGAGAGAGAGAGAGAGAGAGAGAGAGAGAGAGAGAGAGAGAGAGAGACCAGGGGATCCACACAGAATGAGTCTTCATTAACTCCTAACCCTGAGAAATCCTATCCGGCAGACAACAATTCAGCTCAGCTTGACTTAAGGCCCCGGGGTCCTCACATTAAAGAGGAGAGACCAAGGAGGTCCAAGGTTAAAATGTCTGCTTGGATAACCGACTGTTCAACGGCGGCCCGACGGCCGGCAGTAGAGTCTTTAACGGGGTCGCTTAACATCTCTTTCCTGGGTTTTCCTTTACGCAATGCAAACCATGGATGTCTGACAAGGCTGAGGCCATCCTGCGTACAGTGTACACACACACACACACGCACACGCATGCACACACACACACACGCACACACACACAAACACATCTCAATCTTTTCCCCTCTGTCTTTCTCTCTTTCTAAGCGCCATTTCTTCGTAATCAGAGGGAAGGGGATGAAGCAATGAAGAGGAAGTGTCAGGATGTCACTAAAGTCGACTTTAATCTTCCCTCTCTGCTAATGATGGAGAGAGTAAACGCAACAATAGCTGGGTGACTAGCCTTTGAAGAAACGCCTCATCAAAGATGGACGTCTGACCTCAGATGACATCATCCGATGCTGGACTCCTGTCGTGTTCCTGTCATGGGGGATTCTCTGTTAGTTTCCTTATCTCGCTGACACTTCCTGTGAACGCCGCTGTCATAGAAGCAAGGACCGGGGAGCTTTAAACGAAGCTTTCAAAATCACTGAATGTTCACTATGAATTATAGCCTATATACACAGGCATAGTTTGTCATTTCTGTTGTTCACACTGCTGCCACAAAAAACTATAGATTTTGAGCAGACTTGAAAGGTCAAGTGTGGAGAGAACAGTTTGAGACTATGAGACTGGGCCCTAAGGACACCTAGTGTTTTTTTAGGGACGTGACATCAGGGTTAGAACAACTACTAAGACTTCAAAAATAATATCAAATAAAAAAAAAATAAAAAAACATCAAATAAAAAAGCCATCACAACAATGTCGTAAATTATGTGCAATATCCACAGCGACCGGCCAAACACCGCGCGGGAGACGTTAGCCGAACCTAAAGAGGGATCGCATCGGCCCTAATCAGACAAACACAGTCTTAATAGCCACATGAACATCTGAATGCAGAGCGCACCTAAATCAAACTCCAGATCGCGCTCTCCAGGGTGAATGTCCTCCACCAACAAGACATAAACTCAACAATCTCCCTTGTGAAAAAAAATAAAAATAAAACACACACAAAGAGTTTAAGCTCCTGTGAGACAAGGCCGTAAAGGAGGCCAAAGGCAGATTTATCCAGCGACAACACCGTAAGGACAAATTGCACGCGGGTGCTTTATGGTTTGTCAGGACCCGGGTATTCCATAATGGAACTTTAAAGTGCCTCGGTGACACATTAGGCGGTTCTGACGCCAGTGTAATCTCTCTCATACACACTGGCACAACCGGGCTCGCTCAACTCTCAGCCTCCGACGTCTTTTCACACAAGGGATATTATTTGAGTTCACCACTTGCCTGAATGTGAATGTGCATCAGCATCTTTTTCCTTTAGAACAGTCTACCCAAAGCCCAAGTTGACTTCAATAAATATACTTGTTTTTTAAACTAGATCTTGTTTTGTGGTTATACTGTTTGTTGTATTATCATTGTTGTCGTGTGTGGTTAATTGCACATTGTTCACCTAATATACTTTTGCAATTGTTTATACGGTTGGGTTAATTGTTCTTTGAAACATAAGTAATACTTGTACTTTAAGAATAGAGGTTTATTTTAAGTAGTCGTGAGTTAGAAGCATGACAAAGTTGTCCCAATCAGCCTGAGTTACTTTGCAGCAATTTTCAGGAACAACCCCGAACCCCGTGTGGAGACATTAAGATCAGGCAGATTGTGATTCGTAAAACTAGTATTAATACCACAGGAGCCCAATGAAAGTAGCCTTCCAACTGTTTACCTGACACCGTGAATATGTGTTTATCCACCCTCGCTATTGCTGAATTTATCTCACACCCCAGCGGGGTTGTAAGGCATGATCTCTGCAATCTAACATCCCAACTTCTTAACTGCTGGAAATCATTAGTGCCACCCGCGCCAACCCATTCTGCTTTATAGTGCTGTGTAATGGGCCCATCCTTTGGGACCGACACTCCTATAACATTCCTGGCATGTTTACGTTGATGAGAGCTTTACAACCTCCGTTTGCTCAACCCGGCACATTATGGCTAGTCCCAAAGAGATGTCTTTGACAAACTATATGTTGCGTAGCCCCCCCCCCCCATTGCACTACTAAGCGCGTGTAGGATCTGCGGCTACCTTAGCCATGTACATAATTGTAAAGTTAGTAAGTAATGTTATGTCTTCAATCGCTTTTACAAAACCTGACTGAAAATCTATTCTCCTGTTGCTTTCGAACTTTTCTAAGCAGTTTCCTATGGACCCAATTATAAATAGCTCTATGCATTAGCGAATAAGGAGACTGATCCATCTGCTAAGTTAGCAGCACTACACACTAGCATTCATTAGCAAATGGGGTTAATTGTGTGCTAAGAGCAGTGAGGGATTTGATGAAGTGATAGTTGTTTCTTCTGTCTAATGGCGTTGGCTGTTTGCTACTATATCGCAACACGTCAGTAATGAAATGTCCATAACACAATGTTCCTTTGGGCTATTTATAGCCTAGGCAACAGCGAGCCATTCAAATGTTGTTGTCTCTGTTTCCTTACCTAAGTTTATCATATGAAACCTACTTCATCCAAGACAGCAAAATTGCTCGTTTTAAAAAGTTTGATATTCTCAACGTTTGATGACAACACAATTTCTTGGAAAGAGACAACTATCTGGCAAAGGCCGAAAGCGCAATAAGTTCAGTACCAAGGACAGCGCCCAGCAGAAGTTTCATTAGTGCAATCGAGGGGAAAACTCTAGGCTCGATCAGCGATGTTTTCCGCTGCTTATAACTAGATGGCAGTTTTTTTGCCTGGGTTTATTCAAACAATTTTGTTCTTGCTACCAAACATTATCGATCCCCTTCAGTTTCCCTAATATGCAGAATTGTTGTCCCGTTGATTTACGTTACAGCGAGGTTGTAGATAGCATCAATTAGCTATTGCAGGCTACGTCATTGATTTCAGATTCCGTCGCTCTGATGTTAGCTTGCCTCGCTATCTATCCCTGGCAATCGACTCCCGGCGTGTACAGTAGCGGCTGCCGCCGTCTCACTAAACAGGCTGCAACTCAATAT
>JAPMUY010006366.1:35000-40000 GCA_026901105.3 Galaxias olidus
AGGTGCCCTCCCATCTCTGCTACCTAGCGTATGCTAGTGCTCTCCCTGGCTGAGGATAATACTCCCTTATTAGAGGGAGGGAGAGAGAGATATAGAGAGAGAGAGCGTTCCAAGAAACATGAAACAGGGAGGTATGTAAAGATGTTAAGACCAGATCTTCTGAATGTCAATAAAAAGATGTACAGCCTCATCGAAAAGCTCTCTCTCTCTCTCTCTCTCCCTCTCTCTCTCTCTCTCTCTCTCTCTCCCCATCTCTGTCTCCCTCTCTGTCTCTCTCTCTCTCCCTCTCTCTCTCTTCAGATGCTCTGCCAGCCAGCCAGCAATCCTGTCGGTGAATCACAGAGCTAAAATGGGCCCCCTTCACAGAACAGCCACGATGCGCAAGCGAGTCGCGCTGGAGCTTCAAAGATGGCCGCCGCCTCATGCGGGCTGACTTCAGTTTCACCTTTCCCTTCCCGCTCAGTCAATGCTATTTCCTTCTACAATTTTCTCATTTCCCTTCCACTCCCTTTCATTCTAATTTCCATTCGGTTGAACTTCAAATGAGCAGGAACAGTCTGTCTCCACCCTGACAGATCTGTGATAAGCAGCGAAAACACTGAGTCACAAACAGACCACCCCCCCCTCTCTCCTCCTCTCCTCCCCTCCTCTCCTCCTCCTCCTCCTCCTCCTCCTCCTCCTCTTTCCTGTTTATCTCTCATTCAAACCCGAGCTTACATCAGTCTGGCTGCACTGGCAAACTGAGTCGAGGAGCGTGGGAGGGAGGAGAGAAGCTTGCGGGGGATGAGAGGGAGCGAGCCGGGGAGTGTAGGGAAGGAAGGAAGGAGGGAAGGAGGGAGGGAGGGGAGATGGAATCCTGTCGTTGCGGGGTGACTCACAGAGAGATGGAAGTGTTTCAATTCCAAGTCTCCCAGCCAGACAGAGACAACAGGTAGTAACACAGAGGAATGTTTGTGAAGGGTTGTTCTGCTCTCTCGTTAGAGGGGGGCAGACGAGCTGAGCATCTGACTGGCTGACTGGCTGACTTACTAAGTGGCGGCCTGACAGGCTGGATGGCTGACTGACTGGCTGGCTGGTTGGCTGGCTGGCTGGCTGGCTGACTGACTGACTAGCTGGCTGGCCGGCCGCCTGGCTGGCTGGCTGGCTGGCTGACTAGCTTACTGGCCGGATGGATGGTTGACTGACTGACTGGGTGGCTGACTGGCTGAGTTAAGAGCGGAGCGGGTAGAGGAAGCAGCCTGTCACTCCATCCAAACCCCCTCTCATCCCCATTAGTGTTTCAGTAGGTGAGGAGATCAGCCGACGAGAGAGGGAACATCCAGCAGGGGGGGGGGGGGGGGGGTGGAGGAGGTGTATAGAAGTGTCTCTGCATCTGCACGCTTGCTGTCGATGCTGACACTGCCCACTAATTGGCCTGAGCGGATCAGTTCACTGCTTGTTAGTGCCGGGGCCAGGGAAAAACCCGGATCACTTTCCTTCCCCTCCGCCATGCAGATCCCATTCCATCATTAGGGGGGATTTATTGTAGCTTTCCTTTTTCTCTCACGACCAACAAAACTCGCACAATTGTTTTTTTTTCCCCGACCGCTTAAGGTCCGTTTACTTTTACGAATATATTAAATGAATGTGGGTGAGTTGTAATGTTAAACGTTGGTTGATCGAACACACCACCATAACATGAATGGCGTTGATGGTTTGGCATGTTAGCAGTGACAGAAACAGCTGGGGTCGTCAACTACACCATTTCCACCTTACATAATCTCACTAGTGTAGCCAAACCTAATCACCATCCTACTTAATACGTCGATGCTGCTGTTATAATTGTCCATGAAGCGTTACCATAATCTGTCTATCGTTTAGAGGAGCTGAGTAGTTTGGTTTATTAGCCATTAGCCGAGTACCAAACTAGCCACTGGGCTAATTGTCACGCCAGTCCCCAGACAGAAAAAAACAACAACCGTAGCCCCACAATCACATTGTCAAGAAGTCGACAATAAAAGGAGCACAAAAGGAGAGGAGAGTTTCTCTCCAGGGGAAAGAAGCAGTTCTTCTGGGCACTTGAGTTCAGAGCGCGCATGCATCTTTGGCTAGGAGTCAGTTGAGCGCCACCGCTAGCGGTTAGCGCCAGGTCTGCTAAGGAACGGCTGCCAGAGAGAGAGACTTTATCTTGATATCTTGATACGGTTGTAATTGGGGGGGGGGGCTTCTGGCGGTGAATATGTTAGCGGGACGGGGGTGGGGGGGACGAGGGGGAGCGAGGAGCAGATGGATGCTGTTTATGCTGCTCCGCCATGCCTGTGAGTCTTCTCCCAACTCGGTTATGTGAGGAGGAAAAGATGGAGGCCCGGGGCGTCGACTCTCTGGAAATAAACTTTCACACTCCGCTGTGAGAGAGGGAGGGGGAGAGGGGGAGGGCAGGGGGCCGACATACTCAACGAACACAAACGCACGCATGCGAGCAAACCAGGGCACAACTGAACCCTTCAGACACCACGCACGCCGTGATATATGAGGGCTGCACCCGTTACGAAGGGGGCCTCCAGACTGCGGAGTTGCAAAAACAGTCAAATTATCCCCCGGAGGGCCCGTCGAGACACAGAAACACATTGATAACGGTGTCACAGTAATAACATCAGAGGGCGGAAAACTTCCCGCCCCCACGCAAACTGAAAGTTAGAGTCGCATAATTTTGGAACAAACGCAAATCGTCTTCCCAAAAAATAACACAAAAAAAAACAGAAGCCAGCGCGCTCGGCGCTGCCACTGCTCCGTTACCCCCTCGGCACAGCGACGTGCCCCTATGAGACACGCCTTTCACCGCTCGTTAGGCTGTGAGACGAGGCGGCGGCCCACATCGCGCCGAAGCCTTACCATATGGAGTGGCTGTGGCAGAAGTCCAGGGCCGAGATGATCTGTCTGAAGAACTTCCTGGCCTCTTTAGGGGTGAGCCGGCCCTTCTTCACCAGGTAGTCAAACAGCTCCCCTCCGGACACATGCTCTAGAACCAGGTACCTGTAAAACAGAGAGGTTTAATAGAGAGGTGCTCTAGAACCAGGTACCAGTAAAACAGAGAGGGTTAATAGAGAGGTGCTCTAGAACCAGGTACCAGTAAAACAGAGAGGGTTAATAGAGAGGTGCTCTGTAAAACAGAGAGGGTTAATAGAGAGGTGCTCTAGAACCAGGTACCTGTAAAACAGAGAGGGTTAATAGAGAGGTGCTCTAGAACCAGGTACCTGTAAAACAGAGAGGGTTAATAGAGAGGTGCTCTAGAACCAGGTACCAGTAAAACAGAGAGGGTTAATAGAGAGTAGAGGAGAGTGGAGCGACAAAGGGAAGGGAAGCAAAATAGAGAGAGAAAGACAAAAGGAGGGGAGGTGAAGGGCAGGAATAACAGGGGGTTGCAAAGAGAGAGAGAGAGAGAGAGAGAGAGAGAGAGAGAGAGAGAGAGAGAGAGAGAGATACAAGGACAATGAAAGATTAAGTTGGTGACCCAGAAAAGAAGGAAGAAATACATCGCATGTACAGATCTAAAACACAGACTGTCACTCACACACACAGACACACGCACACACAGAAACACACACACACATACACACACACACACACACACACACACATACACACATGTGAAGGAGCCACTTTTCAAAAGGATCTGTGTCTGAACTCGGTATTGACTGAACACATCAGTCAGAGGAGAGCGGGTCCCCCGTTGTCCTGCTCTGTGCAGACCAAGGATCAGTGATAGCAGGTCCCCGGGGCCTTTCAATGTGGATAGCATGTTTTTTACACAGGTCTCAGATCAGCCACGTGTGTTGCTCCCATAGGCATGCCTAGCCCCCTTTTCTGACATCTATTATGTGTGTGAGTGTGTGTGTGTGTGTGTGTGTGTGTGTGTGTGTTTGATTCTCAAACAGTTAACACCTATGGGAAGGTTCAAAGGTGAACTACGCAACAAGATGAAAAAAGTGGTAGAAATGTGTCTGTGTGTGAAATTTGTGAGCGAGGGGGGGTTGGGTGTATGTGTGCTGTGGAGCTATGGGTAATGGAAGCCCCCTGCGTCTTCAGACTGGGTGATCTCCTTCATAAAGTAAGGAGGGGGATGGGTTGGAAATGGTTCATATGTTGCATTTTGTAGTCGACACGTAAGGGCGCGGAGAACATTTCACACGCTCATCGGGCACCACAACACACCCACACCAACACACACACACACACACACACACACACACACACACACACACACACACACACGCCCAGTGCCACCTTGTTGTTTATAACTGTTCTTTATGTGGCCTTTTAGCCTGAGTGTGTGTGTGTGTGTGTGTGTGTGTGTGTGTGTGTGTGTGTGTGTGTGTGTGTGTGTGTGTGTGTGTGTGTGTGTGATGTGTGGTTATAGGGGGCCACTCTGTCATCCTAAATGTGTGGCCGTGCACCCGGGCTACAGGGGGACGGGGAGATGAATCTCTCCTGACCCAGCCCTGACGCTGCCAGTGTGGGCCTAGAGCCAGCGCCGCTCCGCCCCTGGTCTGGTCCTGCCGGGCCGTATATCCTGGTCTCCCGCTCCCTTCATCTTCACTGGGACAAATTGAATCTCAGGCCGTGAAGTAGCCGCCTCTCTGATACCTGTCTGATCTCTCTCACCCTGCTCGCGCGCGCGCGCGCGTGTGTGTGTGTGTGTGTGTGTGTGTGTGTGTGTGTGCCTTCATGCGGTGCCCCACTTCTATCTCTGTATTGATTAGGTCATTTCTACAAGACCTGCAATCAGCCTCGGAGCGTGTACATACTAAATAACCAGTCATAAAATCGTGGCAATGTCACTTTAACACACACATGCACAAACACACACACACACACACACACACCTACACACACACACACACACACACACACACACACACACACACACACACACACACACACGTGTGTGCATACATGTATATGTGCATTATTATGTACATATACAGTACATATAGTAGTGCACATATATGTATATAGGTAGA